>JAJOZX010001362.1:462500-550000 GCA_023014485.1 Bathynomus jamesi | reverse complement strand
GACCTCCTTCGTCTCTCCTAGTCTCCTTTCTCTTCCTCTCTTAGGTTAAGGCTACCCCTTTGGGGAGAGGTCATCCTCCCTTCTCCCCCCGAAGCTCGCTTCCCTCTCCCTCTCCTTCATTGCATAACCCCTCCCCCTTCATTGCATACCCCACCCCTTTCCAACATACCCCCACCCCCCTTTGCAACATTGATGCTTATCTCTGCGACATTGCAACATTCCTGCACTCCCCCATTTCAATATATTTAATTATTTAATATAATTGTGTGTGTATATATAATATATATATATATATATATATATATATATTTCTCCTGTACTGCTATATTGATGGTTATATTTTTTGATCATATATATCCTCGTTCATATTTCTTATACTATTATTATTTTTATTTTATTTTTTGATCATTCCATCGTATATTTATTTCCTATATATTTCCAATATTTAATAAACAGAATGATGTAATGGTGTTTTATTTATTTCAGCTTAAATGTATTTTTTATTATTAATATTGGGCTTCGTTTAAATAATTAATTCTCTTTCTGAATAACATTAAGGAGAAAGTTGCGCATGCTTTTAATAAATAAATAACATTATTTGGCAACTCGTGTGAATTAAAATAAATGGTGGTGTCTAGCAACTCACCCTAATAATGTATACCTGAACAATTAAAATAAATGCTATCTGGTAACCCCCTCCATATATAAAAAGTGATATCTGGCAACTCACCATCCTCTATATAAGACCTGCTTGTCTTCGGGACGCTTATAATGATGCAGACTCCGACGGAATAAAGGACTCTCCTTCTTTCTTAGGTTAAGACTTAGGTTAGGTTTCCCTTTGGGGGGGTGAGGACATCCCACCTTCTCCCCCAAAGACCTCCTTCGTCTCTCCTAGTCTCCTTTCTCTTCCTCTCTTAGGTTAAGGCTACCCCTTTGGGGAGAGGTCATCCTCCCTTCTCCCCCCGAAGCTCGCTTCCCTCTCCCTCTCCTTCATTGCATAACCCCTCCCCCTTCATTGCATACCCCACCCCCTTTCCAACATACCCCCACCCCCCTTTGCAACATTGATGCTTATCTCTGCGACATTGCAACATTCCTGCACTCCCCCATTTCAATATATTTAATTATTTAATATAATTGTGTGTATATATATATATACAATGGAGTGAATCAAGGAAGAAAGGTGTCAGGTGCGTTGAAAGCGGTTGTGAGAAAGAGAAGACTGTCTGGAGATGCTGCGAGATGTTTACATAAAGGTGTGTTAGTACCGACATTTTTGTATGGGTAGGAAACATTGGTATGTTATGAGAGGGAGAAGACAAGGATAAGAGCAGTTGAGATGGATAATAATCTGAAGAGTATGTGTAGCATGGGTCGAAGTGATAAACTAAAAAATCGTGTGATTCTGGAAAGATGTGGTATTCAGAAGTAAATGAAAGTGAAAATTGAGGAAAATGTGTTAAAGTGGTTCCGATATGTTGAAAGAATGGAAGATGACAGAGTTGTGAAAAGAGTGCATAAGAGCGTTTGCGAAGGTAAAAAGAAAGAGAGAGTCTTATAAAGGCACCTCTATTTGGCGCCTTTTGCTGAAAATTTAAGCTATGCAAAATTATAGGCCTTTAAAATAATATTTAGAGGTTGCTCAATGACTCCAAAGTCTGTCAAATGAGACTACAATCAGCCCACTATTTTCTCCTGACGTCGGGGCTACTTCTAAAAAATTTTAGTAGGTGAGTTAAAATACGGTAGGTAGGTTGTGTATTTTTTTTTTCATGTTTATACAATTCCTCATAAATGTAATAAAGCTTGAAACAAAGCCAATATAATAACACGTTATACAGACTCACCATTTTAGTCAGAAGACATTCCACCTTATTCTCTCCTGTCTCATCAAGTTGCTTAATCATAGATGGCTCAAATGACTTAATTTTCTCAGTCATTTCATTGCATGTACGCCTATATCGTTATGGAATAGTAAGAGAATCGTGTCTGAAAATATTTGTCACTTCCACAGGACGCTAAGTTACAGATTGCCCACGTACAAAAAGATTTCACCAACCTACTAAAATAAAATAAGAGTGTGTGTACATATATGAGTATATATCAGTATATACGCATCAACATATACAGGGCGTCCCAAAAAAATGTATACACACTTTAACAGCTGATAGCTCAATTGATGTTTCTTTCTTTCCAAGTTAAACCCATTAGAATTAATAATGGCAGTCAGACTAAGCTTTGAACAAAGGAAATTCATTCTAAAATGCTACTGGAAGTGTGAAAACGCAGTTGAAGTGCAAAGACAGTTTAGGAGGGAGTTTCAAACAGATCCACCAACGCGACTTACCATCACTCGAATTAGAGATAAGTTTGAAGCCGATGGAACTGTTCAGAATGTCCACAAGAAGCGTTCTGGAAGACCACGGACATCGACAAGCCCCACAAAGCAAGAAAGAGTACTGGAAACGTATCACCAAAGTCCAAGAAAATCTGTGCGGCAAGCGAGTCGTGAGGTAGGAATTTCAGAATCGTCTGTCCAACGCATTTTGAAGCGCTGTCAATGGAAAAGTTACATTCCAAGATTAGTCCATGCTATTAATGAAGATGATCCGGACCGAAGAGTGGAGTATTGCGAGTGGTACTTGGCACGATGTGGATGTGGATTGGACGAAGGGGTTTCGTAGAATACCCTCCGCGTTCACCAGACCTCACACCACTAGACTTTTTTTTATGGGGATACTTAAAAGACAAAGTCTACGCTATAAAACCTGCAACAGTCGCTGAATTGAGAGCAGCCATTGAACGAGAATGCGCACAAATACCAAACGAAATGTTTCGTGATGTTTGCGATTCCATTGCTTCGCGTTATCAGCAGTGCCTGGACCAGAACGGACGTCAGTTTGAAAACAGGCGTTGACAAAACAATTAAATAATGTCTGTAGATTCTATTACATTTTGAAAATGAAATGTATTTTAATAAACACTGCCTTTATAAGTATTTAAAGTGTGTATACATTTTTTTGGGACGCCCTGTACATTTGATTTGATCTGTTATTTTTTATCAAATACAAATACAAAAAAAACTATTTTAACCCACCCACTAAAACTGTATTAGAAGTAACCCTGGCTTGAGTATATTTGGGATTGGTGGTAAATTCATGAATGCGATGAAGAATTTCTCTGATGGAAGTAGTGGATATGTGAAAGTAAATAAAGAACCGAGTGAATGATTTCACAGAAGTATTGGTGCGCGTCAATGAAGTGTGACTGTCTTCGTGGCTGTTGAATTTGTTCATGGATCGAATCATGAGAGAGGTGAAAGGGCGACTGCTAGAAAGAGGTATGAATCTGGTGTGTGGTGGGAATAAGTGGGGCCTGTCTGTTGTATGCAGATGATGCTGTGCTATTTCTTCAATGCGAGTGTGATATGTAAGAGAAAATTGTTGAACGTGAATGTGGATAAAAGCAAGTTATTGATTGTGTAGAGTGAGGGAAATACGGACTGTCATGTGATGGTGAGTAGGGAAACATTAGAGGTGATAGTCTTTTAAGTATATGGGATGTGTATTGAACAAAAGAGGTACGAATGCGGATGAAGTTAATAATGGAGTGAATCAAGGAAGAAAGGTGTCAGGTGCGTTGAAAGCGGTTGTGAGAAAGAGAAGACTGTCTGGAGATGCTGCGAGATGTTTACATAAAGGTGTGTTAGTACCGACATTTTTGTATGGGTAGGAAACATTGGTATGTTATGAGAGGGAGAAGACAAGGATAAGAGCAGTTGAGATGGATAATAATCTGAAGAGTATGTGTAGCATGGGTCGAAGTGATAAACTAAAAAATCGTGTGATTCTGGAAAGATGTGGTATTCAGAAGTCAATGAAAGTGAAAATTGAGGAAAATGTGTTAAAGTGGTTCCGATATGTTGAAAGAATGGAAGATGACAGAGTTGTGAAAAGAGTGCATAAGAGCGTTTGCGAAGGTAAAAAGAAAGAGAGAGTCTTATAAAGGCACCTCTATTTGGCGCCTTTTGCTGAAAATTTAAGCTATGCAAAATTATAGGCCTTTAAAATAATATTTAGAGGTTGCTCAATGACTCCAAAGTCTGTCAAGTGAGACTACAATCAGCCCACTATTTTCTCCTGACGTCGGGGCTACTTCTAAAAAATTTTAGTAGGTGAGTTAAAATACGGTAGTTTTTTTATTTGTATTTGATCACAAATAACACAAATCAAATCAAATGTGTATGTTGATGCGTATATATGAGTATATATGCATCAACATATACATTTGATTTGATTTGTGTTATTTGTGATCAAATATAAATACAAAAAACAACTATTTTAATCCACCTACTAAAATTGTCTTAGAAGTAGCCCTGCCTGACGTAGTGTTTCATTGATGACATCACTAGTTTAATCCCCTGTAATTAGCTGAGGTGTCATGTTGCCTTTACCGATCTTGAAGCCGTGATTGTCTTAAAAGCAGTTTCATTATGGTAACATCAGAAGAATCTCCAGAGTCCATACATCACAAAATCTCAGTTACCCAGATCTTGCATGGCTTCCAGGGTAGATTCAACATGTTGTGTATATGTTTGGTACAGTACATGTATGAACATCAGAATTTTTTTTTTTTTTGTGATTCTGCAAATGACACAAAATTCATACAAAAGAGGGCAAACTTTAGAGTCATTGAACAACCTCTAAATATTATTTTTAAGGCCTATAATTTTGCATGACTTAATTTTTCAGAAAAAGGCACCAAACAAAGGCTGAGCCCACTGGCATTAAAAAAAAAATTTGCATCATCCTAATGGACATGGTGAATGACTGGTGCCGAAGGTGTGGAATTTAGTCATGTGAAGTAGGGGATGTGCTGGTCCACCAAGATATGTGTGAGTGGATATGTACACTTTAGTTTTTACCTTTTCTCCGCTTCATTACCTTTTGTCTTTCGCATTCTAGCTAAAGTATTTCTGCTTTCTCATCCCAATTCGTTGAGGAAACGAGATTTTGGTAATGTATGTACGAAGGTTGTTCAAAAAGTAAGTTTACAAGGTGTTTTGAAGAAACTGTTTTATTACAAGGCAAGTAATTATCACAAATATTTCAATTTTCAACAACTTATTACTACTTTGCTACATAATCACCAAACAGATTCAAATGTTTGTCGTAGTGTGAGGGCGTGTATTGTCATGCAAGAGCAGCACACCTGCAGTAAACAATCGGGGACGTTTTCTTCTAATAGCCAAGCGGAGTCGCTGTAAAGTTTTACAATAAAAAGTGGCATTTATTGTTGTCCCTTTTTGCATGAATTCAACATGCAAAACACCTTGATGGTCCCAAAAAATCGTTGCCATCACCTTACCAGCTGATGATGCAATCTTGAACTTTTTGGTTCGTAGTGACCCCGAGGGACAACCTACCAGTTGTCCCCCCACTTTCGTGGATGAATTGCTATAAATGCTAACTATGCTATTAATGGCACCTAATAAGACGTTATATGTCGCATTATATGCATATGCAAATGTAATAGCAATATTATAAATTATTGTCATGAACACCAGTGTATATTTATCATGGAATTTAGCGGTCAATTTGCATTTTAATAATTGCATATAACATTTGTGTTCTTGGTCATTAAGTACGCGAAATGGAAATATGTTAAATAAACGGTTTTATTACGTATCATTTTCAATATCAAAGTGTGATCAAAGTGCAGTTTATTTGTTTTATATTTCACGAACATATTTTGTTATCAGTTTATGTACATTGACCTCTGTTGTCTACAGGTAATAAAAGATTTATTTCGGTTAAACATATGTGTGATATTATGTTACATGAAAGGTTAAATATTATAGTTTGTATTGCGTTTCTTATTTCTGCAAAAAAAATGTTTAAATAAAGAAAGACAAAATTATTAAATACAATTGAGATTTCTTTCAACATGCTGAGAAAAATACAAAAAACGGGTAAATTACGACATTGATATATTACACGCAACAGCTACTCAGAGTATTGTTTGATTCGCTGTTTGAAGGCGAAGTGTACCCCCCACTATTTTAGAGCAATTTTGTCCCCTGCCCCGGATGTTGTCACTTTACAGTGTTGTTGTTGTTGTTCGTTAGCCGATCAGCCCACCCTGATCGAGCAAGCCGGCGGCACACAGGTAACCGATCGCCCTCTCCGGAGTGGAACAGAGGTTCAGCGCACTAGTGATGTTGTGTTGTGTTGTGTTCTATGATGTGCTAGAGCCGTACAGTCTGTCATAATGTGTTCAGTTGTTTGTGGTATGTCCTGGCACAGGTGTCTGTAAGTTGGGGTGATGTCCACATCGGAATCGTACTAAGTTAACTCGATCCGATCTGTTCAAGCTGGTCTCTGACCTGTCAATGGGTGGCGGCTTCGCACCTAGGACCGCATTCGGACCGAGTTGTGTCAGTGCTGTGTGTGTGTGTGTGGTGTGTGTGTGTGTGTGTGTGTGTGTGTGTGTTTTCTCTACTGTATGATGTCTGTGGGGCGTGGTATGGAATGGAGTATTTGGTTATAATGTCTCTCTGGTGTTACTTTAATGGTGCGAGATGTTGGTGCATGATTGTACATGTAGTGGCAAGGGTGTTCCCTAATTTTCAGTATTTTTGTCTCTCTGTGCAGGTGTTCTATTGGTGTTGTTTGAGTACATCCTGTAATGATACGAAGTGCGTTGTTTTGTATTGTATGTAAGGTGTTTATGTGTGTGTTAGATAATGGGTGCCCAGCATGGGCTAGCATAGTCTATAACTGAGCGAATATATTGTTTGTATATGAGTGATGTTGTTTCCTGCTGGTGTCCAAAGTTTGTGCCTGTTAGTTCCTTAAGCGTGTTAAGTCTTGACGTACGTACATTTGTTTTTAACCCTTTAAGGACTGAAGGTATAAATTGCTAACGTTTCAAATACAAGCATTCATAACTTAACCCTACAAAAAATTCAGGGCTTAAAGGGTTAATGTCCTGAATGTGGTTTGCAAAAGATAATGATGTGTTGTATGTGACCCCAATTATTTTGGTCCTGTTGGTGTGGTTTAGTGTAAGCTGTGGAGTTACCTGGTGTTCTTTTGTGTTACTTGTTAGCAAGGTGATGGTTGAGTTTGTGGGCGCTACTTTGAGTCTGTTGTGTGTGAGCCAATCTTGTATACTGTTTATGTATGTTTGTAGGTTATTTATAGCGGTGTCGATGTTGTTGTGGGTGGCTGTTAGTGTGATGTCATCTGCATATGATGATAAGGTAAGCTTGTTATCTGTGGGTGTTGGAATGTCATGCATGTATAAGTTGAACAGTGTTGGTGAGAGAACAGAGCCTTGAGGGACCCCGTTCGACAAAAAGCTCTTTTTTGGATGACTTGCCATTAAATGTGATATGTGAGTATCTTTCTGAAAGATAGTTGCTCAGCTACCTTTTGGTGTTATTGTGCAGGTTTGTGTTGAGTATTTTGTTTATGAGAGGGAAGCGTGGGATAGCATCAAATGCTTTACTAATGTCTATTGTTGCTAATAGTGTACGTTGAGCTGGTCGTCTGAAGTTGATGCCATCCATGATGTGCTGCGTGAGGTTAGTGAGTAATGTCGTGGTTGAGTTGTGAGGTCCGAATCCATGTTGAGTAGGCAATAGTGGTATGTTTGGGTTGGTGATTTGTAAGATTAGTCTTTCTGTTACTTTGAAAGGTGTGCATAGTAAAGTAATGGGTCTATAGGAAGCTGGTTCTGTTGGATTTTTGTTTGGTTTGAGTAGTGTAATAATTTTACCTTGTCTCCATATGTCAGGAATAATACAATGTTGGTATGAATATGTGCTGATGTTTGTGAGAGCTAGTATTCCCTACTGGGCCAAGTGTTTAAGGTGTATGTTAGATATGTTGTCTGGTCCAGTAGCCTTCGAATTCTTAATGTTTTTGATGATCTTGGTGGTGTGGTCTGTATTGAAGTGTGTAATGGTCGTGTCGAGTCTAAGTTTTCTTGTGTCTGGCTGTTTGCCTGTCTGCGTGCTTCTGGTTGTTGTCTCTGTTTAAGTGACTTATCTTTGCGTAGTGATTAACTAGAATGCCAGCTTGTTGTGTATATGTTGGGATATTATTTTGGCTGCGACAGATATCCGCGTGTGAGGTGTGAATGCCGCTGTTAGAGTGGGTAATGCTGCTTATAGTCTTGTATAGCCTGGATGTATCTGTGGAGTGGTTCAGTGTTGTTATGAATTCCCTAAATGTTTCTGTTTGTTTTTCTTTAAGTTTGTTGTTTATTTCTGTGTTGAGCTGTTATGTATCTGCTGTTTTATGGCTTCTATGTGTGGTGTTTGTGTGTTATGTTTGAGGTTGTTATGTTGCCTTATGAGGTGGGCTATTTCTCTAGTGTAATTTGGGTTGTATTTCCTAATATTGTCCTTGGGTATGTATTTGTTTGCATTATTGATGATCTGATTGAATGTCTTGAGTGTTGTATTGCTGTTTATGATGGGTGTGTTGTTTAATGTGGTGAATTGTTCCTCAGTCTGTATTTTGAACTGTTCTCAATCAGCTTTCTTGTAATTTCTGTAAGTGTGCCTAAGGCTGTTGTGGCAGAGTGTAGAACGTGTTGTAATGATGATGGGCAGGTGATCTGATGACAGTTGTTTTTCTGTTCTCCAGTGTGTATGTGTTGCTAGTGAGGGGGAACAGAACGTTATGTCTGGGGAAGAGTTTGAGTATCCTGCTTGATGTGGTATGTGTGCATGTTCTTCTGTACTGTTAAGAATGAAGAGGCTGTTTAGTTGTGTGGCTATGTTGGCGCCTCTGGTGTTGCTTTGGTTGTGCAGGTACCAACTAGTGTCTTTAGCGTTGAAGTCTCCTTCTAAGATGACATTAGTGAGAGAGGCCAGATTGTGTAACTATGGATTGTAATTGCCTGGCACCTGAGGTGAACTATCTGGTGGGATGTAAATGTTGATGAGTGTGGTGGTGTGTTTTGCGCGTGTTTTAATGTTAACTGCCTGTATTTCTATCGTGTTATCTGCTTGGATTGTGTTTGTAATGTTTTGGGTGGCATCAGTGTAGCTAATGCTTTTACGTATGTAAGTGATAAGTCCACCCCCGTAATCTCCAGTACGATCTTGACGGATCGCCGTGAAATTAGGGATGGTGGGTGTTTTGTGTGCGTTTTAGTTTTGTTTCTTGTATAAGTGCTGTGTGAATTGTTTCTGTACGAATTCCCTAAGCTGCATGATTTTGTTTGTGAGGCCATCTACGTTGTACTGTAATATGTTAATATTATGCTTCTGTATGTCTCATGATCCTATTGTGTCTGTCTTTGTGTATGGTGACATGTGTAAGTTGTAGTGGGGCCTGGATTAGTCTTAATGTCGCCGGAGAGTAAGAATAGTCCGGGGAGCACGTCCGGCACGCAATTGCTCCCCATAAATGAAAAAATAGCACGCTGGTATAGGTCCGGCCCCAGGAGCCGATTGGCACTCTGACCGTGCCACGCAGCAGGCCGTCGACTGCTAGTCTGGCCAACTGTAGACAGCCCGCTGCACGGAGATTTGAGGAAGTTTGGCCACCAGCGCGTTGATGTCTTCGGTTTGACGTCGCCTCTTCTTCGCGTTGACGTTCCACGTTTTTTCGTTGACATTGACGCGCTGACGTGTCCCGCGCTGGAGGATACAGCCACTGCTAGAAGCTTCTTCGTCAGCTGCTAACTTTTGGTTTTATTGTGTGTAGATTCAGTTATTACTGTGAATCTATTAAAAAAACATTATATGTTATTTTGTGCTTATACTTCGTCTGCAATTTTGTGTTGCTCTCTTCGTTGGAGTTCTGAAAATGTATTGCCCGCCTCTCTGCTAAATTGCTCTAATATGGACTCTGTTTCTTCTATTTCTTTTTCCTTTAATTTACACTAGAAATATGTCTAAAATCCAATACAGAAATCTTCTTAGGAAGAATTTACACATGCTAGAACATCTGAAGCTTTTAAAGTAAAGCTCATGTGTTGCTAAAGACAAGTTAATCTATGAAGCTTATGTTATTTCATCTGAAAATATTTTAGAGTCAACGTTTCAGACTCAAGATGCTAGGCATTGTTTGGCAGCAAAGAGAAGATTTGTTTACCTTCAATGGGAAATCTTTAGTAGAGATGGCTGAGAATGAGATAAGGTGGACAAAACGTACAGCCATCAATTCCAACCTTGGAATAGAAAGCCTTTTCAACGGTGCTACTCTGCTCTTTGCAGCAACCAACCTGCAACTTACTTCCTCTTCGAATGTGCCTCTTATATAAATACAAGTTGTATAGGCTTCCTCACTTGCATCACAAAAGATGTGCAGCTCCAAATTATCTGGACTATTGTCCAACTCTCCAAAGTACTATCTTGGGATTTCAATGTCTCCCAAGATGTGCCAGTTTTTTTAACCAATATTTCCACTTTACCACCATATGATCGGGTAGCTCTTGGTCCCAACCAAGTCCAATTTCCCAGAGGCTCTGAAACCAAATTTTTTACTTTATCACAAATGGAGCCAGGAATCCAAGAGGATCAAAGACCTTCAAAGCCAAACTAAGGGGTGCAGTCATTGCTAGTCGGCTGGCTTGTAGTTACAGTGCAAAACTCTTTGGGCCTTTATGAAATTCCAAGCTATTATTGGACAGACTCAACTATAGTTTGGCACTGGTTAAGAAGCCAGGCAAGGAAATGGAAACCATTTGTTGCCAATAGGGTGGAGGAAATTCAAGCGCACACAGATCCAAAGCAATGGAAGCATTGTCCAGGCACCCAAAACCCAGATGATTTACCAACACGAGGAATTTCAGTGAAAGATCTTGCACAGTCAAGTTTGTGGTGGAATGGGCCACAGTGGCTAAAACTTGGAAATGAAAATTGGCCTTCTAATCAGCCTATTGTAGGAGAATGCCAGGCTGAAGAAGAATGGGTGAGTGAGATGAGAAAATGCACTGTGAACAGTTGTCAAGTTATGCAGCAGGACCCCATATTGAGGCTTGAGGACATTAGCAGTCTGAAAAGGTTGTTAAGAGTGACAGCATGTGTATATACATTTACAACCAACATTAAGGGAGAAACAAGAAGGGGAGGAATTCTGAACAGTAAGGAGATTCAGCAAGCCAGGCAATACTGGGAGGTATATGTGCAGAAGGAAAAATTTGGTGAAGAGAGAAAATTGCTCACCAGCAGTCCATTATAGGTTCTACCAACACATTCTGCTCTCAAGGGTTTGGATGTGTTTTTGGATCAGGACTTATTGAGAGTAGGAGGTAGACTACAGTTTTCTGGGCTTCCAGAGGAGAAAAGACATCCAATTTTGCTACCTTCTGGGGGGCACTTTGTGGAACTTTTGATCCTGGATACGCATCATAAGTTGTTACATGCTGGAGTTAGAGAAGTGATAATAGAGATCAGACAACAGTTTGGATTCCCAAAATTAGACAAGTAGTAAAAAAGGTTTTGCATAGATGTGTGGTTTGCAAGCGTTGGAGTGCAAAGGCTTATCATGAAAAGGTGGCTCCACTCCCAAGAGAACAGTGTATCTATACTGCCCCATTTGATGTAGTGGGAGTAGACTTTGCAGGTCCAGTCTATGTGTATGAGCAAGGGGAGTCTAACAAAGGTTATGTCTTTTCACATGTGCTACCACCAGAGCAATCCATTTGGAGTTCGTAAGCAACTTAAGTAGTGATGTATTTCTTTTGGCCCTTAAAAGGTTTGTGAACAGAAGGGGTTTCCCAAATAAAATCATATTATGCAACCTTCAAAAGGGCTGCAAAGGAACTCCAAGAAGTTTGGTCCTTGCTAAAAGAGGAGGGATTCCAATCCTACTTTTCACCACCATGAGGTACAGTGGGAGTTTATTGTTGAGAGAGCACCATGGTGAGGAGGATTTTGGGAAAGGCTAGTGAGGAGTGTAAAGTGCCCAGTAAAGAAACTTTTGGCTGATGCTCATTTGAGCAAAAAAGAATTCTGCACTGTTTTGTGTGAAGTAGAAGCAATGGTGAACAGCAGGTCTATCACCTTTGTTTATAACAGTATGCAGGATGCAGAGCCATTGACACCAAATCATTTTCTTTGTGGTAAACGATTAACATCAAGCCCCAGTTTGCCAGAAGACTTACAGCCTATCCAGAGGTAAAGACTTCAAGAGGAAAATTAAAGACACCTATACAAAAACTCTATGCTTTAGAAATCAGCAAAAACACGGATAGTCAAGACGAAACATTTGGGTTACAGTCTCATGGAGAAGGCTTGGCTAAACTTCCAGAAGGTAATGACAACAATGCCTCTTCGGTGGGGAGTGTCAGAAAATCTAGAAGAGGAAAAGCTATTGTTGTCCCAAGGCGATATGATGACTAAGCTGATTGATGCAGCATTGCTTGTATACATTAAGTTAAGGTGTGTGTGTGTATATATATATATATCTATCTCATAATCGTAAGGTTAGTGAAAAATTCACTTAATTCAGAGCTACCATTTTTGGGCTGTTGTGGCATCACTATTTGGGCACTCTTGTGGCATCATTTTTTGGGGGGCACTGGTGCGTCCTTTCTACTCGTTTGTTGAATGTAGCACTTACAGGGCGTGGTCTTATAGAGAGCTCTCTTGCAATTCAGTTTGATTGTTTAGATACAAGATTGTTGCATCGTGCAATGGTGCAGGTTGTGTTGCGCAAAGTTTAAAAAGAAAACCATAAATAGTGCCCCTTTTGTTTTTATCTTGATTTTATGCAACTGAGGCCTAAGGTAGGCCCACATCGCGTCAACAACCCTGAGGGAGGACCTAATAGGACCAAGTCCGTAAGTTTGTTTAGTCTAGCTTAACTTTGGCTGTAGGTTGAAGTGGCCCCTCATAGCTTGGCCATTCGGGACTCACCTGAGATTCTGAACCCAATCAAATAAAATAACATAATATATATATAATAATTTAGGGTGGCCCTTATTTTTCAACTTTTGAAATTACTTGCTCCCAACCCCTAATCTTCTTCCAATATATAAAAAAGTGGTCTGTGCAAACTTTCAGCTCAATTGGGCTATATTAAGGTGGCCCCCAAAGGCCCTAAAGTTTCAAAATTCACCGATACTTGGTATTTCTAATATAAAACCTTTATAATTCATTTGCAAACTTTGTTTGGGAAAATAATCACAAAGCATAATCGAAAGTGAATTTTATTTGCAACAAATAATTACGCCGCTTATATAGGCCGCAGGCGCAGAACTTTCTAGAACCTTCCAGAAGCAGTTTTTTTACGCACTTATGATACTTTTCAATTTCCGTGAATATCTCGTCCAATTTTGGTTTTAAGTAAATAATGGTTATAACTAAATTTATTGTAAATTGAATTCTCTTTCGATCATATTCTATATTTCTTTCGAATAAAACACTGTAAAGAAGATAAAAACGGTTTTATATGAAAAAATATCAATATTGTTAAAATCTGAAACTTTAGGGCCTTTGGGGCCATCTTAATATTGTCTGATTGAGCTGAAATTTTACACAGAGCATTTTTACATGGATTAGAACAACTTTGGAGGTTGGGAGATGAAACATATTTCATTTCAGAAAATCACATACAACTAAGGGCCACCCTAAATTTAGGGTGGCCCTTAGTTGTATGTGATTTTCTGAAATGAAATATTTTTCATCTCCCAACCTCCAAAGTTGTTCTAATCCATGTAAAAATGCTCTGTGTAAAATTTCAGCTCAATCAGACAATATTAAGATGGCCCCCAAAGGCCCTAAAGTTTCAGATTTTAACAATATTGATATTTTTTCATATAAAACCGTTTTTATCTTCTTTACAGTGTTTTATTCGAAAGAAATATAGAATATGATCGAAAGAGAATTCAATTTACAATAAATTTAGTTATAACCATTATTTACTTAAAACCAAAATTGGACGAGATATTCACGGAAATTGAAAAGTATCATAAGTGCGTAAAAAAACTGCTTCTGGAAGGTTCTAGAAAGTTCTGCGCCTGCGGCCTATATAAGCGGCGTAATTATTTGTTGTAAATAAAATTCACTTTCGATTATGCTTTGTGATTATTTTCCCAAACAAAGTTTGCAAATGAATTATAAAGGTTTTATATTAGAAATACCAATTATCGCTGAATTTTGAAACTTTAGGGCCTTTGGGGGCCACCTTAATATAGCCCAATTGAGCTGAAAGTTTGCACAGACCACTTTTTATATATTGGAAGAAGATTAGGGGTTGGGAGCAAGTAATTTCAAAAGTTGAAAAATAAGGGCCACCCTAAATATATATATATATATATATATATATATATATATATATATATATATATATATATATATATATATATATATATATAGTCTAAAAGTCATGAAAGGGAAAAGTCACTAAAAGAAAGCTGAATGGCAACACAAAAAGATAAACAGCGGAACGCGTCTGTTCGTTCATTTGGGCTGAACAAAAGAGATGTAATTTTGTATCTGACTAAATCGTTGGTACTATGTTTAATTTGGTGATGTTTCTAAAGTGACTAATTTAAGCAGGAAGTTGTCTAATTATTATATTAGTTAGGGGTGATGTCTACTATAGCCAGTGGTGTCGTGCTAAATAAAGAAGTGAGGGAACGCATTTTGAAAGTGTTACTCAGATGCGGGGGGGGGGACAATGGCGAGCGCGGCGAGCCCATACAGCTGGGGGTCCGGGGCACTGTAAGCCCCCCGGGAAATCTTTGAAATCTGACCAATTTCAGGGATATTTTGAGGTCATATGCACTGGATATTAGGATATATTCCAAGGTTGAAGATGCAGTATTTCCAGTGTCATTAGATATACGACATCCAGTACGATCAATAAAAATAGCTAACAACTGGAATGATTAACTAAAAAAAAGTTAACAACTGGTACGCCGTGGTGACTGTTTCACCAGATCTTTATAGGCTAGCATTGCCTCAGTCGAAGCTAAAAGAAATGAAACAGTTAATGATTCTTTCTCATATTTCTTCTAGGGGTGGGAATTAAAATTTCATGACGTTAGAGATTTGTAAGTTCGGATTTATTTGAAATAGTGAGGGAACGCCGTTCCGTCTACCAAAAAAAGTAAGAGAACGCCGTTCCCACGCGTTCCCACAGCACTACACCACTGAGTCTATAGCTCCTAAATTAGTAAAGTAGGACTAGTAGTAGGTCGTTTGTGGGACGCTGGTATCTATGGTAGGCCCTAAAGAAGATCTAAATCAAAGCACCTGTAAGTACCTTTATTGTTATTTAAATAACTTAATAACTGTCGGGGTCAAATACCCCCCCCCCACGTTATTACATTTGGCGACGAGAATGGGATTTATTCGGTTTATTGGATTTATTTGGTTGTTTAGAAAATTGGATGTAGCCTAGCGTAGTGTGGGTCGTTTGATTTGGTTGGCTTGTGTGGGTAAGCTACCATACTATAGCTTAGGTCCCGCTGGCCTAACTCTAATACTAATTCCTACTCAGCCCTAACCCTATTACAGTTTCTTATTCAGCCCTAACTGGAGAGTAACTAGGTCAAATTTAAACCCTACCTAACCTACTTCACGTTATTTGGCCTAAATCGGTTTTGTTCTAGCATGTTGGTGATTGGCCATATAAGCCCCTACGAAGACTCTGGGGAGGACTTCGAAGCTTACGCCACGAGCGTGAGGTTGTTTTCGAGGCAAATTCCATTCATGATGCTAAGAAAGTACCTACCTTCTTAACTATAATAGGCCCTAAAACGTTTGGCTATGGACCTAGTTGCTCCTAAAGCACCGGAAACTTGCACCTATAGTGAATTGGTACAGGCCCTAAGCAATCCCTACAAACCCCGAGTAGTTTTTATCTATTTCATCAATGAACGTTTCAAATTTTATTCGAGGCATCAGACTGTGAATAAAAACATTGTAGTTTGTTGCAGGTATAAAAGCCTATAGCCGTACTTGTAAATTTGGGGACAAATTAGACGAAATGCTAAGAGATAGGTTTGTAATGGGTCTCAAAGAGGAGTCTACGCAGAGAGCCCTATTAGCTATACAGGACCTAACTTTTAGTCAGGCTGTAGAAATAGCTGCGGCTAGGGAAGCAGCTGCCAAAAATGTTAGAGCTTTTGGCAGTCACAGTAGTAAAGCCCAACACGTAAATAGCTTTAAATCTTCTAGGCCTGGCAGACCTAATAAGCCTACTAGACAAACAAATAAAAGGCATGCGGCAAATACGACTAAACCTACTAATTCGAACGCTAAACAAGAGGAAAAGCCTTCCGAGCCATGTACTGGGTGTGGAAAATACCATTGGAAGAAGAACTGTCCTTTTAAAGAAACAGTTTGCCGAAACTATAGTAAAATAGGCCACATAGCTAAAGTTTGTTTTTCAAAGAAAACAAGGGGTGAAAATTCTAATTATAACATTTCTAGTGGTAATCCTCAAAATGGAAATACTTCGAATATTGGAGTGGAGTACCTATTTTATGAGCAGCAAAATGGTGATAATACAGGTCCATATATTGTAGATGTAGGCCTAAATGGAATTACAGTTCCTCTAGAACTAGATACAGGTGCTGCCCGAACTGTCAAGTCTAAAACAGTTTTTGACAAAACTTTCAAAAATACATGTAAATTACATGCATCTAAAACAATACTAAAAAATTATGGGGACATACAAATACCTATTTGTGGAGAAGCATCCATCACAGTTACACTCAAGAAAACTTTGTCTCATCCCTTAACTCTTTTAGTGGTGGATGAGCAAGGGCCTACTCTACTAGGCCGTGATTGGATTGATGCTTTGAAATTGCCTATTGACAAAATTTTTGCCAAAGGGTCGGGCAGATGTACACAGTGATGGGCATCGATACATGAAAATCGCTAAAGCGATACCGATACATCGATACATGAAGAACGTCTTAGGCGATACCGATACGCTGATACTTTCTAGATGTCTTAAGCGATACCGATACCGATACATGTATCGCCGGTACATTTTTATAATTATTCATTTAATATGTAGGCATTAGATATCATTGTTTATACTAGTAATTTGTACGCACTGTAAGTAAAATCAACGACATTTTAATGGGTTTTATAGATGTAAATAAAAACAATTGCTTTATTTAATGAAAGTATGTTTTAATTTTGTAGGATACATGAATGACTGAAAATATTACACTAACAATTAAAAGTAATTACTATTACCCTTCAAAAATACCAGCTGGCTAAACATCTGGTCAGATAGTCTATAGTGTTGCAACACCAATGAGCGTTTCTATATTAAGAGCGTTTCTATATTATGGTTAATTAATCTCAATAACACAAGTACAAACGTGTTTAAACGTTGCGCCGTACTGTGTGACGTGACCAGTAGAGTAGTACTGTCATTAAATAAATATTTAATAATAATATTATTTATGTATATTCATAAATATAACTCAGTAGTGTCATATTATAACATCTATTTAAATATTTAAAAATTCTTATTAATGTATCGAAGTATCGATTTTTTCGATACATTTAAGAAAATTGACCTTAGCGATACCGATAAATCGATACTTTTGTCAAGTAGCTAAAGCGATACCGATACCGATACAAAAGTATCGATCGATACGTATCGGCGATACATGTATCTAGATACTGCCCATCATTGGATGTACATACACTCGCATATCCGTCTGACATACTGTAGACTCATTGTTAATGGAGTTTTCTTCTCTTTTTGGGCCTGAAGTAGGCAAACTAAAAGACCATTAGGTCTGTATAGAGGTAGACCCTAATGTAACTCCAAAATTTTGTCAGGCTCGTTCAATTGCACATGCATTGCGGGAGAAGGTACATTTAGAAATTGATAGGCTGCTCAAAGATAAAATTATCGAACCAGTCACACACGCTAAGTGGGCTGCCCCGGTAGTTCCTGTACTAAAACCTGACAAGTCAGTGCGGTTATGTGGGGATTACCGTTTAACAGCAAATAGAGCAGTTCTAGATTGCTACCCTATACCCAAGCCTGATGAATTATTTAGCTCTCTTGCTGGGGGTAAATATTTCATAAAACTAAATATGTCCCAAGCCTATGCTCAACTAAGTTTAGATGAAAATTCTGAAGAGCTAACTATCATAAATACCAGTGTTGGAGTCCTCGAGGCCGGCCTCGATGCCGATTTTCCACGGCCTTGGCCTCGCTATGTAATGCCTCGGCCTTGTCCTCGGCCTCGGCCTTGGTCTCGACACCTTCTGGCCTCGAAAAATACGCCGAGGTTGGTCGAGGCCGCCCGTTTTGAATTAATTTTTATATTGGATATTTTTATTTCACTAAGAGTGGTGAGAACACCATCTTTCTCTCGCGATCAGACAGGTAGCTATAACTAAGTAATAAGTAACCCAATGTCGTTTATGTTAGAATACAAATTTAATAAATTAATTTATAATACAAATAATTAATCAGTGGGGAATGGCGTATAGGAGCGATGGAGCGATCGCTCCCCCTTGCATGAAACGATAAATATTAATTTAACAGAAAAAAATATTAATTTTAAGATATTAAAATAAATATTCTTAAAATATATTTTAAAAATTCATGTGACATGAAACTTATAGCATAGCTTCAAACAGCGTACCACTGTTTGAATACAAAATAATATTGCAGCCGGATGGAGCGATAAATGTTTTGCTCAAGTAAATATAAAATATATGTTACTGCTGTAATGAAAATATAAGTGGAACAATCGCGAATTTTTTTTATAATAAGTTTATTTTTGCTAATAGTTACTGGCCTTGGCCTCGGACACTGTGGCCTCGACCTTGGGCCGGCCTCGGCCTTGGTCTCGGCCTCGGAGGTCGTGGCCTTGACTACAACACTGATAAATACGCACCGAGGCCTATATATGTACAAAAGGCTATACTATGGAATAGCATCGGCTCCGGGTATTTTTCATAGAAGAATGGACCAAGTTCTAGGTCACATTCCGGGTGTACTTTGTTTTCTAGATGATGTCTTCATTTCAGGTTCATCTAAAAAAGAACACCTAACTAGATTAACCACAGTTTTAAAAAGACTCCGGGATGCCGGACTTAAGCTAAAGAAAGAAAAGTGTTCTTGAGTTACTAATGAGGTTTCATATTTGGGGTTCCGCATAGACGCCTCAGGCATTCATCCAACGGTGGATAAACTAGAAGCAATAAAAAATGCACCACCTCCACAAAACAGCACACAGTTACAAGCTTATTTAGGTCTCCTAAACTTTTATAGGAAATTTTTGCCTAATGCATCGACTTTCTTGAACCCCTAAATGAGTTATTACGATCTAGGGAACAATGGAGATGGGAGAAAACCCAAGAGGAAGCATTTGAGGCTTCCAAGGACGTACTACTAAAGTCCACTCTCCTAGTGCATTATGATCCCAAACTTCCTCTCGTAGTTTCAGCAGATAGCAGTTTTTATAGAATTGCGGCAGTGTTATCTCACCACATTGATGGTGTAGATAGGCTTATCTGTTTTGCTTCTAGAACACTAACTAAGACTGAAAGGCGATACGCACAACCTGAACCTGAAGCCTTAGCCTTAATATTTGCAGTAAAAAAAATTTCATTTCTATCTATAGGGTCATGAATTCAAACCAATTACTGACCATAAGCCTCTTTTAGGTTTATTTTCACCTACTAAAAATATTCCAGTTATGGCCACAGGTAGGATTCAACGATCGGCACTGATTCTACAAGCCTATAAATTTGACTTAGTACATCGGTCAAGCAAACTTCTAGGTACGGCTGATGCTCTAAGTAGGTTGCCTTTAGAAAATCCAAATGAATGCGTACCTATACCTACAGAATGGGTTCACTTGGTGGAGTTTTTGGAATCCACTCCAGTAACTACAGTATAGATAGAGCAGTGGACAAAATCAGACCCTATTCTGTCTAGGGTCATCCATTACTGCTCAGTTGGCTGGCCTACTAAGGTTGAGAGTGAATTACAGCCTTTTTATCAACGTCAGTCTGGACTCTCAATCCAAAATGGCTCTCTTATGGGGCCACAGAGTGATAATTCCGAATGAAGGCAGGTCAAATTTAGTGAAGGAACTTCACGCTGAGAGCTTATTTCTGGTGTCCCGGTTTAGATGGAGAACTCGAATCATTGGTTCGTTCCTGTCAAAACTGCCTAGAGAACAGAGATCACCCACCAAAGAAAAGTCCACTTCATTCGTGGGAATGGCCTACTATACCTTGGCATAGGATCCATGTTGACTATGCAAGTCCTATAAATAATATCTATTTCCTAGTCATTGTGGACGCTTACTCTAAGTGGGTGGAAATTTTTCCAACCACTTCCACGACTTCGGATGTTACTATTCGCTTACTCAGTTCGTGTTTCGCTCGATGGGGTTTACCCGTAGTTCTGGTTTCCGACAATGGTACTTGTTTTACCAGTGAGGAATTTCGCTCTTTCGTCCACCTAAATGCATTAGACATGTCCGGTCTAGTGTTTTTCACTCGTCTACTAACGATCTCGCGGAAAACATGGTTCGTACTTTCAGGTTGGCCATGCGTCATTCTCATGGGGAGGAAATGCAAGTGGTGTTGGATAAATTTTGTTTAAATATCGACTAACACCTCACACAACGACGGGGGTGTCTCCTTCTAAACTTATGATTGGCCGGGGAATTCGTTCAGTTTTCGATTTGTTATGTCCAAACGAAACGTTACAACAACGAGTTTTACGCCATCAGGAAAAACAGAAGTTGTACCATGACACTAAAAAAAGGAGAGTTATAGAAGCGCAACCTAATGATCCAGTTATGATTCGCAACTATGGGGCTGGACTAAAATGGGTTCCAGAGCTGGGCAGTATTTAAATACATTTGTATTTAAATACATTTGTGTATTTAGAACTGTATTTATAAATACATTGTTTTTCATGTATTTAAATATAGTATTTAAATACTTTAATGAGTATTTAAATACTCAAAATATAAAAATGTAAATACTTTTACTGGTTTAATACACGTTCTGTACTAGCACAGTACGACGCGTCGACAGTGTAGTACAGCATGGTTCATGTTTCAACGTGTCAGTTCAATCAGTTGTGTGCCACTCTTAGTCGAAAGCGGTTGATTTCTTTATTGTGTGCGTGTCATGGCTTAGTGAATTAGTGAATGCATATGTTAAAATTTGTATGTATTTAAAATGTATTTACAAATGTATTTAAATACAATTGATGTATTTTGTATTTAGTATCTAAATACATTCGTAAAATGTATTTAGTATTTAGTATTTAAATACATTTCTCCCATGTATTTAGTATTTAAATACATTCAATGTATTTACTGCCCAGCTCTGATGGGTTCTTGCAACGGTGCAGGAGAGAACGGGCCCTGTTTCCTTCAAGTGCCAACTAGAAGATGGTCGTTCTATTAAACGCCATCAGGACCAGATATGGGAACGTGAATTGCAGGATGACCAGAGTTTTCCGGAAGAAAGACACTATCCTCTGGAAAATGGTTCAATTCGCTCGCCTATGCAGGTTGTACCTATTCCTACTCCATCAACCCCGTTCCGCAGGTCGTCTCGGGTCTCTCACCTCCCCTGACAGACTAAACTTGTAGGGGAGGAGTGAGGTGACGTGTGTGCGTATGTGTGTGTATATATATATGTATATAGTCTAAAAGTCACTAAAGGGTCATTAAAAGAAAGCTGAATGGCAACACAAAAAGATAAACAGCGGAACGCGGTCTGTTCGTTGATTTGGGCTGAACAAAAGAGATGTAGTTTTTTTTGTATATGACTAAATCGTTGGTGCTAAGTTTAATTTGGTGATGTTTCTAAAGTGACTAATTTAAGCAGGAAGTTGTCTACTTATTATATCAGTTAGGGGTAATGTCTATAGCTTCTAAATTAGTAAAGTAGGACTAGTAGTAGGTCGTTTGTGGGACGCTGGCATCTATGGTAGGCCCTAAAGAAGATCTAAATTAAAGCACCTGTAAGTACCTTTATTATTATTTAAATAACTTAATAACTGGCGGGGTGAAATACCCACCACGTTATTACACATATATTACTTAGCAATACATCAGACTTATTACAATACTGTTGTTTGCCCTCATCATCAACTTTGGACCAGTCTAACTTCGTTTTACATTTACCTGTGATAGCATTGGAATACAATTAATGTCAAACTCAATTAAGCCGGGCATATGGTCAAAACTAGCATAGGAGTACAAAACTGCCATATTCAGAACTGCCAGATTTTCATCAGGTATACAAATACAATGATCCAAGATCCAACCATGAGGTGGTGTGCCAACTACTACTAACATAAGTAAAGCTATCACCAGGAAGACTACACATGGGTGTGTAGTCATCCAGGGTAGTTACCCTAGATTCTTGTTTTCGGTGGCTTATTTCTAGAGGTGCAAATGGGTAAAAGGTTTTCAGTTAACATTTGTTCATCACAGGGAATAAGGTGGAAAGAAAATTAGGCACAGGAATGAGGATTTACAATAAATTGCATCGAGTTCAGATCAATGAGAATTTAAGAATCAGTATTCTATTACCCATTTTCCCGTAGAAAAGGTCTTATCTGTACTGTGGTTTCCTATGCTGTTAATTTGGTATCAGGACAACTGCCCACGTAAGACAACTGCCTCCCGGACAATTGCCCCCCGTTATCAGCATTTCAGTTGAATGTTATTAATGCAAGCTAAATCGATATGTGAATTATATGTACATATACTTTAGATCAATGTGTGATTTTAATCGGCTTTCCAGTTGAATGAAATACATTATTTTGGATACGTTATTTCTAAATCAGCATTTGATTTGATATACTTTCATTTGGTATGTAATTTTGCAAATATTTGAATCTTTGACAACAAATTAGGTCAACTGTACGCCCTTGACGATTGGTTAGGTTAAATCGTGATATTTTCTTTAGTTTTGACAGTAACTACTACAGCTACTATTGCCCATAGTTGGAGCCTTTCTAGTTAGGTTAGGTTTCTTGCTAGAAACGCAGGTCATGGCATTTACTGCATATTAACTTATAAGTATTAATTCAAGTTTAATGATTAATGCAAGTTATTGGTAAACCCATCCTTTTCCCTACGAAAAGAAGTAAGTGTTAGGACAGCAGCCATTGTTCAATGGGGGCAATCGTCCGGGGGGCGGGGGCAGTTATCCTAGAACCGTTAATTTCTATCTATCAACAAGTCCCTTTTGACTCCTCTACAGGACCCATTCCACTGTATACCGTTTGCTGTTGGTGTTTGCAATTCCTTGTGAAGGTCCTGCTCATCCTGCATGAAGTTTTTGCATGTCATCCCCCTCTTGTTTTATGTCCTGTGTGCCGCTTGGGACGAGAATCTTCAGCACACTCATGTCTCCTGTCTTCCAGTTTGAAAGATCTTCATTTGCTTCTCAGTATTGAAAAATTTATTGAATAATTTTTTTTTTTGAGAGACGAGATTATTTTTATTTAGGTGCAATATTAAGGCTAAGTTTACTTTAAATAGACACAGTAATTATAGAAATAATAATGGCCCATTTAGACACTGTCAACGTAGCTACAGCCAGATTACTAACTACGGTCAAGCTAAATTCATTAAAATTAATATAGACTTACCAAAAATGAAGTTGCCAGTTGAACGTTACCCTTTCTGTTTCTAACTAGTCCATAAATTTCATTTAGTTTCCAGATTTTGAATTTTATTTGTTGTCACTATTTGGCACACTGCTAAGTTATTTATTCATAGGGGCTATTTCCTAGACCTAGGTTTTGCAGTTTAAGTTAGGCTTGGGCTGTATTGCCCTTAAGTTTTTGTTTTTAAAGGTTTAAGGTTTTGAAGGTTTTTACTTAAGTTAAGTTAGGGCTATATTGCCCTTAAGTTTTAATAGGGGCTATTGCAGCCATTTAATTATTTAGTTAGGGCTGTTGTAGCCCGGTTCGAGTTTCTTCTAGGTACCTAGTTTTAATCTCTTACCTTAGTTATGTATTTTGATTAAGCTACTTACACCTAGTTCTGGTAGGCCACTATTTAGTTAAACAGGGTTTTAGTTTTTAGTTTAATTGCAGTGGTTAATATTGAGGTTTAAAGGTTGACTTTAAGTTGCCCGGTTAGTTGGGGAACTACGAAATTTTTTATGAAAAAACTAGCCCACTTGATTCAGCAGTCAAAATTTTTCGATGTCTAACAAAGAGCTCTTTTTCTTTGTCTCAGAAACTTTTTCTTTCTTCTTTTTGTTAATTAGGGAAACCCAACTTCACTAGTTGGTTGGTTAGAAACGAGGGTTTATTTTTATTCTTATTTATTTTGTGGTAAATATTTTTATATTTTATTTGGAAATATATGTGGTTATTTCTACCACTTTTTTTTTAACATTCCCCCAAGGGGAAAAAATTTACCCAGAAGAATTTATTCTTGGAATTTTTTTTTTTTACCACCATGATGATGAATGAAAATGACATGCTCTACAGAAAAGTTCCTTTTAGGTGAAATATGAAAATGAAAGCGTCTTTTCTGTAGAACGTTAGTCCTAAGTTATAGCTATTTACAATTATTTACAATTTTCAATTTGTGGTCTTCACAAAGATCCACTCTGTATTTTTCTTTGCAGTTCTTCCCGAAATCTAACTGCAGCTTGTCTTTGTGGTCGGGGTTGAGTAGCGGCAGTAGTAGTGTCAGGATAATCTACAGTTCCTGATTCAGTGGAGGAATTTTCAAGTTCTTCCAGGTCAATATTCGGTTTATCAGTTATTTCAAGTGGGTATAACCGATATATGTGTCTTCTGGAGAGGTGACCATTGGGTGTTTTTACAGTTACATGCCTGATTATGCCATCTTCATCTGGGTGTAATGTTTCAATTACAGCAATCTTCCAGAAGTATTTGGGATTCATAGAATTTTCATCTAAGAGGCACAGTTCTCCTACTTTAGGTTCTTTACTTACTGGTTGTTTGTGTTGTTGGTATTCTTTTTCCCTCAAACTACTCAAATATTCATATCGCCATCTTTTTTGATTTCTTAGATTGTTTAACTCCCTTATGAAAGTAATCCAGTATTTTCTTTCTTTCTTTGTCCTCTGTTGCTGTCATATAATCAGAGTCCACCTGATCACCTTCATTACAGCTTCTTGGGTATCATTAGTGGTTAAAAAGTTGAATTTGGTATTGTCATACCCAAAAAGCAACTTGAAAGGAGTTAGTAGGTCAGAGGAGGGATCTTCATTTGAGTTAACATAAGTGAGTGGTCTTGAATTAATTGTATTCATTATTTCAAGAACAATTGTTTTTAGTTCAGTTAAAGGGATTTTTCTTCCTTTTAGGGAGGTATAGAGGGCTCTTTTGACTAAACCCACCATTCTTTCAGCTATTCCTAAGGTTCTGGGTGAATAGGCTGCTGTAAATTTCCACTGGATACCATGATCAGAGAGGTACTGAGACACAAGAACATTTTGGAACCAATGTTTAAGGTAATCTTCAGATCTTTTGAAGGTGGATTGATTGTCTGAAATCAAAACTTTTGGAAGGGAGTAGTTTAAGGACAAATGGTAGAGTTCTCTTAAAAAGGTTTTAGCAGAAAGGTCAGTGCAGATGTGAAGGCTGGTGAATCTGGTGGCGCAGCAAGTGAACAATAATAAGTAGACTTTCATGAATTGGTTATTCTCATCCTGGACAGAAATTGGACCAGCATAGTCAAGGGCAGTTTTTTCAAAGGGTTTTTCATAGCTTAAACGTTCCGTTACTAATGGTCCAGTAGTAGGACTTCATAAGCCATGGCAAAGTATTTTTGGCAAAACAGACATTGTTTCAGAACCTTTTTAACTACTTGCCTTATTTTGGGGATCCAGAATTCCTGTCTGAGGAAATTGCATGTGGTAGCTAAGGTTGCATGACTGGCTTTTGCATGACATTCAGTTATGATTAACGTTGTTAAATGAGAATTTTCAGGCAGTAGTACAGGATACCTAGCAGAATAGTTAAGGTTGGTTGCATATTTATATCTCCCCATTGTTCTGACTAACCCTTCTTTGTCAATGAAGAGTTTTAGATTCTTTTGCAGCTTTGTTAGGTCCTCAACTTTTTCTCCTTTATTTAGTTTGTTGATTATTTCTTTTTCTTTTGAGAAATGTTGTTGCTGGACTAATTTTATCCAGTAGTTTGTGGCCTTAGTTTTGTAAGCTGTATGATTTTTCTCCAAAACAGCAATTTGTTCTTCCATTGTTAGGTTACATTTGGGGTTATATTTGTGAGTGCGGAAGTACTTTAAGTTTTCTATGAACCGTAGAACATAGGCAGTGATTCTGACCAGTTTTTTCCTGTTAGAGAATTTTTCCATGTTTAACAAGGGAGTTTTTTCATTTATTTCTTTACAAGTTGTTTGAGACACATTTATTGTTGTCTGTAAGGTTTCTTGGTGGGTGTTAAAAATTAAGTTGGTTGGCCATTCAGTTTCATTTCTCAAAAATGTGGGACCATGTTGGTAAAAGGGAAGAAGTTTTTGAAATTTCTTGAAAGATATTGTTCTGGTGAGTAGGTCTGCTGGGTTGTCTTCTCCTGCTACATGTCTGAATTCCAGGTGATGGTTTAAGTTTCTTGTTGCTTCCTGAATGTCTTTCACTCTGTTTTTTACAAAGATGGATTTCATTTTTAGAGATTTTTGAGCAATCCAATTTAAAGCCACCTGTGAGTCTGTCCAAATTATTGTTTTGAAGAACTTTTGGTTTTCTGAGTTTTCTTCTAGGTAGGTTTCTTTAAGGTATTCTAGGACTTTGGTTCCTAGGCAGATTGCCATTAATTCCAAGTTACAAATGGTCCAATTTTTTGATTTGGGGTTGACTCTTGATTTAGCGTAAATTAGTTCGGATTTTCCATTTCCAACTAGATAGCAACTTACTGCATACCCTTCTTGGCTGGCATCACAAAAGATGTGGAGTTGAAGATTTTCCATGAGAGGTTTGGAATTTTCAAAAGCTTGTCTAGGAAAATTCAGAAATTCCACTTTGTTTATTTCTTTGCAAAGTTTTTTCCATTCACCCAGCATTTCGGTTCTAGATATTCATCCCAATCTTTTTTTAGATGCTACCTTCTGCATGAAGAGTTTTAATTTAAACACTAAGGGTGCAACAAATCCAATTGGATCAAACAATGATTGCACAGAACTTAGTATTTCTCTTTTAGTTTTGGCTTCTGAGTTCAAGTTTACAGTTTTTAGATGGAGTGTATCAGCATTTGTGTTCCAACCATATCCTAATAGTTTTATGTTTTCTTTATCTTCTGAGGAGGCTATGTCATGTTTTTCAAATAGTCCTTGAAGTTCTGAGTGATTGGAGGCCCATTCATATAGCTTCAAATTATAATTGATTAAGGTGTTTACACTATAATTGTAAAGGTCTTTGAGTTCTGAGAGATTGTTGGCATTAATTAAAGCATTGTCCATGTAAAAGCGGTTAGCTAGGTAGTCTGCCACTTGGTTTTGTTGTTCATTAAAAATGTGTTGGAGAGATTGTTGTAGTAAAAATGGACTGCTTTTGTTGCCAAAGGTAACTCTTTATATTTATAGCAGATCAGGTTGTCGTCATTTGGAGCCAATTGGGTATCTTTTAACCACAGAATTTTGTGGGTATTGCAGTCAAATTCTGTTTGATATTTAAGTTGTAAATATGCTTTTTGAATGTCTCCAATCATCAAATATTTACCATGCCTTAATTTGATGCACAATTTTGCTAAATGAGGTAGGAGTGAAGGGCAGTCCTCAGTAGCATCATTTACTGTTATTTCTTCTGGTTTGCTTTTACCCGAGGGATCTACTACAATCCTAACTTTAGTTGTTTGTACTCCAGGGCGAACTACTGGAAAATGAGGTAAAAAATTTCCTTCTTGTTTTTTCTGTTAGGGCTACTTCTTCTATTATTCCTTCCTGGAATTGTTGTTCAAGGATGTCTGAATAAGGTTGCATTAAGTTATCTTTTTTTAATTTTTTGCAAGTGGACTTTAACCTGCTAATAGCATAGTTAAAGTTTGGTGAAATTTTATCTTTTTGGTCATTCCATGGTACCTTAACAGACAATCTTTCATCTTCTATTTTAACTTCCTTTTCAAGTTTGCAATCAGATCTTTTTCTTTGTTTGAAAATGGTTCATCCCCAGAAATACCCAAGTTTTCTAGTTTGCTAAATTGTGCAATCTGGTGTTCAATTTTTTCTAGATCTTCATTAGAAGTTGTACTAGTAAGTAGAGGGTTGGTAATACAGAAGCTGATCTGATCTCTTATTGGTTCTTTTTCTTTTTCAGGGTAGTAATCTGAAGGGAAACCCAATAAAAGTATTCCATAGGGAGATTTATAACAAGAGGCAGTATGAATCTGATGAGTGCTGAGGGCAAAAAGTTTGTGGGTTGCAGCCCCAAAAATTAACATGAAGTCGGCACTTCATCAGCTTCAAAGTGATCTGCAAGCTGATAATTTAAGGATTTTAAATAAGTTTGAAGTTTCAGTAATCCCTGAACTTCATATTTAATATTAATATCATCAATTATGATGGCTTCTATTTCTTGGTAGTTTCCAGGGTTTCTAGAATCCTCCAATTTAATTATAGCTACTTCATAATTCGGTTGTTTCTTGTTGGCTATAAATCCTGTTATGGTTATGGATTCATCGTAGTGTTTAGTTGGAAGATTCAATTTTTTCACAAGTTCATTGGTAATGTAGTGGCTTGACTACAATTATCCAAAAGTGCTCTGCATTTAATCGATTTTTCTGAGTTTCTTATTCTCATCTGCATGGAAGGAATTAATGCCACTTCTTGATCAGTGTTTTTTAAACTTAATAAGTTAGTAACTTGTTTCCCTTGTTTTGAGTTTTCTTTTTGGATAGCTACTTCAGTACTGGTTTTGGTTTTCTTATCTTCCTCTGGTTTTCCTTTTTGTTTGGTACAAAGGAAGGATAAATGGTTAGAAAACCTACAAAATGAACAGGGTTGGAAGAAATGGGGCATTCTTTGGCTTGGTGTTTAGATGAGGTGCATTTAGTACAATAATTTAATTTAGCAAGTTTTTTCAGTTTATCCCAACTTTCAGGGAAAGAATCACATTTTGAGATTCTGTGTGTTTTTCTTACACAATTTGCAGTAAAGTTCTCTCTGGTCAGTATGTTGAGCTCTTCTTGAGGATTGTCTTTGGGTGGAAACTGCCAGAGTAGCTGTAGTTTGGCCAGAATACCATGGTTTTCTGGCTGGTTCTGGAGAGAAGTTTCTTTTTTGTTTAGGTATTAAGGTGGTTAATTCACTTTGTTCAGATCAAAATTAACATTAGCTAAGGTTTTGGTAGCTTCAGCAATGGCTTCTTTAAATTTATCAAAGTGGTCATAGAGTTTAAAACCACAAGTTCTTAAAAATTCCTGAGTTTCTTGACTTAGTTTATTATAATATACATACAAGAGTATATCTTCTAATTCTAATTTTTGAGTTTGCATTAAATTTATGGTAGAGTGCATATCTGCTTGAAAGTCATGAAGTGATTTAAAATCTTTGGTTATTTGGATTTGGTTAAAAGTGATTTTATTATGGAGAATTTAATTTGGCCTGGTGTTGCATAACAGCTCCAACTGCTGCCATGCTTCTTCATAAGATGTTTTACTCTCTTGCATGCAGTTTATTTGAATGGCAGGGTTTCCACTCAAATGTTGTTTTAGGTAGGCAAATTTCTCTTGTTCAGAAAGACCTATGTTATCATAAATGTTTCTGAATGAGGTCTTAAAGTTTTGAAATTTAGAGGGATTTCCATCAAATGGTAATATTTGAAGCTCAGGAATTTTAGTACCTATTCTTGGTTTAGGTTTGGCTTCGGCATTATTTTCTTTTTTAGTTGTTAATGCTTGTACCATTGATCTATTTCAATTTGGTAATAACTGTTTTTTTCATCTAGTTTTCTTGTTTAGCCTCTGAGAAGCCTTCGGAACAAACAACACACTAAGGATTTCCTCATCTAAATTTTGTAACTTGTCCAGTTGTGAGGACAAAAGCCGAGCATATGAATTTTTTTGTTCCTCAGTCCAATCATCCAATTTTTCTTTGATTGTAGCTAAAAGTTTAGTAGCTGAGGCTCTGATTGCTCCCCTCTTTTTACCAATTTACTAGTTTCAAGCGCTTCCACATCACTTCCCAACCATGATGATACTGTCTCCATACTTTTTTCTGGAGTGGCTTCAGTTTCATTACCATTTTTTAGGTTTAATATTATAAATGATATTATCAATGATATCTATAATTAAATTTTCAGATTATGTAAAAAATTTAATTCACTGGATTTAAAACTATTGTATCAGAAATAAAACAAAAAAGGGTAACCAACTTTTCGACTGCGCACCCGGGGCCGTCATATTGAAAAATTTATTGAATAATTTTTTTTTTTGAGAGATTATTTTTATTTAGGTGCAATATTAAGGCTAAGTTTACTTTAAATAGACACAGTAATTATAGAAATAATAATGGCCCATTTAGACTGTCAACATAGCTACAGACTTTTTCACTGTAGGCTGCAGTGGTTTTAAGGTTAAAATTTGGTCGGCAGCCAGATTACTAACTATGGTCAAGCTAAATTCGGTAAATCTTAAGGAAGCGTCCCGGGAAGTTTTTTGCATATAAAACATGTTTTCCCGATGTATTTCTATGTGATTTATTCGAATTTGACATCCGTTTCAGTCGCAAATCACTCGTTTATGACTCCCCACCCCCTCAACAAATATAACCTAACCTAACCTAACCAACCTAACCTAACGTGTATATAAATGTTACCTAGCCATTAATATCCTGGATTATAAAATTTCGCCGCCTGGAGAAGGAAGTTGTGGAAGCGGTCCTCAAAGTTCGGGAAGGCCTTTAAGAAGTACGCCCGTGAGAGGTATCCCAGAAAGAAAATTTTCTGCCTTCCGTACTTAGGCGTTAAATTTCTGACGTCCCTCCCTCCTTAAGGTCAACACTTATCTAATTTGCACACAACGCTGCCAGGCGTAAGAAATGCCGTCCACTTTAAAAACGTTAATTAAAATTACTTATCCTTAATAAAAATAAAAACGCAGGGATGCATTTTATTGAGAAAAATATAATCTTTCATATTATTAATATGTTAAATCTCTGTACTACGTTTTAAGAACCGGGACCTTTCCTTAAGATTATCCCTAAATTCATTAAAATTAATTTAGACTTACCAAAAATGAAGTTGCCAGTTGAACGTTACCCTTTCTGTTTCTAACTAGTCCATAAGTTTCATTTAGTTTCCAGATTTTGAATTTTATTTGTTAAGTCACTATTTGGCACACTGCTAAGTTATTTATTCATAGGGGCTATTTCCCAGACCTAGGTTTTGCAGTTTAAGTTAGGCTAGGGCTGTATTGCCCTTAAGTTTTTGTTTTTAAAGGTTTAAGGTTTTGAAGGTTTTTACTTAAGTTAAGTTAGGGCTATATTGCCCTTAAGTTTTAATAGGGGCTATTGCAGCCATTTAATTATTTAGTTAGGGCTGTTGTAGCCCAGTTCGAGTTTCTTCTAGGTACCTAGTTTTAATCTCTTACCTTAGTTATGTATTTTGATTAAGCTATTTACACCTAGTTCTGGTAGGCCACTATTTAGTTAAACAGGGTTTTAGTTTTTAGTTTAATTGCAGTGGTTAATATTGAGGTTTAAAGGTTGACTTTAAGTTGCCCGGTTAGTTGGGGAACTACAAGAATTTTTTATGAAAAAACTAGCCCACTTGATTCAGCAGTCAAAATTTTTCGATGTCTAACAAAGAGCTGTTTTTCTTTGTCTCAGAAACTTTTTCTTTCTTCTTTTTGTTAATTAGGGAAACCCAACTTCACTAGTTGGTTGGTTAGAAACGAGGGTTATTATTTTTATTCTATTTATTTTGTGGTAAATATTTGGTTTGTTTATATTTTATTTGGAAATATATGTGGTTATTTCTACCCAACTTTTTTTTTTAACACAGCCCACCAGCAAGATTGGGTTCCTCCCATTGGAAACACTGCCTCCGGAATAAAACTCCAGATGGGTTTTCAGTTAGCAGCCGCAAAATCCTTGATTATTTCTAATAGTTCACTGCTCGGTCAGTGATCCTCAACGGAAAGCTGGTCATGCCTAGATAGGCACTCTAAGGACATCGTCGAACGTAAGCAGTTTCTTTATGAGTTTCATGACGGAGAACGATCTTTCGCCGAATGCAGCAATTACAGGAACAGTTAATATTACACGAATTGCACTGCTCAGATTCGAATACAGATAGAGCACAGTGAAACATATCCTTGGGAAACGAAGCAACAGGAGCTGGGAAGTTCCAACAGCGGAGCAAATTTCTATTGCCATTTCTACCCCTTTTCAGCAAAAACTGACCATATTTCACTTCAAACATTTCTGTCCACAGATTTCTTCATTTCTTTGACGCTAAATAAAAAACTAAATAAATCAGAACTTCTCGAGCTAAATAATTTTTTCGTTGATGCTATCAACTGCTGTGTCAAGAAGTGGATAGAAAATTCTTTGGTGGAACTCAAGGTCCGGCGTTGCTGCATTCTCATCTTCGTTTTCATAGTCGAAATGTCTCCTTTCCTTCCTTTGCCTTTCCTCGGGGAATGTCATTTTAATTTCCACTTGCTCTGCTGGATCTCGACCATCAACTACAGTTGAGATATATCTTTTCTCTTCTCAATGTCAACACGGAAACATTCGGTCTCTGAAGCAGTTTACTATTGCGATTGATCTGAAATAATATGTTTACCAGACAATGATGCAGGGAAAAAATCGCTAGGATCGTATTGCTTTTCTGAGACTTTCAGGTTCAGAACCCCTGACACCATGTAAGTTATATGAAAAGGGAGGGAAAACTTCAATTTTTTCGCTTTTTTTCGTTCTTTTGAGCAATTTCTATTTTTTTCTCATTTTCACCAATTTTGCATTTTTTGCCTCCCTAGGTTACCTATGCCTAGATCCCGCTCTGGTGCTTGATGTGACTGACATTAGGTGAACAGTCCATGATAATTGCAAAATATTTGACTGCATGAACGTTCTCCACAACCGCCTGCGGCGCTTGATTACCGGCGCGAACAATGAATTCGTTCTAGGTATCATTGTTGAGATAATGATCGACGATATCCTTTTCCTCGATTCGTCTGATATGTTTGCTCATGACGGGATCGAACATCGCTATCAATTCAGCTTGTCCCCAAAAAGTTGCCACTACGCAAATCATGGAGCTTTACTGTTGACCCACAGTATCTTTCAGCCATGTGACAAATAATAGCTAGTAGGAGAATCATAACAGATTATGTGCATGTCAATGTTCTGTACAGCCAGAGCTGGGCAGTATTTAAATACATTTGTATTTAAATACGTATTTAAATACATTTGTGTATTTAGAACTGTATTTATAAATACATTGTTTTTCATGTATTTAAATATAGTATTTAAATACTTTAATGAGTATTTAAATACAATGTATTTAAATACTCAAAATATAAAAATGTAAATACTTCTACTGGTTTAATACACGTTCTGTACTAGCACAGTACGACGCGTCGACAGTGTAGTACAGCATGGTTCATGTTTCAACGTGTCAGTTCAATCAGTTGTGTGCCACTCTTAGTCGAAAGCGGTTGATTTCTTTATTGTGTGCGTGTCATGGCTTAGTGAATTAGTGAATGCATATGTTAAAATTTGTATGTAGTTAAAATGCATTTACAAATGTATTTAAATACAATTGATGTATTTTGTATTTAGTATCTAAATACATTCGTAAAATGTATTTAGTATTTAGTATTTAAATACATTTCTCCCATGTATTTAGTATTTAGTATTTAAATACATTCAATGTATTTACTGCCCAGCTCTGTGTACAGCTGACAGTCAGGTTCGTCATTTCTCCATGGTTTCATCATGAGTCGTTGAATAATCATGTCGCTTCAGTGAACGTGAAAGATTATGCCAGACATTGAAAACCTCTTTCAAAAAGGCACTTTCATGCACATTGAACAATACACACCAGGAGCAAAATACATGGTCAGATGACCTAAAATAGATGAGCCAGGTTCGGAGATGCGTTCTTCACCGTTCTTCATTTGACTGTAATATTAATTCTTGGAAAATTTTTGTGAAATTTTGTCAAGCGAAAACTCTGTCTATAATTTGTTGTGCACCATTCTTCAATAGGCGAAATCCCTCCACGTCTATTAGTCGCTCTGGCCAAATCGTTGGGTGGTCATGATCATTCTTGAAGCATCCTCCAGATCTTTCTTTGTCATCCGTGTCAGCAACATCAATCTGATTCGAGGATGAGGATAATGCGCAAAGAGCAGAGTGATTATTATTGATATATTGTGCAGCAACAGCAGAATCAGTGTCACTTGCAAGTGGCAATGACGTTACTGTAGCAGTAGTTAATACGACTGTGGACTCAAGAATGAGGTCAGCTTTGGAAGATTGAAAATTTTCTCCTCCTTCTCTTCCTGTTTCTTTCGTTCAGCGGCCATACTTTGATAAATGCATTTCATATTAGGATTTCACTTCTTGTCTTAAATTTCGTTACTTACAAGTTTTGACTTAAACTTAACTGATGAGAATTGTATTACTAGCTAACAGGGCCCTACGGGGACGGGCCATTTAGGTAGACCTGCGGTGTTGGGGCCTTCGGGCCCAGTAATTAGGGGGCTGGAGCACAGATATGACAACAGTTGCTAGATAGTAGAATTTTATATTCATGTTCTGAAAAAGGCTGTGTCATAAAATACACCAATCTTTTGTTTTTTAGCCAAGGAGCGTTTCAACAGATCTGACCAATAGACATGGTGTACTTCAACATCTCTCCGTCGTTCTTGAGCCCGATAATCATCATCCTCACGCATTGATCGATGTGCCTGTTTGCCTGTTGCTCTTGTGCACGATAATTCTCTCCTCACGATGTGCGGGAGCATCTCTCTCACGTTCCCGATTTCTGAATTCTGGATATTGTTGTTTGTTTCTTTTCTTTTGGGCATCAATCAGCTTCTTTTTGTGACACTGATGTACCTTGCTTCCTTTTACGTTCCATTATCGTTGACTATGATGAAAGACTAACAATTTTTTTATTATTATTTCTCTTTTTTGGTTTATACTCCTTTTAGTATTTTTAATAGCTGTAAGTGGGGCTTCCACCCGAAGCCAAACACTTCAACTATATCTGAACTTGGCTTAGCGTTGATTTGTCGCTAGGCTTACGTTCTTTTCTTTTCTCCAATGGTCCAGTTTATTGTGTCATACTGACATATGTTTTTGCTGGGCCCATCATCTGATGGAAAAGCTGGGGTCCAGGGTCAATACCTTGACCTGGTGGGATCCCCCGCATTGATCCCTTTGGTGAAGAATCTTCTCCTCTGGGACTGAGAAAAGTTGCACCATTGCTCACCTCACCCACCCTGGTGCGTAAGCGGGTTGAGGGGACCTTTTTATCCTGGGTGACATCCTGCCAGTGTGTGAACTTTCCTTAGTAGACATTACATCCCGTTCTTGTTTGTGGAAAGCTACATACAGGTGGGGGGTTTCCCCCGCACCCGTCCCTTATTTTTAGTCGCCTTTTACGACACGCTGGGACCACGTGGAAAGTATTCTTTAAATCCCCTATCCCCAGGGATTAATTATTATGGGCGGCAATGTGAAGCTTAAGATTTTCATGCCTGCGTTCTTTTCTATAGTTTTATTGACCAAATAATTGACCGACAATAATTGGGGCCTGCGGCCCCCCAATTACTGGGGGTTCAATTATTTGGTCAATAAAACTGTAGTCATGAAAATCTTAAGCTTCACAAATTTTGACAATGTGAAGCTCAAGATTTTCATGGCTGCGTTCTTTTCTATAGTTTTATCGCGGTGCTGGGGCATTCGAGCCCAGTAATTGGTAGGGAGCGGGGGCGCTGGTCACACATATATTTTCGTTCATTACTCATCACCCTCATCCACCATAAAACTTTGGTCGAAATCGGTTCAGAAACGTAAAAGTTTTTTCTGCGGACAAACAGACACATTTTTGGTGAATTATAGTAGTAATTCGCTTTTAAGAAATATAAAGTTCTAAGTTGCTGAGAGATTATATTTATTTTTACAACATTACAACAAAACTGTCTCCGTTTTGTTAGAATTAGCAAAGATCAGGAATTAGTCTGTTTTTTAATCCCTTTCAAATTTTCTGGGTGTGAATTTCAACCAAACCACAGTGTTTGGTTTCCGTGTTGGGCTACAGTGTTGGGCTTCCGGCTTTTTCAGCCTGCGCGGGAATCTCACTAAGTCAGCGAGCAACTATTTGCCCTTAGTGACTCTTGACTCTGATCCCTCAAAGCAGAGTCACTTGTCACCCGTTTTCTTTTTACGTCATTGCTGACGTCATTACTCAAATGGAAGTGTCTACATTGTTACAGAGTACTGCGACACACTTTAAAGGCATTTTGTATTTATTTACAATATACAACTTTAATTAACCTTGAATGCTTTAAATATGAGACGCCATTAATTTTTTGTTTACAGTTGAGTCATTACGTCATCAACCCCCAGCATCTTTGATTGGCTGAAAAAATGTCCTCCGTCCGAGTTGCATGATTATAATATTGCAATTTTTAAGAATATTAATTAATTAAGAAAATATAAATTAAATACATAATTTTACAAAAATAAATTTTGTACGTTCAAATTAATTAATAAAATTTGCCTGATTCACCCTCACTTTAAAAATGTATATACTTATTGACTACTCAGCGGGGGTTTGAAGCGAAGGCATTTTTACATGAGTAATCTCCTAGAGACTATATCGACTATGACCAAACGGACATGACGTCAAATGGCTTTATTTTTGCTGAAAAGTATATAATACATTTTTAACTTTATGAAAATTCGCTTCTGACTTTCATTCGTTTTTCGTTATTTATTTTTTATTCATTTACTTTCATTTTCATAGTATTTGTTTACTTGTAAGCTTATTTATCATTCATTTACTTATAAGCTTACTTATTATTTACTAGCGGAGCGACCCGGCGTTGCCGGGGTGGATGTTGAACGCTATACATATGTTACAGTCAAAGTGTGTAACCAGCCATTTCGCGTAATGGCTGAAACTTTTAGTCATTTCGCGAAATGGCTGTTTCACTTGTTCATTTCGCGAAATGACTAAAATCTTCAGCCATTACGCGAAATGGCTGAAATTCCACCTTGGTCATTTCGTACAAGATCATTTGCCCGGTTAAGTCAACTGTGTGCTCAGTTTGGTCAACTGTGTGCCCGGTTAGGTAAACTGTGTACCCTTGACAATTGGTTAGGTTAAGTTGTGTTATTTTCGTTAGTTTTAACGAAAATAACACAACTTAACCTAACCAATTGTCAAGGGCATACAGTTGATTTAACCGGGCCTTCAATGGCGGACATCGGAATAACATTGAAGGCCTGGTTAGTATTTGAAAACCTCTATATTGAAAATTCAAATTCAAATGTGTTCAAATGTTCAAATGTGTATTTAAAGAGTGTTTCTCACTTATTTGAACAGACCTGTGGATGTATGCATGTTTTAACAGATTTAGTTAGTTAAATAAAGGTTTCCAATTTTATTGTGAGGTTTGTTATTTCTATGAATTCATGACAAAAGTCATTTTAGCCATTTCACGAAATGACCAAGGTGGAATTTCAGCTATTTCGCGTAACGGCTGAAGATTTTAGTCATTTCGCGAAATGACCACGTGAAACAGCCATTTCGTGAAATGACTAAAAGTTTCAGCCATTACGCGAAATGGCTGGTTACACACTTTGACTGTAACATATATACGAGTATATATATATATGCCCGGTTAGGTCAACTGAATGTCCGATTAGGTTAATTAAATGCCCGGTTAGGTCAACTGAATGCCCGATTAGAGTAATTGAATGCCTGGTTAGGTTAATTGTACGCACTTGACGATTGGTTAGGTTAAGTCGTGATATTTTCGTTAAAGCTAACGAAAATATCACGACTTAACCTAACCAATCGTCAAGGGCGTACAGTTGACCTAACCGGGCATTCAATTAACTTAACCGGGCATTTTGACCTATGGCTGGAACAGACACACACAACCACACACACACACACACACACGCGCGCGCGCGCGCGCGTCCTTTTATTATTATAGATTTATCATTTTTTGCATCCGCTTAAAACCGCTTCCGCTGGTGCAAAAATTATGCAGTAAATATGAGTATTAAGTAGATGGTACAGAGTTCAGCCATTATTACTGTATTATTGACCGCTAGTTTTAGTTTTTGGTTAAGTCTAAACTAAAGCCTATATCACACGGCCGTTTATTCCTGTCTTAGTTGAGTTGTAACAGGGCCGTTGAAATGCAATTAGTATATCACACACGCTTCATGTTTTGTCGTCGCGACGCCACTGAATTTGTGCCACAAAATTTAAGTACCGGTAAGTAACCTTAACCAGTATTTAGTGTAAATAATATTACCGCTAAGCACCTATCCTGAGCCAACCTAACCAAAACTAGATGATCTAAGGACGGAAAAAATATAATAATAAAAAAAATAAATAGTTATTAATATTTCGAACTATCATATTTACCACATGAAAATTACTCTATAAGCAACTAGTGTGTTAAAAACAATAAACAGGGTAGATTACGCAAGAATTTGTAATATATAGTTTAAGATGCGAATTGACACAATACTAATATTATTGTTATTGACAGTCGGGTAGATTTGTTGTGATTGAAGGTGAGGTTGACTTCTGAGATTTATAAATTTGAAAAAGAATAAGAAAGAAATTGAAATAAGAAAAATGTTGCAACTGGAAATGAAATGAAAAGGTTTATTGGCAGACTATAGTCCATATGACAAATATTATTAATACAATGACAGTTCACATACTAAGGATAAAAATAAATACAGTTGATTAGAAATAATATAGTAATGTCGGAGTTAAATGGAGCTACAGACATACGTTTTCGTACCAAGAATTCCATAGCTTAGAGGATAAATGACAGGACTCACAGATAGCTTGGATGATCGGGTTGGTTGATTTTTTAATTCTTTGCATTAGACTGTGTTGAGCACGTCTTGTTACCTCCGGGAAGCTCGGGACATTGCGGGTAGCAAACATTTACGAAGCTGAGCATCTCGGGGGGTAATTTATATAAGAGTCTAAAAGACCTGTTGTACAGCAAATATAGGGTTCTGCCAGAACCTTTTTTATAGTTCACCCAGAGTTGCTGTCCGTAAATATTACTGCAGAAAGTACGAAAGAGTGTCTTTAGCTTCATTGTACAGAACCGAAAGTTCCTATAGTCATATTTGCTTTAGCACAAAGGCTTCGAGATTGTTTTCTTATATCCGAGTCATCACTCACTGAGCTGGTAATAATTTGGCCCAAATACTTAAGCTCTTCTACTTCCTCAATTAAGGGGTTCCAAAAAACCTTAGCCCCCCCCCTTTTGCAGCTTACATGCTTACTTATATCGAAATAGTTTTTAGTGATTATAAACATATATAAAATTCTTTATTTATTGCAGGTATTAAAATTACTCTAGCTGATAAAGTGATAATATAATGGCTTCTCAATTAATTGGTGATTCGGAGAGGCAACGTGTGATAGATCGCATACGAGCAATAACATTTCGGGAAGCTCGTGATACTGGAGCCACCTTTATAACACGTTCATGGGTTGCCAAAAAGTTGCGAAGAAGTGAGGACTTCGTCAAAAGAAATTGGAATAAAACTTTGGATGAATGTGAAATGGATACAACCAAATCTGGGCGCCCAAATTTGCCACTCTCTCAGGAAACAAAGGATATCATTGAAAGCGGTACGCGTAAGCGGAAAAACAACTGTGCTAAACTTTCTAGAGATATCGAAGTGTTGAGAGGAGAGATCGTTAGTGGTGAGATCATTCGACTGTACCGTCATAGGCAAGGTTTAAAGCCTTGGCATGAACTTCCAAAGACAAGAAAATCTCAACTTAACATCGATGACAGAATGTGGTTTGCCCATTATCTTGAAGATTGGGATGTGGATGATTTCATGCATTTAGCTGTCTCCGATGAATTTTTTGTTTACGTAACACGTCGGCCTAACTACCAAAATGATCGAGTGTCGGCCACAACACCAGATGAAATCGATGACAATGAACATTATCGCGAATTATTAAAAAGTCCAGACTGTGTTGGTGTGTTTGTTTTGTTCACTGCAAAGAAGCTCATGTGGGTGCTGAAGCCAAATGGTCAAAGTTGGGATGGACAGTATTTTCGTGATATTATTCTATCCCAGCATGTCATTCCTTTTCTAAGAAACCCAAACAATGTTATGGATGTCGATCAGGTCACACTTCTGCACGATAAAGCCCCCTGCTTTAAGGCATTAGCCATTCAACAGTTGTTGTGGAACCATGAGATCGATTTCTTTGGGAATAAAGAATGGCCAGGAAATTCTCCTGACCTAAACGTCTGTGAACACATTGGATCAGTTATAAAAGACAAGGTTGAATGTCTCTTGTTTGAAGAACCTGCAGCAAATCGATTTTCGAAGGATACAATGACGCAACACATTGAAACTGTTTTAGCAAATTTGCGTAACGATCAAGATCTATTCACGTCACTTTTGGCAAGCTACCCAAAGCGAATTCAGGCTGTCTTGGAAGCCAATGGCGGGAACACCAAGTTTTAATTATTTCTCATTAAATGCAGGATTAAATTCTCTTTTGTAAGGTATGTTTAGTTTTACTGTACCTCTAATGGTTTAGGCCATGGGCGGGGGGGGGGGGGGGCTAAGGTTTATTGGAGCCCCGTACTTCACCTTTCATTTTTAAACTTAATGTCAGCTGGCTGCTTACAGCCTTTAAGGTGACATTGCATAACTTTAGTTTTTGTAACATTAAGAAGAATATCATGTTTCTGCGAATACACTTCGCAGACTTTTAGTAAAGTATGTAAAATAGTTTAGTAAAATATGGAAAGTATATTTGTATAAGTATAAAGTCTAAAAGTATATTTCTGTAACTATACATGTATTGGCATACAAACAACTTTTTCACCATCATCAAAACAAAACAATTCAGTTAAGGATCATCCTAATCATCATCGTTATATATAAAGTATGCCGTAGGCCTAATCTTTTTGTTCTATAAAGAGCAATTAAACCCTGTCCAGTTCCATTATAATAACAGAACAATAAAAGAGGGAAGAGGATAATATTTTATTACAACAATTCACATACTCCCAAACACACACATCTTCTTTTATCTGATCTGCCTACAAATTCTGTGGCCAGCTTCTGCACATCCACACTGTCTAGTTCCTCTTTGTGAACATGGCATACAGCGATGTGATTCAGACGTCTCTGTGTTAGTGTCGATCTCAGCCATGTTTTTGGGCGACGTAAAGCAGAAAAGCTCCGCTCACACTCGCAGCTTGATACAGGGCAGACAAGGAGGAGTTTGAGCAGCACAAACACCTCCGAGAACATGTGTCTACATGTTGAATCCACGCCACGGTACGCCTCCTTCGCCTCATTGAGGGAGGCTACCCCTGTTCTGCCCTTGAACATTGGGAGTTGAAATTTGAGTTTGTCCTTACTGAGCTCTGGATACAGTTTGGCAACAGTCTCACCAACCTTTCCAGTAGTGATCATGGCTTCTAATGCCATGTAGCGCTTTAGATCACTGTTTTGAGCTTCAAACCTTGTGTTCAACTGTTGTATGACAGTGTCCACAAACTCAAAGTACTGGCTTCTGTAGTGAACTCTTGCTGCAGTTGAGTGACGTAACTGTCCTTTACCTGCCAGTCTCTTGGGGGGGGGGGGGGCGTATCCGTGGAAGCTGGATTGGCTCAATGTCAAGTGAGTCGGTTTTCTCTTGTGCCGTGTCAAATAGTTCATTGTGGGACTCATCTGAACGCCACCCTTTCAGCTGGTTGACTGTGATCTCTGCAGCTGCATTCTTACAGAAATTAAAAATAGTCGATAATATTCGTTATATCCAGTGGTGTAGTGCTGTGGGAACGGCGTTCCCTTACTTTTTTTGATAGACGGAACGGCGTTCCCTCACTATTTCAAATAAATCCGAACTTACAAATCTCTAATGTCATGAAATTTTAATTCCCACCCCTAGAAGAAATATAAGAAAGAATCATTAACTGTTTCATTTCTTTTAGCTTCGACTGAGGCAATGCTAGCCTATAAAGATCTGATGAAACAGTCACCACGGCGTACCAGTTGTTAACTTTTTTTTAGTTAATCATTCCAGTTGTTAGCTATTTTTATTGATCGTACTGGATCCTAATATCCAGTGCATATGACCTCAAAATATCCCTGAAATTGGTCAGATTTCAAAAGATTTCCCGGGGGGTTTACAGTGCCCCCGGACCCCCAGCTGTATGGGCTCGCCGCGCTCGCCATTGCCCCCCCCCCGCATCTGAGTAACACTTTCAAAATGCGTTCCCTCACTTCTTTATTTAGCACTACACCACTGGTTATATCATTAAGTCTCCGCCGGGGTTCGAACACGAGAACTCACGAATGAGAGGCGAAGGCGTTGCCCATTGAACCACGATGAGTCAAGAGACAATTAATCTTGAACTTTATATAAGCTCCGACGAAACACATAATGCATAAGCATCCAGAGGTGTTTTACAAACCCGCTCACACTCGGGCAAACAGACAAACATTTAATTGGAAAGTATCCAGCAACGCACTGCTTACCGTTACAGTAAATTTACTGCGATAGTGCAAAAAGTTCAAGAACCTTCTAAAAAATTCGAGAGCAATGAATTTGTGACACACACAATATATATATTATACAGGGTGGCTCAAAAGGTACCTACCAACATTAACTTAATTTTCTCCGAAACGAATGAATAGAATTCGATGAAAATTTGCTGACACATTATACTACTCACTAGGGGTTAAAACCGGTATTGAAATACCGGTATTAATACCGGTATTGAAGAAGTACAAATAATACCGATACCGATATTATAGGTTTTCGGTATTGACAAAAATTGCTATTGTAAAATTTAGGCAATTTAGTCCTCCGATGGGCAAATAAACTGTTTTTGGAGGATTCGGAGAAAAAAAAAGTTTCGGGGTATTTTGCAGTTAACCTCTTTTTTTCGTTTTCTATTCCTTTCTATCAAAGAAAACTATTTATTGCACTAGCTTTAAGAGTGATTCATTCAACTGTAGCCATTTCTTCAACAGAGTGGGAAATTATTGAAAACCTTTATGACACCTTACGTCCTGTTGAAATAATTCTTAAAGGGTTATGCTCGAAAGATGCATCACTCCTGACAGCTGAATCATCAATGAAATTTATTTCAAAGAAACTAGGAGAGAAAAATAATCCAATAGCAAAAGAGTTAAAAGATTGTCTTAGAAATCGTTACATTTCAAGAAGACAGCAAGACATTGTAGGTTTAATCAAATATCTTCATAATCCCGAAGTTTTAAAAGTTCAAGAAGAGGAAAGTTTTTCTGTTCCATCAAAATTAGTTCTCAAAAGAACTGCAGAAAGGCTCCATAAAAGACTTTTCCCTAAGAATGTGGTTGATTTGGAGATAGAAATGGAAGAACAGGAATTTCCATGTAACCCTGAAAATGTAGCTGCAAATAAGACTGAAGTGGAAGCAGATTCATTACTGAGTGAATACATGCAAGAAATGGACAAACTAGGAAAAGTGCCATTTAAAAAAAATTCCATTGATTTTGATGTTACTAATGAATTTAAAAGCTTGGAAGTTACTTTACAGAGAAGTGAGAATTTAGAGAAGCTGTACAAGGCACTGCTTTCAATTAAACCTACAAGTGCAGAATCAGAAAGAGCCTTTTCTGTTGCAGGCCTATTTCTGACGAAACTGAGATCAAGTCTATCTGAACAATCCCTAGATGCTCTTTGTTTCCTCAAAGCATACTTTCAAAATCAAACTAAGAAATAAATATTTAGATACAATAATTTCTATCTACCCCAGTAGTTGTATAATAATATGCTAAAAAAAAATTCAAATAATATTTTTATTACAATTTAGTAATTTACTGTATAAACTTTTTCGAATAGAATGCCATCTATTTGGAGTTGGGTCATTAATTTATAGTAAATATGGTGAGTACTGCAAGTCCCTCAGACTTGTGGGAGGGTTGGTAGGGTGGCACCATAATAAATCAAAATAAATTATTTTTTTCATAATACCGGTATCAATACCGGGATTAGCATAATTGCCTCCAAATACCGGTATTGAACATTTTCGGTATTATGCAAGCACTACTACTCACACCATTTGTTTAACATCAGTTTGGAGAAAGTGTCATTGGTTGGACTATCGGAAGCACTATGGAAGCAGCATTGATTGGCCTGCCTATTCGCCTGATCTCAACCCATATGACTTCTTTTTGTGGGGATACCTCAAAAATAGAGTTTACCAGAGCAAGCCAAAGACTTTGGAGGAGCTGAAATCATCGATTGAACGTCAAATCGTTGACATTCCGACAGAGGTTCTCAACTTCTCCACCGCGTGGTATCGAATTTTGGGATGAGATTGCGAAAAATCGTCAAAGTGGAGGGACAGCACATAAATGGCTTGAGATGCTGATTTGAATGACGTTTGAACTATCTTTGTACTCTCAATAGTTTTGGTGAAATAAAGGCTTAAATTTGGTAGGTATCTTTTCGGCCACCCTGTATAATTCACCATACGTACGAAAGCATTTATGACAATGGTAAAGACATGAATTGTAGAGGGGGGGTTGATTATACAGGATGTTATCAAATTATGTTTTATAAATGGTAAAGACATGAATTGTAGAGGGGGGTTGATTATACAGGATGTTATCAAATTATGTTTTATAAATTAGTATACATATTCAGGGCGTCAAAGTGAACAAAAAAGTTCCTTTGAACATAAATCCACAATCGTTTCGTTCCCGAATAGGGCCTACATCGCTTTTTTGTCGAGAACGATCCAATTAAAATGAGTCATTAAAGGTTATCAGAGTCGTAGTTGTCTGGTTGTTTAAATAGCTATTTTTCTTTTGTTTTGATAGTATTTTGGTATGCGTCATTTTAGAAACCAAAATTATTTCCTTCATTTCATGTCACTCTCGTGTAATCTTGTGGGATTATTTAAAATATCTTGTTTATACGAGAGAAGTTAATAACACGGATGAATTGTAGCAACGTGTTCAAGGTTGTTCAGAAACAATACGCAACGTTTTCGAACGTATGCAGCAAAATCAACGACGCGTGGAAGCATGTACTTTGATGCTTGGAAACCATTTTGAGCACTTACTGTAAATAAACTTTGATAAACTTTAATGACTTTCATTTTAATTGGATCGTCCTCGGCTAAAAAGCAATGTATCTCGGAAACGAAGAGATTGCGGATTTATGTTCATAGGAGCTTTTTTGTTCACTTTGACGTCCTGAATATGTATACTAATTTATGAAACAATTTGATAACACCCTGTATATGGCCCAGTAGGGCACATCATACTTTTCCGAGTCCGAATTTCACTCTGGCTAATATGTATTTTTATGTAAAATTTAATTCTAAGAGGGGTTTCTTTTCTGCAACTTTTCCCAAAAATCGCGTTATCATGTTCAAAATTGCGGTTTTCTGTTCTATGTTGAAATATCGAATATTCAATTGAACACAACCTCATACTTTTAACCCTTTGTCGTAATTTGTTGCCATTTAGACACATTAACTTTGTTTAACTCTTACACAGGTTTAATACATACATACATAAGAAAAAAATCTACTCCATTTGAATCTTTGTAATCATTTGGACGCAGAGGTCAGAGGAGGAGAAGATCTCTGGGATATTCTTTGATGGCAAGCAGGATAGGAACACAAAGGTGTTGAAATATGACGAAGTGACAGGGAGATTTCATCCTGGCAGAGTGATCGAGGAGCATTACACTATCACATGGGAGCCTCAAGGAAGTATCTCTTCCATTTCACTCCCGAGCAACCTGAGGAAGGAGAAAAGCCTGCTCATAAGATCTCTCAGGGCCTGCATGAGTGGCTTCTGGATCACGGAGCTAACGAGAGCCTTGTAATGATTGGAGGAGACTCTACCAACACCAACACGGGGTGGTCTGGAGGCGCCATAGCCATATTGGAGAAGATGCTGGGTCGCAAGTGCCACTGGATGATCTGTCGGCTCCATGTGAACGAGCTCCCCCTGAGGCACATAATCATCAAGCTGGACGGCCCTGTAACTCCCCGGTCAGGCTTCAGTGTGCCTATTGGAAAACTTCTTGAGACAGTGAATGAACTTGAGGTCAACTTCAACTTCAAACCAGTGGAAGGAACTGAAGATATCATTGAGCTGCCAGCAAAGGTGGGCAGGACCGAGTTCCAAAAGGACCGAATTCCAGGAACTCGGTCCTTTTTAAGGACCGTGAGCGGGAAAGTCGGTCATTTTCTCAGTGAGGACCGAAATGAGGAGCGACGGTCCATTTTTAAGCAATTCCGGACGGTCTTTTTTAGTGATTTTAGTGTGTTTAGTGATTATTTGAAGTTCTAAAGAAGATGCTAGTCTTGAAATGCTAGTCTTCTTGAAGGGAAACTCAAGCATTTAACTTAATAACTTTTTTTCATCATTTATGTATTGTATTAATTATAATTTACGTTAATAAAATTAAAGATTTCCGGTGTCTTTAATTTCATTTTTCATTTTAATCAAATTTTTCACTTATATTATATATAAGGACCGAGGACCGAGTCGTTCCTAGGTCCTATCTTCAGAAAGGACCGGGACCGTCGGTCCAGTTTGAGGCAAAGACCGGGACCGGGACCGTCGGTCCTTTTTGAGGCCCGGGTGCCCACCTTTGGCTGCCAGTAGAGATAGTCAAATCTCTCTCCACAGACCAGCACAACTGCTATCTTTTGATCAAAGGCATCAAGTCTGGAAGTCTCAGTCCACAGTTGGCTGGTCTCAAGTGCGGACCTCTGAACCAATCCAGGTGGCTCACTACTGCACAGGCCATCTTGCTGTTGTGGATGAGGGAGCACGGACTGAAGGGGGAGGTGTTGAGGAGGCTCGAGGTCCTCGTGAAGTTCTGCCTTAACTTCTACTTCAAAATGTACTACGACATCAAAGTGAAGCACCACCTCAAATTTGGTCCTGCACGCGTTTTTTCAAGCCTGAGGCTGCTGAGGAGCCACACTACCGAGGTCAGGAACATCATCTCTGCTGCAGTGATGAGAGGAGCTTACCACGCACATCCTGAGAACATCCTGGCTTCATTCCTGTGCAGTGAGGATCAGCATCAGAGAGCTTTTGCTGTGAGCCAGATAGAGAAGATCAGAGAAGGAAGAGACTTTGGTGTTACGACAGTGAGGCCCCATAAAAATCCCAAAGTCAATCTGCAAGCCACTTCACCTAAGGATCTCATCAACTGGGAATCAGAGAATATTTACGAGCCTATTTTCACCTGCAAGATGACCTTGACTGAGCTCGAGGATCTCAGGAAAACTCCACTCAAAGTGGACGCTTTCTCTGTTCATACTCAGTCCTGCGAGAGAGCTGTACAGGAAGTCTCAACTGCTTCCCAAGCTGTGTACGGTCACGAGAGGAGAGATGGGTGGGTGAGAGCCAGGATAGACCATCGAGAAATGCTCCCAGTGTTCAGATCGAAGCAGGACATACTTAAGAACTTTTCAGGTTCGAGTGGCTGATGAAGAAGCTGAAGCCATCGTTAATGCTCATAAGAGCTGAAAGTCCTCATAAGATCATAATATAAGATCTTATGAGGCCACGCTTTTCAAGGATCCAGGAAGAACAGGCGTGTAAACCTACACGTGGAGGTGGCAAGTCTCCCGCTACTCGATCAGAGTTGAGCTGGAGAGCCGCGCCTATTCTTTGAAGAAAAACTTAAAATTCTTAAGTTTTACGTGAAATCTAAACATTTTTTCAGCACCCAGAGGTGTTGAAACACGCAACAAAGCAAGGATGAGGTCAGAAAAGCAGCTTTTAGACTAAATCATACGCAGAACAACTGCGCGCTTTGGTTTGGGTGCCCTGAGGCTGCGTTAGGCAGCCTTCAAATCAGAAAATCGCGATTTTGACCATGAAAATGAGATTTTTCGGAAAAGTTGCAAATAATAAACCCATCTTAGAATTAATTTTTACATAGGAATACATATTAGCCACTTTGTTTTTCCAAAATTTCAACCCTGAACCCAGAGTATGATATGTCCTATTGGCCCAGGGCTACTTCTAAGACAATTTTAGTGGGTGGGTTAATTTTTTTTTTTTGTATTTGATCACAAATAACACAAATCAAATCAAATGTATATGTTGATTAGTGATGTAGCGGATGTCATTTTTTTCACATCCGCGGATGCGGATGCGGATGTTTGATTTTCAACCTCCGCGGATGCGGATGCGGATATCTACATTTTCGTTATTTTTTAGGATATATTCGAGATTTGTTGTGTTTAACGTATATAATAAGTTATTATATAGAGAGAGCTGTAGCTATAATGTAGTATAATTGATTAATTGTACAGTAATTGCTGTACTTTTCTCTGAACATATAAAATAATATCAAGCATCTAACTAATATAGAAATCAATTAGTGAATTCGTCTGCAAATAAATTCGTTATATTTTGTTGAGTTTCAGCCACAATTAGAAACCATAATTGTGTTACCAGGATGCGGGACGTGAACCCAACTCAAATGCACCCCACCGACCTCTTTCCCCAACCTCCACCCTTATAGAAAGAGATCTTTAATTAGCTTGATAACTATTTATATTAAGTTTAAAGTTTTATGAGGCATATTTATAAATGAGTAATTAAAATAAAGTAAACTAAGATGTTCATCGTTTAATGTTCAAACTTAATTATAGGAAGGTTATGCTTAAGGAACATTAATTTTTCTGCCTTTTCTGCTGCCAGTCTGTTTCTCTTTTCATCATATATTAATCCAGCACTGCTAAATAATCTCTCGCTTGGTACGTTTGTTGGAGGACAGGCTAAATGTTTCCTTGCAAGTTTACTCAAGTATGGATAGATATTCTGCGTATTTTTCCACCAACTAATAGGATTGTCACATGCAGCCAGGCGTTTTTCTTGGTGATAGCTCTCGATCATTTTTACTACATCTTTTGACATCGCGTAGGTCTCGTCATTGCTGCTTGACTCAAGAAACTGAGAGACAGATTCTGTGATAGATTTGCTTGTTGAAGGTGTTGGTTCTGTCACTGAAACTTTTATTCTTTTGGTGGGTGGTGAAGAGACAGATTCAAGAGATTGAAGCTCTTCAACTGCTTTGCCAAGTGATGATTTAACTCGTTCTAATGTACTAGGTGAAAATAACTTAGCTTTGTAACGTGGATCTAAGTAGGTTGCAAGAAAGTAACTTCATACAAGAACAGCCTCTCGTCTTGTCGCTTGCATCACTTTTGCGCACAATGAACTAGTTCTATTAATATAGTAGAATTTGATAATTTCCGCTTATTAATGACGTTTTATCTCAACGGTCCACATCCGCACGACATCCGCAGTCCAAAGTGCGGATGCGGATGCGAGAAAATGTGCGGATGTTCCGCGGATGCGGGTGTGACCTACATCACTAATGTTGATGCATATATACTCATATGCTCATATATACTCATATATATGCTCTTATTTTATTTTAGTGGGTGCAGGAAGGGATATATCCCCCATCCCCCCCCAAAGGATCTACGCCCATGGTTATTGATATTGGATACTGTCTATACCAGGGGTGGGGAACCTGCGGCCTTTTGGGGTACTAGTTGCGGCCTTCTGCCCATTTGACATTCAGAATTCATACCGTACAATAATGGACAGCAACTGATACCCCTTTAGTGTTTTAGGCTATTTCATTAGATCATGGTTTCAGCTTCACTGCTTCTTACACATACAAGCCTTCTTTATGGCTTGAACAATAGGAAATATGGCAACGCTGCCAGTTGAAACTGGCAGTGTTGCCTTACGGCTTACGCCCTTACCTATCAACGATCAACTTGACTGGCTGACTGGATGACAGTTACTGACGATTCTCCGATAGTCACACGCACGCTTGTTTCCTTTAAAACTGTAAATCTTTGATCAATTCGTGTACCATTTTTATTTAAAAATCTTCTGGTACCCCAATCATGTCAAAAACTGTAAAAAGAAAATTAAAGGAAGAGAACGGGAATTGCAGTATTTCATAGTTGCTAAGAAAGATAAAATGATGTGTTTGCTCTGCAACGCCATAATTGCAACAGTGAAGAAACACTGCATATCAGCATTATGCAACTCATAAGAACCACAAGTATGCTATATTGGAAGGAGAACCCCGAAAGTCTGCACTTACGAAGATGAAACTTCAAAAGCAGCAACAACAGCAAGTATTTAAAACGATGTCAGGCCTAGGGACTGAAATCACTGAAGCAACTTATAAAGTAGCATATATACTTGGAAAAAGAGGTAAGCTATATAGTGATGTGGAAATCATAAAAGAATGCATTGTTGAAGTTGTAGCCTCTTTAGATTCAGACAAGGTTAACAAATACAAACAACTACCTCTTTCAAGAAGGACATGACTGATCGGCAACATGAATTAGCCCTCAATGTAACTGAACAGCTTCATACAATATGCCAAAGCGAAAATACTTATTATTCGATTGCCTTGGATGAGTCCACTGATTACTGACTCAGCGCAAGTGTCATTTTTTATTCGTGTTATAACTGCAGATTTTCAATACTACGAGAGTTACTGGCTTTGGGTACCCTTACGTGGGAAGACACGTGGAATTGACGGCTTGTCTCTCTTCAAAGAAAAATGCCGCGAAGTGAAACTGAATTTATGTAATTTAGTAAGTGTATGCACAGATGGTGCACCTTCCATGGGAGGAAAATGTGAAGGATTTGTTGCGCTACTACAAAAAGAACTGCTAAATCCAAAGAGCTTGATTTCCTTTCACTGTATTTTGCATCAACAGAATCTCTGTGCCAAATCTACTGTTTTAAGTGACACATTAAGTAAAGTTATACGTATTGTGAACTACATTAGAGCAAATGCATCACGACATCGCCAGTTTCGCAATATGTTTATGCTTGATGATGAAACATTCAGTGTGGATCTTCCGTATCATTCTAAAGTGCGCTGGTTGTCACAAGGGCAAGTCTTTGAAAAACTTTTGTCTTTGCGAAAACAAATCACAAGATGTTTTGAGGAACTCAGTGAACCATGTGAATTGTCCAAAAAGGATTTCTGCAGAAATGCTGCATTTCTGTGTGACGTAATGTCAAAGCAAATGACCTGAATATTTCTTTGCAAGGTAAAACTAAATCCATATATGAAATGTGGCAAAAAAATCCAGGCTTTTCGGAGGAAGCTGCGCTTTTTCAAAACTATCCTTACCCGATCGGAACTTTCAGCTGAACACTTCCCTGAACTGGCAAAGGTAATTGATCAAGATACAAGCAAATCATTAGGGGAATGCGATGTGAAAGAATACCACAGCTGTCCTAGACTCCCTGATTGAAGAATACGATGAAAGATTTGAAGATTTTGAGAACATGACTTCACACTGAAACTAGCTTTCCAACCACACCTGGTTGATGTCTCCAAAGCACCTGAAGATTTACAGATGGAGTTGGTTGAGCTATTAGAAGATAATATCCTTAAGTCTCTATTTGATACTAAGAAGGATCCTGTTGAAATATGGAAAAATGCCGTTGAATACCCACGTCTGCGCCAACATGCTCGTCGAATGTTGTCTTGTTTCGGCACAACCTACTGTTTGGAATCAACGTTTCGTATGTGACTCAAATCAAAACGCGCTTGAGATCTCAGATGACGAATATTCACCTGGAGGACCAACTAAAACTACGGTCAACGATGTTGGAACCAAATGTACGACTCCTGTCCCGCAATAAGCAGTCACAAAAAAGTTATTAAATGGTTTATTACTTTTTCACTTAATATTAACATCATTTCACTTAATATCATTTTTCACTTAATATTAGTTCTATTGTCAATTATTCCCCCCCCCCCCAAAAAATAAATGTGCACTTGCTGAATTTGTTATTTATTATAAAAACCCTCACGTATTATCAAGTTTGATTTAAAATTAGTAAATATGTAGATTGTAGACTAAAATATGACATTTTGTTGTACTGTATATGTTAAATTCTCAGCATGCGGCCTAATAGGGTCTTGGTTAAATGAAATGCGGCCTTCCAATGAAAAAAGGTTCCCCACCCCTGGTCTATACCGTACTAGTAATATCCAATTATGTTTTCAAAGTATTTGGGAATTAGTAGCAAAACTTCTTTGCTGTTGAATAAACGAACTAAATTGTCTATCCGAGGACATAGTTTAAATTGTACAGTAATCACCGTGTCACTCTCAATAGTTTTTCAATCCTTCATAAGCTAAGTTGTGAAACTGATCTAAAACTTATGGAGTTACTTTACATTTTTAGTGATAAACCCTAGTGGTGAACAAAAGGTAATCGATTACAAATAAAAATTACTTATGTCTGAGAAGTAACTAAAAGTATAAAGTAAAAATTACTTCTCTGGATTAATTATAACTAATCCAGGGGAGTAATTTCTACTCTATACTTTTAGTTATTTTTCATATATCAGTAATTTTTATTTGTAATCGATTACTTTCTGCTCAACACTGCTGACTGCGATTACTTCGAGTATGCTTTTTATAAATATTTGGAATTTAACTCATTTTCCATTTTTAAGAGAGGCAGCACTGTTGCACTGCTCAGCCTCAGCGACTACTATTTTTGTTCCATCATCTAGGAGTAATCGCTTGACTAATCTATTAGTGACGAAAGTAATCGATTAGTGGGTAATTTTTAAAGTAATCGAAGTAATCGAATACGCCCATCCCAAAATTAAACCCACTCTGACTGATTATGGTTCAGCTATATTGATTTAAACATTGTAAGTTAATGAACTTTTAGTTAATTGTTTTAAATCATCTTTTAACATTTAAACCATATACTGTACTACAATATAAGTAAATTATGTATATATTTTAGGTTCTCTTATAACTTTTGAATATGATGTAATTGCCTTCTTTTTAGTTGTGACTACCACTGAAGATTCGAATTGATCTCCCGAAACGTCTGGTAATTAAAGAATGTTAATTCAAGCATCTGTCATTTTATATATATATATATATATATATATATATTATATATATATATATATATATATATATATACTGTGTGTGTGTGTGTGTGTATATATACAGGGCGTCCAAAAAAATGTATACACACTTTAACAGCTGATAGCTCAATTGATGTTTCTTTCTTTCCAAGTTAAACCCATTAGAATTAATAATGGCAATCAGACTAAGCTTTGAAAAAGGAAATTCATTCTAAATGCTACTGGAAGTGTGAAAACGCAGTTGAAAGTGCAAAGACAGTTAGGAGGGAGTTTCAAACAGATCCACCAACGCGACTTACCATCACTCGAATTAGAGATAAGTTTGAAGCCGATGGAACTGTTCAGAATGTCCACAAGAAGCGTTCCGGAAGACCACGGACATCGACAAGCCCCACAAAGCAAGAAAGAGTACTGGAAACGTATCACAAAGTCCAAGAAAATCTGTGCGGCAAGCGAGTCGTGAGGTAGGAATTTCAGAATCGTCTGTCCAACGCATTTTGAAGCGCTGTCAATGGAAAAGTTACATTCCAAGATTAGTCCATGCTATTAATGAAGATGATGATGATCCGGACCGAAGAGTGGAGTATTGCGAGTGGTACTTGGCACGATGTGGATGTGGATTGGACGAAGGGGTTTCGTAGAATACCCTCCGCGTTCACCAGACCTCACACCACTAGACTTTTTTTATGGGGATACTTAAAAGACAAAGTCTACGCTATAAAACCTGCAACAGTCGCTGAATTGAGAGCAGCCATTGAACGAGAATGCACACAAATACCAAACGAAATGTTTCGTGATGTTTGCGATTCCATTGCTTCGCGTTATCAGCAGTGCCTGGACCAGAACGGACGTCAGTTTGAAAACAGGCGTTGACGAAACAATTAAATAATGTCAGTAGATTCTATTACATTTTGAAAATGAAATGTATTTTAATAAACACTGCCTTTATAAGTATTTAAAGTGTGTATACATTTTTTTGGGACGCCCTGTATATATATATATTAGGCAATGTGTGCGTGTGTGTGTGACTATATATACACACACTGTATATATGACGAAAATAACCACAAAGGAAAATAAAAACAAGAAATAGTGCTCAAGCGCTTTCGTCTAATGACATCCTCAGGAACATTGAAATTAATAACAAGATTGAGACTATGAAATAATATGATTGGTGCAGAAAGTATTTTTGAAGGAACATACAATTCACGTAGAATAGCTACCCGAGTATTAGCACCTTGCCCTTCTTATCTAAATCTGTTCTGAATGAATTCAAAATAACAGGATCGAAAAAAGGCCGTGATTGAGGTTAAAATTGTTTGTAAGTTCAATAATGGCAGACTCAAGAATGTTTCTATTAATAATGTTGCTTGAGTGAAACAAAATTTAAGAATTATTCCAATCAATACAACGGGACAACTGTGACAAATGGACAAAATGGGCATTGGACACGCGTCTGTCCAATGTGAAAGAAGTCACATTGTTTACAACCAATTTTATAGATAATGCCTGAATTATTGGTAGGACTATTCTTTATTATGAAATTTTTCACAGTATTTTCATATGAAAATACTACATTCATGTTGAAAAGTTTAAGTACATTAGCAATACCTAAAAAGCCTGGGAAAAATTGAAGTACTAAAATATTCTTCGACAAAGTGCGAGGGTTATTATTCACACGATAGAAGGTTCGTTTTGCCTTGTTCAGACAAGATTCCATAAAAGCAGGTGGGCGTGGGTAACACAAATCACTTCCAATACTGTTGATTTTTTCTAGCTCAGTATTCGTGTACAGTATTCCGGACTGGCGATCCTAAGAGTACGAAGAAACATTGAAGGAAATATAGCTTTCTTGATGGGGGTGTCATGTCCGGAGTAAAAGTGTACAGAGGACAAATTGTTTGAGTTTTTCCGATAGATACTAACAATTTGCCCTATGTACACTTTTACTCCGGACATGACACCCCCTGATAGGGTTGCCATATTTGAACTTTCAAAAAGGAGGACACACCGGAGATGGGGGGGGGGGGGATGTATTTGTATCAGTATCTACCAACTCACGTTGTATTAATGTGTTATATATACTGCGTACTACATGTCGTCTATACTGAGTATCTATAAATAAGAACAAGTGTTATGGCCTCAAAAATCAATGTTATAAATATTCAACTTTCCCGGACATGTCCGTAAAAACCGGATGTATGGTAACCCTACACCCCCATCAAGAAAGTCATAAAGCCATAATTTTCTTTCGGTGGTTAATTTCATCATAAATATTTATTCAAGTGTTACTTTCGTGAAATAATATATATATATATATATATATATATATATATATATATATATATATATATATATATGCGTGTAACGGAATTCGCGTATCCTAAAGTAATAATATTTCATTTGAAGACATAGATGGAAAATTAACGAAAGCAAGCAAACGTGTTGAGACAATCTTAATAATTAAATACTTGAACCGACAATGGTTTTGTTAATTTTCGAATCCTATCTGAAAATGATATATTAATTACCGCATGGGGCGCGAACTCTGTTACACCCTATATACAGTGTGTATATATATATTATATATATATATATATATATATACATACAGGAAGGAGGGGCCAAGGGCGAACGCCCACAAAAACGCCCCCTCCCATAGAAAGAGAATAAGAGAACCAAACTCAAGGTCCAGAGACACTGCGTTGATAGGTTGAAGTTCATTGACAGGAAGAAACACGGATTGAGGAAGATTGTCCCAGAGTTGACCGGTTGAGTTGATGAAAGAGTGAGAATACCGATTAACACTCGCGTTAGAGAGCTGGACAGAAAAGGGCTAAGAAAGTGTTGAAAGTCTGGTACTGCAAACTGTCCTTAAAGAAGGAGGCACGCAGTTAGAGAGCTCAAAAGAGCAGTGTCCCTTATAATATACAGTATATATATAGACTTATACGACGCATTATCAGGGGGGGAGTATTCTTTAAAATAAAAGCTTTTTTTTTTTAAAAAAAAACCTCAATCCCTTTTTTTTCAATATATCTGAAGAGTAATTTTGGTTAAAATATGAACCTAAAAGTGATGAAACGAAGCAAACACCCTTTTTTGCCCTAATTTAGGATCATATTAACTCTTCCTGTTAAATAGTTAAAGTAATTTGTTATGATTTAATTTTTAATATAAATTATCAAGACGTCTAAAATTATATTAAAATGCTATTTCATTAAATAAGTAATAAAATACCAACCTCAAATGGGTCAAATAATGCAGAAACCATATCACCTGAACATCAGGGCTCCCAGCCTTCTTTAGTTAGCTTTATAATGCTAATTAATGAAAATATCACGACTTAACCTAACCAATCGTTAGGTCAACTGTACGTCCTTGACGATTAGTTAGGTTAGGTCATGATATTTTCGTTAGTTAGCCTTATAAAGCTAACTAAAGAAGGCTGGGGGCCCTGATCTTCAGGTGATCCCAGAAACCTTCTATAGCCATAGCCACCGACCACATTAACTCAAGTTAATGATTGATAAATAATTAACAGTAATTTATTAGTTTAATTTAAGACATTAATTACGTATCAGTAACTATTTTAATACAGCCTATCCTTATATGGTATGATTTCCTCTTCCTGATTCTTCCTAATTATCAAAAATGTAGAAGGAGGCTGAAAATACGAGTATTAGGTATCCTCTTGGTCAGGGATCACACCAATTAATGGACCAGGATCTTTTCCAAATGGACGACCCCGACGAGATTTAGCTGATAATTTGTATACTAATAAATTTTTATAATCTAATAACGAAAATGACATTATTTTCCTGGAGAAATATGCGCAACATACGAAATAAATTGCATTTATACGCGCACTAGTTTGTATGGCGCATGACCGTTATTTAAATTATGTAGTGTTATGTAGTGGGTTTTACAAAATAAAACGCAGATAATATCCTTTATTTATTAAAATTTGCAATATTTAATAATATTTTAATAAATAAATCTTCATTTGCATACCTTTTTCTCCATACGAACTCGTATAAATTAATTTTTGTTGTTGTTATTAATGTTTATTTGTTGCCTGCTTAGACCTAGTTTAGTCTGAATATTATTGTTGTAGTGTGAGTATATTAATGCAGTGCTGTGATCTATCTACTTGCGAGTTGCACCCAGTCAATTGAATGTCCGGTTAGGTCACTTGAGTGGCCGGTTAGGTCAACTGTACGCCCTTGACGATTGGTTAAGTTAAGTCATGATATTTTCGTTAGTTTTAACGAAAATATCACTACTTAACCTAACCAATCGTCAAGGGCGTACAGTTGACCTAACTGGCCATTCAAGTGACCTAACCGAGCATTCAATTAACCGGGGGCCACACAGCAACCTCGCATTCGGGCGTCATGAGCGGTGTAAACTAGATAACGGTCATGCGCCATGCAAACTAGTGCGCATATAAATGCAATTTTTTTCGTATGTTGCATGTTGCGCATATTTCTCCAGAAAAATAGTCATTTTCATTATTAAAATATAAAGGTCTTTTCCGTTTGGGGGCTAGCAGCGAATTTTAATGAAAATCGGTATACTAATGTAGTTTTGGTCACTGATTTAAAAAATAACTTTCTTTTTTGGAGAAATGAAAAACAAACATGTTAGAACACTTTAAATAATTAATATGTGTTTTTAACTAGCTTAAACTAGTTACAGAGGATTGTGTTAAATTTAGCCACAGTCATAAACTGCTACTGTTTATGAAAAAGTGTTCTAAGTGTGGGAAAGTGTGTTCCTTTGATAAAAATACCCAGTTCTTTCGTTGCCAAAAGCGTCGGTCAAACGGTAAAAAGTGCAACTTTAAATTATCCCGAACGAAGAATACGTTTTTTGAAGGATCCCGGCAGATCTGTAAAAGTAGCAGCAAAAAATCAAGAATTAATACCCAGTTAGGTCAATTGAATGCCCGGTTAGGTCAATTGAATGCCCGGTTAGGTCAACTGTACGCCCTTGACGATTGGTTAGGTTGTCATATTTTCGTTAAAAACACATTAATTATTTAAAGTGCTCTAACATGTTTGTTTTCATTTCTCCAAAAAAAGTTATTTTTGAAATCAGTAACCAAAACTACATAAGTATACCGATTTTCATTAAAATTCGCTGCTAGCCCCCAAACGCAGAAGATCTGAATATAAAAATTTATTAGTATACAAATTTTCAGTTAAATCCCATGGGGTCGTCCATTTGGAAAAGATCCGTAGACATCCCCGACGGATTGTATACAAACCGACAGAAATGTATCCATGCACTAATCATAGGATTTACCTTAAAATATAGATTAATGTGTACATTTTGAAAGAATCTCACACAGATTTTGTCTGTTCTTTTTGTAAAATTTAAATTTCATTCCCATTTCGGGATATTAAATATCGTGATTTTAAGTTAATTTGGGTAAAATAATGTCGACCCCATTACGAAAACACTTAGAAAAATAGAGAAGTGAGGGTTGAGCAGTTTCGGTCGGAAGCTCCCCCCGGAATTAGATAAAAGACCATCTCCAAATTGTGAGTAACGGACATTTGTACAATTACAAAAACATCTGTGTGGTCCGCAAACAATATTAATTACATGTTGGCCCCTGCTCCAGGATCGAGGCCTAATATTAATTAATTTAAAACATGCATGTTAGATATACTCTTTTGTTTTTATATGATTTATTAAGTGTTTTATTGGTTATATACTCATCCAATTTCAAGTATAATAGGAGCTGAAAAACGTTACTAAGTCTATGCTACACCCTGTACGTCTAAGTTTAATTAAAAGATCATTTACTTTATATATTTAAACTATACAGACCGAATATTTCGTCTTACAACGTATAACAATCCGTCAGGAGGACCAGGAAATGGCACAGCGCTCAGGTCAATAATTAATTAATGCGGCACATTGCGCAAATTTCCTGATTATTACGAGAACTATCAAGAGTTCAACTCCCGACCCCATTAGCTTCATTTCTATTACACTAATTACAGGGATACTGTTACCAACTGAACTACGGACGTTGGCATTTTACAACACATAACAAGTAATTTAATGAAACTATATAAACATTTTGGATCACCTGAAGATCAGGGCCCTCAGCCTTCTTTAGTCAGCCTTATAAGGCTAACTAACGAAAATATCACGACCAAACCTAACCACCAGTCGTTATGTCAATTGTACGCCCTTGACGATTGGTTAGGTTAGGTCGTGATATTTTCGTTAGTTAGCCTTATAAAGCTAACTAAAGAAGGCTGGGGGCCCTGATCTTCAGGTGATCCAACGGATTTCCTATTGTATAGAGCAAAATAATAATAATAAGCTAAAAGATGTGTTTTTGCAACTCACACACACACACACACACACACACACATATATATATGAGGGGTCCCGCGTCTTAAGGTACCTAAGCGCCAAAATTAAAATTCGCCACAAATCGCCTCCAAAGTTCAGCAATATTCTGGCAATAGTATCTCTTATTAATTGAGCTAGAACGTTCATTTTTGGCTAAATTAGAGTTTTAAGTATGCTAATGAAGATGTTGATGAGTTTTTGGAATAGATTTTCATATTTTATATTTATTTTTTATTTTTTTTTTTTTTCTTATTATGCCGAACTTTGGGTGCGATTTCTGGCACAGAATGAGGTGAAAAAAGTAGTTCGCTTCATAAGGTTTTCAACCATACTTCTAGTGTCGTAAGGTCATTATAACCCAAACCACGCGATAGAGGAAGGGTGAAAATAGTGATATCCATCAAAAACACGTTTTCGCCTGTGGTGGCGCTTAGGTATCTTAAGACGCGCAACCCCTCATATATTTTAGCTTCAAGAATAGTAACAGCTCGATGTACCATCATAGGCGCTTCATTTAATAAAAAGTTTCCCAACTATTATAAGTGAAAGAAATATAACCACGTTTGGCAAAACTTTAGGGGATACAGTCATGGCCCCTCCCTCCTGGCCCCCGACTTTACTATGGCTGTGTGTTCGTTACGGCTGTCGTTGGAAAGTTATTCCATTTTTCATTATTTTAGGCCCCTATAAGTGAAAAATTGGTTTGTGTCAAATGTTTTTCCTTTAATTTGAAAGCCGCTATTTCTTGTTATGTTCTATTTATTTAACTTAACACCTAGTTTAAGGGCGCCTAAAGTATACAGATGCAGCATTTTCAGCCTATCTTTATATGGTTTATTACATAATGACGAAATAAGTTTTATTAGGCGGCGCTGAACCCTTTCTAACATGTCTGCGTATATATTTACTCTTTATATGGCAACCAAAACTTAATAGCCTTTTCTAAGTGAAGCTTAGCAAGGGATTTATATATACTGTATGCAGAGATGGGCAAGATCACCAACTTTGGTGATCTTGAAGATCAAGATCAGATCACCAGAAAAATGTGATCTTGAAGATCAAGATCAGATCACCAGAAAAATGTGATCTTGAAGATCCAGATCAAGATCGTGATCTTGAAGATCACTTTTCAAGATCACTTTTTAAGATCACTTTTATATGAATTGAAAAAAGTTGTACTCTTGTAGAGTAAACAAAAACAAATTATTTTGTTAATCACTCCTGAAAAGTATCACTCCTAATACTCCCCTGAGGGCTGAGGCAATACAAGCATCGCATCCTACCCATGTCACCTGATCTAAACCACGGGGATTGACGATTCCCCTTTCAGTTTTTCAGGTGGTAAACTTAAAACTTAGTATTATCATAACTTATCAGCAAAGAAAAACTATTAAATGACCTACATATAGTTTTTAGTTCTATTTTTCTCAATTCTCATTTCACCAGGTCCATAACCTATATCAATGAATGGTCAGCATATATAAGTAAACATTTTTTACATAGAATTTAATTTTACAGTTTTACTGCAGTACGCAATTACTGACAATATAAGGGTAAAAACCGCAAGTTAAGAGTGTTAATTTAATGTTCAACCGCTGTAAACATTTGCTTTCAGCAAAACCAATTGTTCAAAGTTACCATCCGAGAGACGACTTCGTTTGGGGCTATGAACCATGCCAGCAAACGAAAACAACCGTTCCACTGGTGCAGAGGAAGGTAGCGTGGTGTTATACCTCTTGAAGATCTTCTTTATAGCAGGATACCTATCTAAAGAGTCGAGTGCCTTACTGGTGTCCTGCAAATAATTGAGGACTTCCAAGTCTTCCTTGTTGTTAGGAGCAGAGAATGAGCCGTCCATAGTTCTGAAGAAATCGTCTTCAGATGATGAGTCTGAGTTCACCGAACTATTACCACTGCTGTCAGAATTACAATTTCTTACAGCCATTTGCAGCTTGTCTTTTACTTGAGACTTGATTGCTTCATGATCGCCGAAATTAGGCCCTTGCAACAATGATATCCATCTAAGTTTGAAATACGGATGAGATACTGAGGCCAAAACGGCATCAGTTACCTCGGGGCTCAACGACAAAAATGACCAAATCTGGCATTGAAGCCAGAGACGACTGCTGCCAGTAATGGCATGCAGTGTCTCAAGCGCAGGTCGTTTGGTTGGATAGGCTCCAATCTTGCGAGGGCATCTTGAGTCACTAGGACTGTTGGAAGAAGACAACCGTAGTAGCATTCTTTCTCTGCCTGTAATTTGTTGAGGGCTGCTGCAATTGGTTTTAGAACAGACAAATATTCTGAAATAAATTCCAATTCATTGTCTTTGAGGATGGGTAGATTCAGTTCTTCAAGAGCTACATTCACGTCGTTCTTATGTTTATATATTGGCTTAATGAGTCGTACATTGAGTTCCATCGGGTGACGCATGGGTACCTAAATTGGACGCCAGTTATTTCTGTATTTTTTCTGCTGACTTGGGTTTACCAGCAGCATTCCACAGCGCCGAACATTTTCCCATTGCAGAATGCTTTATCTTCTTTAGTCCAGGTGAATTCATCCTTTATCTGCATCAGTTGTTGCTACCAAGTTCAATGTGTGGGAGGCACATCGAATATGGGATGATAGTTTCACTGACTCCTCTCCATGCTCTCCTGAATGTTCAGGAAAGTTGCTGATGATAACCTCTTCATCTGAATCTTTTTCATCATCATCTTCATCTGCATCATCTTCATCAATGTCGTCAGTACGATTCTGAACACGAACACCGAACTCTTTAAAGCATTTCACCATGTTCGATGCATTGTCGGTGACTGTAGATACAACTTTTCTATAAGATAAACCATGCTCCGAGTTGATCCTGTCCAATATTCCAGCAATTTTATCAAAGCTATGTGTTCCACGAAATCTTCGGCATGCCAGTGCAGCTGATCCTCGCGACAAGTCATCATTGATCTGTAATGTAAGAATATAAAATCAATGTTTGTATGAACATTTTTTTAAGCTTAATTTAATAATATTGGTTAGACACGCACCAGCTAAACTGCGCCACCAAACATTGAAGAGAAGAACTATGTGATATAAAGGAGGCAATTCAGCGATGAGTCGCCTACCATACCACCACATCAGTGACCCATCCCATAAGAGCAAAATGTGGAAGAGTCCATATTCACAGCCTGTGAATATGGACTCTTCCACATTTTGCTGTGAATCAGACACAATGACAGATGACAGAATCAGTGAATTAGTGTGAAATTACTGTGAATCACAGCAAAATGAAGACTCACCAAATTAATGAATGAGGAACACATGTCGAATAATTGAAAAGATTATACTATAAGTCTATCAGACTATCAGTCTATCACCAATGGTCAATTTATCAATTATATAAAAATAATACACTAAATCAATAGCATACCCAATGCGCAGTGACTCCCATGAAACTGCGGTGATTAGTTGACCATATGTCGCATGTAACACACACATGGTCAACTGCTGCCAGTTTTGCTTGTATGTCTTCCTTCATTGTACTGGTTGTTGTTGCAAGAGATCTAGCCAGGGTGCGTCTAGATGGCACCTGAACAGCCGGGTTGACGTCTGAAAAAAATATTTAAAAATTAAAACAAATACAATAGATTAGCTATGGAAAAAATATCAAAATATTTAGCTAGGCTAGCGATAGTCTAATGTTCATACAAATAATATGATTAATTATTTTAATCAGATATTAGCTATGGAAAAAATAGCAAAATATTTGAGTTATACTAACATGAAAGAAGATCCTTAAATTCATGTAGTTCAACTAGGCTCAATGGTAGGAGCCCATTAGCCACAAGCGAGAGAATCTTCTTTTCAAGGATATCCTTGCATATTGGTGGTCCTGGTTTTTGCTTGGAAATGTGGAACATGCTTAGTGTTGACTGCTTGGCAATTTTGGCAGGGCCAGCATTGCTGCCGCTGGCATCTTCTTCTTTAGCTGGACGCTTGCGAGATTTCTTCTCCGATTCATATTCACCCAAAAGATCCGAATGTAGTTTCTGCACAAGAAAATAAATTATTATCATGCGGAGAGACTTCTTGAACACCCTGTATAATATTTATCAGAGTATCAAACTTCTAGTTGAAATTAATACTTAACAAGATTCTAAAATTTTGTTATCTTTAACTAAAATTATTTTCACCATGATCAGTGCATTTTTATCCTATGTTAAATTGAAAGCCGAATTTCGTCCTTCAGTAACTAAATAGGAGAAATTACAGACATTGATCAGACAGAGAGAAAGACAGATACACCTGGCGTTTTATTATAGTTGGATATCGGCAGTTTTTAATGTAGTTACTAGTCCATAATCTATTAATATCTGAAGTGTACAATATATTCAAATGGACGTCTATGTAAATGTAGCATTAGTCTTGTATGGCACCAGTCACTTAAAATATGACTTGAACCATTATGTTAATGTTGCTACTTACTACTTAGTTACTAAGTAGTACTAACCCTGAGGTGCCTCAGAAGATTGCTTGTTGAGTCGAGGCCAGCAGACAGAATTGTAGTTTTCTTTGTACACTGCCTACAAATAACTTTGATACTGTTTCCAGTTTTTCGACAATTTGAAAATATTTTCCGTTCAATAGCACAGATTGATCCTTATTACCAACATTGTTATCTAAATATATTGAATACTGTTCTGGTGACAACCTAGAATATTTGGTTCCCTTGGGAGCCTGTTGAAGTTGTAAAATTGCACTCATTATTAAAAAATTCAATCTGTAAATAAAATATGTTTAGAATTAATTTATTATGAATACGGACCTATAGGCTATATTTTATGCTATATATAATAATATATTAATAGAACACTTTTAACATAATTGCACAGTAAATTACACTTTTTACGAGCCTAAATTCCACAGCAACTACACCTTCCATGAGCCCACGCATGACGCAAGTCACCCAACTAACAGAAAACATAAACAGTCGGTGTTGAACAAAGTTGCCACCAGATGTCGCTTGGACAAAAAACAAATGACATTCGCATAGCGGCATATTTAAGAATCTGAAATTAAAAGTGATCTTGAAGTCTAAAGTGATCTTCAAGATCAAGATCACAAGAAATAAAGTGATCTTAGATCAAGATCAAGATCACCATGATAAAAGTGATCTTGAAGATCAAGATCAGATCACGATCTTGATCTTCAAGATCACGATCTGATCTTGAAGATCAAGATCGTGCCCATCTCTGACTGTATGGCCTTTTGAGGCAAAGCTGTAAATATTTTTAGATTTATACTAAAAATTATTAAAGATAAAACGCAATACTTTATTAGCCTTACTGCTCGAAATTAAACATACTTTTGAAAATTTTAAGACCTTAGTAACAATGACTCTTAAATGTTTCTCTTTTTCCTTAATTTATATTTAGTTTGGATTATAACTTTAATTTCATCTAATTTCAGGATAAAATAATCGGTCTTTTTTAGGTGACTAGCAATGTTCCCTCTAATTTTTTTTAGTCCGTGTGCGCAAGAAATTTTCGTTGTGCATACATTTAGATTCATGGTGAAAAATTGTGCAAACTTTTCTGAGCGCTATTAGCTTCAAAATTAAATATATATAAACATTAAATACTTAATAAATATTATTTCCATAAGGTGATAGCTTGATGATTACGGTACTCTTAAATGGATATTAAATCTGTTTACAATATTATATATTCTTAAAAAAGAAAACATTTTATCCATTCTAAAAATATGAATAAAATAAAAAATAGTAAAATAAAATTCAACAAAATAAAGAAATAAAATAAAAATAACATTAATTGAAAATTACTATTTTAGTTATCATTTCTCAAAACAATTTTTAGCATTTAGCAATTTAAAATAGACTATCAAGATTAATACATGATTTTATCCATTCACAAAATAGGAATAAAATTCAATAAAATACAATCAAAACATTAAATAACATTAAATAACATTAAATGAATGTGCCTTTCATTTAAGTATGATTATGATTTCTCCCTACGATCTTTAGCATTTGCCCATTCCAAATAAACTCTATGAAGATTAATACATCCGTCATCATTCAGGTAACTTTTAATTCGCATGAGCATGTCCAAATGATTTTCTTTCAAGCGGTTTCTTAATTTGTTCTTTATAGAATTCATTAAACTGAAATTTTTTAAATTACTTCATTTACTGTCGTGACTCATGATACGCCTGAGCCTGTGCGCATTTTATTTTGCTGTGTGCGCGGGTTTCACAACGCGTGTGCGCGCGCACACGCGCACACCTTAGAGGGAACATTGGTGACTAGGCTCTTTTCCGTTCTACCCCAGCAACAAAAAATGAAATTATATATTATTTTCTACTGTAGTTTTACTTGCTGAATTCAATAATATATATCTTATTTTGGAGAAATTAATAACAAAAGAGTTATAGTCCGTTTATTTTATTTAAAAGTAGAGATTGCATTTAAAATTTCAATAAAAATGGCCTTTCCTTTTTGTCTTCTCCTCCACAGAAATTCACATAAATAAGAATCTATCATATTTCTAGATGTTCCCCAATGTCTCTTGTTCCTTTGTTTAGCTAAATCAACTGTACCCTTGACGATTGGTTAGGTTAAGTCGTGATATTTTCGTTAAAACTAACGAAAATATCACGACTTAACCTAACCAATCATCAAGGGCGTACTGTAGTATGCGGTCTACCGTTAAGTATGCGGTAGTAGTATGTTTAACTTCTAATAATTCCTTAATTGTGTAAATTAAATTATAATTCCTTTCAATTCATTTTCAATTCCTTTTAAATATTTTGAACGGTAGACCGCATACTACAGTAGAAACTTAACGGTAGACCGCATACTACAGTAGAAACTTAACGGTAGACCGCATACTACAGTAGCACCTAATTTTCTTAGTGAACGGCAACAAGTCATTACAATTAAAGAAACATCTTCATCAGAGTAAGAGGTCTGTAGCTCACTACCACAAGGAACATTATTACGTAGCTCCATTACTATTCATAATCATGTTAATTGATATGCCCTGATGATGACGTCACCAGTGATAGCACAGTTAACATCTTTTGCTGATGACTAGGGTAGGGGTGCACCGGATATGATTTTTTATATCCGGCCGGATACCGGATATTGCCATATCTATCCGGCCGGATATACATTAGATACCGTATTATTTTTACACTCATATTGCTATGTTTTGTTTTGCATTGGGGGCAAGCGCTCCCCCCCCCAAATATAAGATAAATAATAATTTAAGTATATTCAGATGTTTAATTGTTTTGTTCTCTTTTTTCAGGTTCTTGTGTTGTATTAAACTATTAAGTATTAATCATGACAAGTTTTGTGTGGTCACTGTTGTAGCTGGTTCCTTCTTGGTGCTACTTGTAGTTGCCGGGAAGAATGAAGGATACGAGAGGCAAGCTATCGCTTTGTTGGGTATCTCTTTTAGGGGCCTCTCGTGTCCTCTTCTCTCCCTGTCGTTTGGGGGGTTGGCGTCTTGAAGGAAAAGCCGGTCGTTTTCAGAGTTTATTGAGTTCTTGGTTGGCTGAGGTAATTTTACAGAAGATTTTGTTATTCTATATACAGCTGAATTAATTAAATATATATATATAAATTTATGTACAATACTTATTTATAAAGATTATATATGATTCTTAAAATTACACAATGATAAAATATATACAATTTGGTACGCGCAAAATTGGTTTGTCGGTAACTAATATAAAAATAATATAAATGCGGAAAATTAACTGCGCGGCCCCACACTACTGCCCACCCCGAGAAGCGGAGCACGTATATCAAAAGTAGAAATATTCGGGTCTTGATTTGAATCGGATCCTTCGTCCAGCTCGCGTTGATCCTCGGTCGGCCTCGTTTCCGGTTGTTGCGTTGTCCTGCGCGCCCGTCCTGAGGTCTGTATTTGCTACCTCCGAGGTGCGTCCTCCATCGTCCTTTTTCCTTGCGTGCTTTTTCTCCGATCCGATGTCGTCCGATTGTGCGCCCGGTACCTGTGTGGGACCTGAAACTATATACGCCGGTTTTAAACGATTAATTGAAATGGCTTCTGATGATCCGTTAGTTTTTTCTATTACGAAGTACTTATCGTGGCGTTCGAGAACACGGAAAGGTCCTTGATATGGTGCCTCGAATGGTTTTCGAACGCGGTCGATGCGTACCCATACGTGGCTTGATTTGTGGAGTTCCGATGGAATGAATGATTTGGGGGCTGAGTGAATGTTTCCTTGAGAGAGTTGGGCGAAATCGATTTGCGTCATTTTCTTGGCTAATTCGGAGATGAATTTTGAATTGGATTTTGACGACGAATTGGCGATCATTGGCCTCGGGCATAATAGGGTGGTTCCGGTGACGGTGGTGAACGGTGAATAACCCGATTCGTTGGGGAGACTGCGTAAACCAAGGAGAACTATGGGTAAAGCGGGGAGCCAATCTTGTTTTCGAGCGATGATTGCTGTCTTGATGGTGCGATGAGATCTTTCAATTATTCCGTTGGTCTGAGGGCGATACGACAAAGTTCTTAGTCGGTGAAATCCGATGAGAGCTGAGAGTTCCCTAAAGAGTTCGGATTCGAATTGGGATCCGCGGTCCGTTATGACTTGCAGTGGTACACCAAATCTTGAAATCCATACATCGAGAAATGCGTGTGCTATTGATGTGGCTGTAGTATCAATCAGAGGATATGCTTCTATCCATCTTGTGGCACGATCGATGCAGGTTAGGAGATATCTATATGGGGAAGGATATGTTTGACCGGGCAAAGTGGTTGGCGGTAAGGGACCGACGATGTCGATATGTACCGTTTCAAATCTTGAACTTGGTAAATCGAAGGGGGTTATTTCTGATTTTGTATGGCGAGAAATTTTTGAGGATTGACATGATTCACAATTTCGGGACCAAGTTCGAATATCCTTATTCATTGAGGGCCAAAAGTATCTTGATTTAATGATACGAAGTGATTGCTTGATGCCTGGATGAGAAATATTATGAAATTGATTGAAGATGGAAGATCGATGCTGCTTGGGAACAAAAGGACGGGGATATGGCGTGGATGTATCGCAATATAAAGTTGTATTTTCTGGAAACGGGAACGGCTTGAGACGTGGGAGAAATTCTTGCGTTTCTTGATCTTTTTGTTGAGATTCCGCGATTGCTGATAAATCGAAAGCGTCGATATGTACTGCGTTTACGTTGCGTGAAAGGCAGTCCGCTACGACGTTTTCGGATCCACAGATATGTATTACATCGCATACGTATTCCGTGATGGCAGACCAATGACGTTGTTGTCGGTCTGTCTTGGCTCGTAAGGGACTCTTGTAGGCAGAAACCATCGGTTTGTGATCCGTGAAGAGTATTACTTGACGACCTTCTAAAAATTGACGGAAATGCAGGACGGCTAGGTATGCTGCGAGTAATTCTCTATCGTATGCGGCGTACGCTTGCTGAGTTGTAGTTAATTTCTTGGAAAAGAAGGCGATGGGAACTGGTGTGCTGTCGATTATTTGATGAAGAACTGCTCCAGCTGCTATTTGTGAGCAGTCCGTAACTAAATGAAGGATTGAGCTTGATGGAAGAGGATGACAAAGCGTAACGGCGTTCCGTAGTGCATCCTTGACATCTTGAAAGGCTTGAATTGCTTCGTCGTTCCACTGTAGACTTTTGCTTTTGACTTGAGTTCTGACGATTTCACTTAAAGGTGAGAAATCGGCGTAACGGGGTATCATATGGCGATAGAATCCCGTCATTCCTAGGAATCTTCTGAGGCTTTGGTAATCTTGCGGTTGGGGAATATCTTGAATTTCGGAGACTTTGTTTACAGGAGGACGAATGCCTGCTGGGGAAACTTCATGACCCAGAAATTCAATTTTGGATTGCTGAAATATGCATTTTTCTAAGGAAATTCTTAAATTGTGTTCTTGAAGGATCTTGAATACGCGTTCTAAGTCTTTCAAATGGTCAACTGCGTTATTTGAATGGACTAAAATATCGTCGAGATACACAAATACGCAGTCAACTCCTCTGAAAATTGTATCCATGAAGCGTTGAAATGTTGCAGGGGCGTTTCTTAAACCAAATGGCATGTATAAATACTGAAATAAACCAAATGGAGTTGTTATAGCCGTTTTCTCGATATCTTCTGGGTGGACTGGAATTTGGTGATATGCTCTGACTAGATCGATTTTGCTAAAGCATGATTTTCCGTGCAGAGATGTTGACAGACTTCTTATATGAGGAAGTGGATATCTGTCCGGTTTCGTGACAGCGTTTAGGCTTCTATAATCACCACACGCCCGCCATTCGCCTGGTATCTTCTTCGGAACGAGGTGTAACGGTGAGGCCCATGGTGATTTTGAGGGTTCTATAATTCCATCTTGAAGTAAGTTGTTGAAAGTAGCCTTAGCTGAGGATAATTTATCGGGTGGAAGACGTCGAGGGCTTGCAAACACTGGTGGTGCGCTGCCAGTGTCGATGGTATGCTTGACAGTGTTGGTGGAAACTTTCTGCGGTTGAGCTGGTTTCAGTAGTGAGGAGTACTTGTCAAGCAGGTTCCTGATTTCTTGAGGTAATTTGTCGGTAGGGTTAATATTGATGAGGTGAAGGTCTTTGGATTGCACAGGTTTAGTAGTGGCTTGAAGAGTTGTTGCTCTATCCTTCAAAATGCCATGCTTGCAGTCCACAAGGATGTCATAATGGGATAGAAAATCGGCGCCGAGAAGTGGACTGGAGACTTGGGCGACGACGAATGGCCACCTGAATATTCTTCGTAATTTAGGAATTGATATGTCCAGTGTTACTTCTCCGAATATTTCGAGCGGCTGACCGTTTGCGGTGGAAATCTTTACTGCGGTTGGGTGGAGTTGACAATCATTGACACAAGTTGGTGGTAAAATTGAGATGCTCGCTCCTGTGTCAATGATAAAATTGACCTTCAGACTGGCGATGCGAGCTGCGACTGAGATCAGCGGCAGGCCGGACGTCGCGTTAATCACAGCCTGCTTATCTAGTTTTCCGACGTTTCTCTTGATGGTGAGGAAGATCTTGAATTTGGGCGTGACGAGGGGAGCAGCTTGGCGTCATCTTTATTTGGCCACTTGCACCATGGCCTGCAGGTCCTTGCTTGGGGGCCATAATAAAGGTGCGCGCGGCACACCACCGGCCGCTGATTCTCGCTGAAGGGTTTTAGGCCGATGGGGATATTCGTTCTTGGGCTTGTATTGGCTCGAGTTGACGTTGGCGCCGCGTAGCAGCTTTGTTGAGCGAACGGTATTAACTCATCGGCTAGTTTGCCGAGTTGAGTTAGCGTCAGCTCCTTTTGTGCTGCTACGACGGGCGCTATTGAGGATGGGAGCGCCTGGATGAATTTATGCTTCACCAAATCATCGCTGACGCCCACCTTCAGTGCCGTTTGGTGGATATCTTGAAGGAATTGGGAGGGCTTTCCAGTGAGAGGAGTGTTGGAGATGAGTCGTTCGAAGAGTTCTGGCTTCGTCTTTTCGTAATGACTCACGATTTCTTCTTTTAAATCGGTGTACGACTTGTTGGAGAGAGTTGCTGCTGAAATTCGTGAGACGACTTCGGGGGGTAACGAGGCTAGAACATGGAAAAATTTGGTCTCTTCGGATGTTATTCTGGAAATGTGGAATTGTGCCTCCATGATGGAGAACCATCCTGCGGCCGACGCTTCAGAGAACGTGGGTGGCTTGATGGTGACATGGTGCACTCCTGATTCAACAGATTCCATCTTGCGGGAATGTAATTCGGGTCTGCTGCTGCTTTGGTTCCGACCGGCTACTACGGGTGGGCGGCGAAGAGGCGTGGCTTCGGTTTGTTCCGCCCGGCGACTGAAGGATGCTGCTTCCGCTGGCTGCTTCGGGTCACTCCGGGGTCACCAATTGTAGCTGGTTCCTTCTTGGTGCTACTTGTAGTTGCCGGGAAGAATGAAGGATACGAGAGGCAAGCTATCGCTTTGTTGGGTATCTCTTTTAGGGGCCTCTCGTGTCCTCTTCTCTCCCTGTCGTTTGGGGGGTTGGCGTCTTGAAGGAAAAGCCGGTCGTTTTCAGAGTTTATTGAGTTCTTGGTTGGCTGAGGTTATTTTACAGAAGATTTTGTTATTTATATACAGCTGAATTAATTAAATATATATATATAAATTTATGTACAATACTTATTTATAAAGATTATATATGATTCTTAAAATTACACAATGATAAAATATATACAATTTGGTACGCGCAAAATTGGTTTGTCGGTAACTAATATAAAAATAATATAAATGCGGAAAATTAACTGCGCGGCCCCACACTACTGCCCACCCCGAGAAGCGGAGCACGTATATCAAAAGTAGAAATATTCGGGTCTTGATTTGAATCGGATCCTTCGTCCAGCTCGCGTTGATCCTCGGTCGGCCTCGTTTCCGGTTGTTGCGTTGTCCTGCGCGCCCGTCCTGAGGTCTGTATTTGCTACCTCCGAGGTGCGTCCTCCATCGTCCTTTTTCCTTGCGTGCTTTTTCTCCGATCCGATGTCGTCCGATTGTGCGCCCGGTACCTGTGTGGGACCTGAAACTATATACGCCGGTTTTAAACGATTAATTGAAATGGCTTCTGATGATCCGTTAGTTTTTTCTATTACGAAGTACTTATCGTGGCGTTCGAGAACACGGAAAGGTCCTTGATATGGTGCCTCGAATGGTTTTCGAACGCGGTCGATGCGTACCCATACGTGGCTTGATTTGTGGAGTTCCGATGGAATGAATGATTTGGGGGCTGAGTGAATGTTTCCTTGAGAGAGTTGGGCGAAATCGATTTGCGTCATTTTCTTGGCTAATTCGGAGATGAATTTTGAATTGGATTTTGACGACGAATTGGCGATCATTGGCCTCGGGCATAATAGGGTGGTTCCGGTGACGGTGGTGAACGGTGAATAACCCGATTCGTTGGGGAGACTGCGTAAACCAAGGAGAACTATGGGTAAAGCGGGGAGCCAATCTTGTTTTCGAGCGATGATTGCTGTCTTGATGGTGCGATGAGATCTTTCAATTATTCCGTTGGTCTGAGGGCGATACGACAAAGTTCTTAGTCGGTGAAATCCGATGAGAGCTGAGAGTTCCCTAAAGAGTTCGGATTCGAATTGGGATCCGCGGTCCGTTATGACTTGCAGTGGTACACCAAATCTTGAAATCCATACATCGAGAAATGCGTGTGCTATTGATGTGGCTGTAGTATCAATCAGAGGATATGCTTCTATCCATCTTGTGGCACGATCGATGCAGGTTAGGAGATATCTATATGGGGAAGGATATGTTTGACCGGGCAAAGTGGTTGGCGGTAAGGGACCGACGATGTCGATATGTACCGTTTCAAATCTTGAACTTGGTAAATCGAAGGGGGTTATTTCTGATTTTGTATGGCGAGAAATTTTTGAGGATTGACATGATTCACAATTTCGGGACCAAGTTCGAATATCCTTATTCATTGAGGGCCAAAAGTATCTTGATTTAATGATACGAAGTGATTGCTTGATGCCTGGATGAGAAATATTATGAAATTGATTGAAGATGGAAGATCGATGCTGCTTGGGAACAAAAGGACGGGGATATGGCGTGGATGTATCGCAATATAAAGTTGTATTTTCTGGAAACGGGAACGGCTTGAGACGTGGGAGAAATTCTTGCGTTTCTTGATCTTTTTGTTGAGATTCCGCGATTGCTGATAAATCGAAAGCGTCGATATGTACTGCGTTTACGTTGCGTGAAAGGCAGTCCGCTACGACGTTTTCGGATCCACAGATATGTATTACATCGCATACGTATTCCGTGATGGCAGACCAATGACGTTGTTGTCGGTCTGTCTTGGCTCGTAAGGGACTCTTGTAGGCAGAAACCATCGGTTTGTGATCCGTGAAGAGTATTACTTGACGACCTTCTAAAAATTGACGGAAATGCAGGACGGCTAGGTATGCTGCGAGTAATTCTCTATCGTATGCGGCGTACGCTTGCTGAGTTGTAGTTAATTTCTTGGAAAAGAAGGCGATGGGAACTGGTGTGCTGTCGATTATTTGATGAAGAACTGCTCCAGCTGCTATTTGTGAGCAGTCCGTAACTAAATGAAGGATTGAGCTTGATGGAAGAGGATGACAAAGCGTAACGGCGTTCCGTAGTGCATCCTTGACATCTTGAAAGGCTTGAATTGCTTCGTCGTTCCACTGTAGACTTTTGCTTTTGACTTGAGTTCTGACGATTTCACTTAAAGGTGAAACTAACGGGGTATCATATGGCGATAGAATCCCGTCATTCCTAGGAATCTTCTGAGGCTTTGGTAATCTTGCGGTTGGGGAATATCTTGAATTTCGGAGACTTTGTTTACAGGAGGACGAATGCCTGCTGGGGAAACTTCATGACCCAGAAATTCAATTTTGGATTGCTGAAATATGCATTTTTCTAAGGAAATTCTTAAATTGTGTTCTTGAAGGATCTTGAATACGCGTTCTAAGTCTTTCAAATGGTCAATTGCGTTATTTGAATGGACTAAAATATCGTCGAGATACACAAATACGCAGTCAACTCCTCTGAAAATTGTATCCATGAAGCGTTGAAATGTTGCAGGGGCGTTTCTTAAACCAAATGGCATGTATAAATACTGAAATAAACCAAATGGAGTTGTTATAGCCGTTTTCTCGATATCTTCTGGGTGGACTGGAATTTGGTGATATGCTCTGACTAGATCGATTTTGCTAAAGCATGATTTTCCGTGCAGAGATGTTGACAGACTTCTTATATGAGGAAGTGGATATCTGTCCGGTTTCGTGACAGCGTTTAGGCTTCTATAATCACCACACGCCCGCCATTCGCCTGGTATCTTCTTCGGAACGAGGTGTAACGGTGAGGCCCATGGTGATTTTGAGGGTTCTATAATTCCATCTTGAAGTAAGTTGTTGAAAGTAGCCTTAGCTGAGGATAATTTATCGGGTGGAAGACGTCGAGGGCTTGCAAACACTGGTGGTGCGCTGCCAGTGTCGATGGTATGCTTGACAGTGTTGGTGGAAACTTTCTGCGGTTGAGCTGGTTTCAGTAGTGAGGAGTACTTGTCAAGCAGGTTCCTGATTTCTTGAGGTAATTTGTCGGTAGGGTTAATATTGATGAGGTGAAGGTCTTTGGATTGCACAGGTTTAGTAGTGGCTTGAAGAGTTGTTGCTCTATCCTTCAAAATGCCATGCTTGCAGTCCACAAGGATGTCATAATGGGATAGAAAATCGGCGCCGAGAAGTGGACTGGAGACTTGGGCGACGACGAATGGCCACCTGAATATTCTTCGTAATTTAGGAATTGATATGTCCAGTGTTACTTCTCCGAATATTTGCGGCTGACCGTTTGCGGTGGAAATCTTTACTGCGGTTGGGTGGAGTTGACAATCATTGACACAAGTTGGTGGTAAAATTGAGATGCTCGCTCCTGTGTCAATGATAAAATTGACCTTCAGACTGGCGATGCGAGCTGCGACTGAGATCAGCGGCAGGCCGGACGTCGCGTTAATCACAGCCTGCTTATCTAGTTTTCCGACGTTTCTCTTGATGGTGAGGAAGATCTTGAATTTGGGCGTGACGAGGGGAGCAGCTTGGCGTCATCTTTATTTGGCCACTTGCACCATGGCCTGCAGGTCCTTGCTTGGGGGCCATAATAAAGGTGCGCGCGGCACACCACCGGCCGCTGATTCTCGCTGAAGGGTTTTAGGCCGATGGGGATATTCGTTCTTGGGCTTGTATTGGCTCGAGTTGACGTTGGCGCCGCGTAGCAGCTTTGTTGAGCGAACGGTATTAACTCATCGGCTAGTTTGCCGAGTTGAGTTAGCGTCAGCTCCTTTTGTGCTGCTACGACGGGCGCTATTGAGGATGGGAGCGCCTGGATGAATTTATGCTTCACCAAATCATCGCTGACGCCCACCTTCAGTGCCGTTTGGTGGATATCTTGAAGGAATTGGGAGGGCTTTCCAATGAGAGGAGTGTTGGAGATGAGTCGTTCGAAGAGTTCTGGCTTCGTCTTTTCGTAATGACTCACGATTTCTTCTTTTAAATCGGTGTACGACTTGTTGGAGAGAGTTGCTGCTGAAATTCGTGAGACGACTTCGGGGGGTAACGAGGCTAGAACATGGAAAAATTTGGTCTCTTCGGATGTTATTCTGGAAATGTGGAATTGTGCCTCCATGATGGAGAACCATCCTGCGGCCGACGCTTCAGAGAACGTGGGTGGCTTGATGGTGACATGGTGCACTCCTGATTCAACAGATTCCATCTTGCGGGAATGTAATTCGGGTCTGCTGCTGCTTTGGTTCCGACCGGCTACTACGGGTGGGCGGCGAAGAGGCGTGGCTTCGGTTTGTTCCGCCCGGCGACGGAAGGATGCTGCTTCCGCTGGCTGCTTCGGGTCACTCCGGGGTCACCAATTGTAGCTGGTTCCTTCTTGGTGCTACTTGTAGTTGCCGGGAAGAATGAAGGATACGAGAGGCAAGCTATCGCTTTGTTGGGTATCTCTTTTAGGGGCCTCTCGTGTCCTCTCCTCTCCCTGTCGTTTGGGGGGTTGGCGTCTTGAAGGAAAAGCCGGTCGTTTTCAGAGTTTATTGAGTTCTTGGTTGGCTGAGGTAATTTTACAGAAGATTTTGTTATTCTATATACAGCTGAATTAATTAAATATATATATATATATAAATTTATGTACAATACTTATTTATAAAGATTATATATGATTCTTAAAATTACACAATGATAAAATATATACAATTTGGTACGCGCAAAATTGGTTTGTCAGTAACTAATATAAAAATAATATAAATGCGGAAAATTAACTGCGCGGCCCCGCACTGTATACAATAAATGATCCTAGCAATATTACTGCAAAGTGTAATACTTGCCAAAAGATTACACTAGGCAACAAATTTCAACTTTTTTTTTGTTACATACACGTGAACTACTGATTCCTACTAAAGCGGTGATGCTGATTTCAGATCTGATATCAAAATTTCTCTATCACGTCCAGATTTTGTGTAACCGAAAACCCCTATTTTTCTTTTTTTTTCTCACCCGCTTCTATTACGAAAGCCGTCTAAGCTACTTTTCCGTGCCACGTTTTATGTTAAGCATACTTAAATAATTAGTGAACAGGGATGTCTTTCCTCCTTTATTCTGGCTTAAGACAGACAGCGGAATTCCGCTGGCGGAGTTACCACCCCTGCGCCCAACCATCCACCCAAAGCGCGTTAGTATTTTGTTGTTACTACTGAAAGGCAAATTCCTGTTCCTAAGTGAAACTTTGGTGTGTCCTCTTCCTTTGTCGCTTGTAGGATGACGAGCTCTCCTTCTGCAGGAACCAACAATAATCTCCCATCATATTTGGGTTGAAATTACCTTGGTATCTGTTTTCCATAACTGAGATCTGTTGGTGGAAGCGCTCACCATGCTCGTCACTTACAGCCCCAAGGTTGGCCGGGAAGAAGTCAAGATGAGAATGTAAAAAATGAATTTTCAAAGACATTCTGCATCCCATTATTTCATAAGATTTAAGCATGTTTTCTACGAGTTTACGGTGGTTTTCAGCTTTGTGGTTTCCAAGAAAATTTTTGACAACTTCAACGAAAGATGTCCATGCTCCTAGTTCATTCTCATTTAGGTTAGATGGAAACGATGAGTCGTGGATGACACTGCGGATCTGTGGTCCAGTGAAAACTCCAGCTTCTAGCTTAGCATCTGTCAATATTCCTTTGAATTTATCCTTTAAATATTGGAAACCACTACCTTGATGATCCATACCCTTCACGAAATTTTTCATAAGGCCAAGTTTAATGTGAAGTGGTGGAAGATGTACTTTCTGAGGGTCAATAAGTGCTGGGTGTTTCACATTGTATTTACCAACAACATGTTCAGTTCTAGATGGCCAATCATGTTTTTTGTAGTGGTTCTTGTCATCTCTGCTGTTCCATAGACACAAAAAGCACATATGCTTTGTGTAGCCCAACTGTAACCCAAGAAGTAATGATGCAACTTTAAGGTCGCCACAAATATTCCATGTGTGGTCCTTATATTTGATGAGTCTTAGCAGCAGTTTCATCGATTCATAAGTCTCATTAAGGCCAGTGGCATGTGCTACAGGTATTGAAGGTTTTTCATTGCCGTTGTGCAGTAATACAGCTTTAAGGCTAGCTTTACTAGAGTCAATGAACAGTCTCCATTCTTTTGGATCATAGCGACAGCCAATCCCTTGCATCAGACCACTGATATCGTGGCAGAAACAAACGTTTTCTTCCTGTAAGTAAAATGATGAAAACTGCAAATGGCGATGGCGGAAATGGGAAGCTTTGGTGTTTGGTTGGAGAAGATTAAATTCTTGAAGTCTTGAACGAAGCAACTCTGCCTTTTCTTTTGGTAATTCCAAATCTCGCACTAAGTCATTTAACTCCGCTTGACTTAACAAATGTGGGGAAATATTTGCATCTGGAACATATATGCCATCTTTCCCTGTTTCTATATCACTAGCAGAATCTTCAGATGAACTGCTGTCTGTTATCGTTGCTGGTGGATCTGGTGGTGGATTTGTTTCATCATGTGGTACTGGTTTCATTGCTGATTCGCAGTTTGGGTACGTGATCTTTGATTTGTTTTTCTTTGTGAAACCAGCAATCTTTGTCAAACAAAAATAACAATCATTGAGGTGATTTTTCGGCTCACGCCAAACCATGGGGACTGAGAACGGCATAGCTTTTCTTTTACCATTCATCCAAGCTATTAACATTGCATTGCACTGTGCACAGCAAATATGTGGTGCCCAGTCCCTCTGTTGGTCTCCTAACTTACAGTCAAAATAACACTTGTAGGCAAGTTTAATCTTTGTTGTTATGTTTCTACGTTGTGGCTTAGGTGTATATTGTCCACAGACAAAGCAGAAGTTGTCTGGGTGATTTACACAAGCACGTCTATTTGATGCCATTTTGAATTACCATACAATATCTGAAAAAAACGTAGAAAGTAATATTACGATGCAAAATAAAAAGAAATACACACCGTAGTACAAAACAAATGCTATAAAACACACAAGTCACCACAACCTGTCACTTGCTCATCAGCAGAGAGCTTCAACAACCGTTCTGCTTGACTGTCACGTAGCGACTGACCGTTGGGCCGTTGCCCGTTACTATGCTCTTGACTCAGTGTTGCCAACTCGGGATAAATTTTATTTATCAAAATTGTTCGAATTTGTATATAGTTGGCAAAAAAAATTGCTTTAACCTTGAAAAGCAAGTTTCATATTACTGGCATTAAGCCGATTAAAACCAAAATCTGGACGTGGTAGAAAATTTTACTAAAAGTGATTTGCATTTTACACAAAATCTAGACGTGATAGAAAAAATCTAATTATAGATTTGAAATCAGCATACCGAAATTAGCTAGGAGCACCTATTTGGTCTTCTGTAACAAAATCTTTGTTGCCTAGTGTTATCAAACGTGGGACGGAGAAAGGTGGCCAAAAGTCTTTTAGCACAACTCCTCTTCATAATCACTTGAAGATTAATCACCCAAAAGAGTATGCTGAAGCCAAAAATGAAAATGGCAAAAAAAGAATAGCTGCGACTGAATCAAAGGAAATAGGCATAGATATAATACGAACTAGACCATCAACTTCTACTGGTAGTACTCCGCAGTGTTGGGCACTAAAGCGTTAATCCGATAACAGTTAATTAACGAAGTTAACTTTTTTTAACGGACTATTAACGGAAGTTAATTTCCATTTATCGTTATCGGACCAGTTAACTTCCGATAACTCGATATTTAGTCTGTTAAAGTCCGTTAACACGTTAACTGCGAGGAGTCATTCACGGAAGATCACCGCTCCGCGAATGAATTCAAACCGCCATAACTTCAGTCTGCCAATTTCGTCCTCTGCCGCAGTGGAACGGCTCTTCTCTCTCGGCAAGGACATCCTGAGGCCCAAGAGGTCAAGACTGGCAGTTGGGCCTAACTTTGAGAAGTTGGTCTTTCTGAAAGGCAACCAGTACATTGTGTCATAGTCTTTAATAAATGTGCCTAAAATTTAATTTTACCTTTCAGTTCCCGCCATAATAATTCTCTGGTAAATTAAAATTTAGTTAATGGTTAGTGGTTACAAGGGTTTCAAAACATGTAATCAGTACATTTTTTATTAAAATAAAAAAAAAGTTATTAAGCAAAAAAGTTGCAAAACTTGATAAAAATACAGTTAAATACCTATTTATTGTTGGATTTTGCATAAATAAACATTTTCTATGGGTTTTAAAGCTTTTTTCCTTGATTTTTTTTTAAATGTTAGTGAAGAAATAGTTATCGTTAACGGATTATCGTTAACTTCCGTTAACTTTATAGTAAAATTATCGGATTATCGTTATCGGAGTTAAAAATTGGGGTTAACGGATTATCGTTATCGAAGTTAACATTTTGGTTAACGGTGCCCACCACTGGTACTCCGAAAGAAAAGAAAGTGGACCAAATGAGTAAGCAGATCTCAATAGAGGAAAGCTTTTCATCTAAAAAAATATGGGACATCAATGACTCCAGGTCTGTGATGATTCACCGTAAAATTGGCATGATGATGGCTTTGGACAACCAGCCATTTACTTTAGTTGAAGATGATGGTTTTATTGATCTAATGACCTACCTCTAACCCAGATATCTCTTACCGAGCAGAAGGTACTTCTCTGATACTATAATTCCTCGTCTTTATAATGAGTTAAGTCTAAAATGGCTCAGAAGCTGGAAGAAGTAAAGCATGTCAGCTTTTCTTCAGATATATGAACATGCACAACCTCTCAAGAAAGTTTTATATCATTATCGGGTCACTGGATAGGTAAAGATTTTGAAAGATACGATGCTGTGCTACATGTCTCTCATTTCTCAGGGTCGCATACTGGCAAGAATATATCTGAAAAGTTTCGCTCTATGTGGGATAGTTGGGATCTTGATGCAAATAAGAGGAATTTATTGGTGAGGGATGGAGCTAGTAATATGGCTCTTGGTAGTGACCTGGCTGAAATACCTTCAATACACTGCAGCATTCATTTACTCCAACTGGTTATTATTAGTGACTCAATTATGGTTCAGAGGAGTGTAATTGATATCCTTGCAAAAAGTCGCTGCCTTGCAACTCACTTTAATCATTCTCCTTTGGCCTGTAACAATTTCAAACACATTCAAGTGCAGCAAAATCTTGAGCCTCTCCTATTGGTTCAAGATGTCCCAACACGTTGGAACAGTGCATATTTGATGCTAGAAAGATTATATAAATTAAAAATTCCAGTGCAACTGTATTTGGCTGATCGTAGTGAATTACCTACCATCACATCCTTCGAGTGGACGCTGATGCGAAATCTCCTTAAAATATTAAAACCATTCTTCCAACTAACTCAGGAAATGAATTCGGAAAAATCAACTTTGTCTTCCGTAATCCCAAGCATTTGTATTTTACAAAGATTTCTTTCAAAGATTGGCCATGATGATCAAAGTGTTCAAACGACAAAGAGAGAACTCCTGACTTCTCTTCGAGCGCGTTTCTTGTCAGGGAGTAATGATGGGAAGTCTTTGAACATAATGAAAAACAGGGCTTATGTGACTGCGACTACAATAGATCCGCGGTATAAGTTATCTTTCTTTCAACAAGATCAAAAAGAGCAGGCTAAATCCTGGCTGATTGAAGAAGTCATAGGTATTGAAAATGACGAAGGTGGTAATGATTCAAATGAAAGTGAAAGTAATGAAAGTGGAAGCGAAAGAAGCTCAAATTCCAGTTCTCCTATGCGAAAGAGGAAAGACGAAGAGGACATTCTTGAAGCGTGTTTTATGGAGATCACAAAAGGAGAGCAATCTGGGGAAGTAAGTTACAAGAGAAGAAAGGTTGAAAAAAGACTGCTCCTGTTCTACTGATTGCAGGGGAGTTAGACCGATATGCATCTGAACCTCTTGTAAATAGGAAACGCTGTCCAGTTCAAATTTGGAAGCAGGAGGACCGATTTCCTCTCCTTAAAACTATTGTTTCAAAGCTTCTCTGCACACCCGCTTCCTCTGTATTTTCAGAGAGAATGTTTTCTGAATATGGAAACATCTATGAAGCAAAGCGATCCCGAATATTGTCTAAAAGAGGAGAAATGCTCTTGTTTCTGCACTACAACGGAAAAAAGTTCTAAATCACTGTTGTTGAGTTTTTTTTATTCTGAAGACCTCCAGGCTGAATGGCGGCATCTGACTTACACAATACTGCCCTCCATTCATTGATTTCATTCCAGGCATTTTATATTGTATTCAATGTATTGTTTTACATTTGTCAAGCTTGTAATGTTTTGTATTGTTTTGAAAATAAAGGAAAAAAAGGAGAAAAAAGAATGGAAAGCAAGTGCAGGGGGTCTAGCAATATTTTACTCTTTTTAAAAAAATTAACGCCTAGACGTTTTTATAAAGCTCTGATTATATTAATAGAACTGTAATCGTTAAGGATGGACAGATATTTTATTTATTCTTGTCATCAGTATTGTGTTGATTTAATATAAAAAGTGTTGCTGGACTGGTTTAGGGGTGGGCCCTGGAGGGCTTTCCACTTTTTTTGTCTACAAAATATTATTTGTAATGTGTTATCATATTATGGCAGATTTTCATACAGGTATTAATTTTCTTATGTCTTGGCCTATATCCTGAATATCCGGCCGGATATGACCCATATCCTGTCGGATGCCGGATATTTCGCAATATCCGGCCGGATATCATATCCTGTGTACCCCTAGACTAGGGCAATCAAAAGTTGACCAAAAAAATGAAAAAAGTTGACTTTATTTTTTAAAAATGTTGACATAAAAAGTTGACCTTATTTTTTGACTAAGATGACCTAAGAACGGCTTTCAAAAGGTTCACTATTTATTAAAATAAAGCACTAGGTATTTATAAACATTTTGCGGCAAGAAAATGCGGTCTTTCGCCAAGTTTTTTTAGCATCGAGAATGATCTTTCCACCGCGGCAGATGTGGGTTGGCACTTCTGTAGCAGGCCGTACAGAATGGGAGAGATTTCTGGTTTGCTGAGATTCATGATATTGCAAATATCATTCTTCTGCATGCGTGTCTTGATGTACAGTACAGTGGAGCATTCATCTTTACCAAATTTCAAGTTCGACAAAGCCTCGTACGCAGCTTCGATGGTGAAACCTTCCACCTCTGTCTTTGTTATTAAGTCAGCAATTGGTCCATATTCTTTTCTGATCGCAAGTAGTTGTCTCGGGACACCATCTTTAGTGACACTTTCTTTAGCTTTCTGTACAAGAATCCCTCCATCTTTGAAGCTCTCGACATTTCTTTTCCCTCCGGAAAATTATCTGCATAATAAAATGCAGCTTCCAACCAGCTCGCCCAGCATGTAACAATAGGTTCAGGTGGACTTCCTACTGCGGCAAACATTGCCTTCCTGCTCTTGTTCTTGACTGTCGCCGCTTTGATATGCACAATAAGGCTGTCCACATCGCTATAGAACGATCTCGCCTTCATTGTACAGTTATGCAGTGAATGCGGTACGCAGGTGACATGAAATAGTCTTGGGAATAGGTGCTTGAGGACATCTCCAGCTGCCATTATACTGTATAACTGGCTGCATCTGTTAAGAGTAGGCAGAAATCTTCCCTCTGAAGTTTCCAAATGTTTTACTGAATCATTGATAGAGTGGATGATGATTTGTGAGGAGACAGATCCCGAAAGGACTTCGCATTTCAATAAATATGTTTTTTGCAGATCATCCAGAGTTCCGACAAGTGTTCAAATATTTTAAACCAGTGACTTCACTCTCGTCAGTGATTAGGAATATGTTTGTCATTCATTTGTTGTTTCACGCGAGCACTTTCATCACTGGCGAGTTCCATGACCTTCGATCGACAATTTGCCACTGATGGAGTACTGTAACCCATTTCAAGAAACAAACTCTTCACACTGGGGTGGCTTAGCTTGTGGAGGGGAATGTTTGCTGAGAGAAATGTGCCAACCACCTTTTTTGAAAAATTCTTCGATACTGGTTTTATGAACGTTTGCAGAATCCCCTGCGGAACATCATGACATCTACGTTGATATTGAGCTGAGCTTCTCTGTTTATCAACGAAGAATCGTTTTTCATGATTCACTGTGACGGCGCAAATTTCGCAGTACAGCAAATTCTTAGGAGAAACAATGAACTCTTTAGGGTAATGTGATACAATAGCGCGAACTTTAGCAACTACTAACTGCTGCTTTTGGCATATTTTCAATTTTTGTGCAACAGGGCTGAAAGTAAAATAAAGAAATGTAGCAAATCACTACCAATTATATATCTCACCTATATCTCAATGTCACACAACTATGTCACACAATTCACACTAGCAGATAGCACAAACGTTTTGTGTCACTTTTGTGAGTCTAACTAGCGAATGTAAGCTGCTGCAAAATAACAAATTGGCAACTTTTAGGAGTTCTAGTTTTTATATGTTTTCGTCAGTCAATCTTCACTCAGTCATCAACTCATCTCTTAGTAATTTAATATTAATATTTTCTTGACTTGATGACAAAAAGTTAACCTAATGCAAAAAAATTGACCTAACGTCAAAACGTTGACTTTTAGTTGACTCAAGAACTTTGATCCTGACTTCCCTATAAGCCTGAAAACTCGTTTTAAGCCTTTCACAAGACGTGGAGGTCGCAGGAAAAAATTAACTTTATTGACTTTTGATTGCCCTACTGATGACACAAAAATTAGTAGAAAAATAAGAAACGCGGATGATATAGTCCTGACAAACAGACATGAACAGTATCTATAATTCACTGCCCAACACCATTTTTGCTGATTTAATTCTAACACCTGTTTTTAGGTAACTTTGGTGTGCTGATTTCAAAAATCACCTTAGTTTTTGCCTATCACGTCAGGTTTTCGAGCAATCAAATATGGATATTTTGGAGATATCGCATTTTGGCAGTGTTATGCCCAATATTTTTTCTTTTCAAAAAATAAGTTTTTACATACTCAGAATCAGCATGGCAAAGTAAACAATTGTGCAGGGAGTGAACTTTAATATACAATGGTAATATTGACACATAAAGTGATTAAAAGTGTTTAAATAAGCAAAAAATGAATCCATATTAAAGCAAGCACGGGACCAGTTTTCTTAACATTGTCTTTTTCTTGTTTTCTTACTTTTCAGTGCTGATAAATTTTCTCTTATAGGACTTCCTAGAATGAGAGATGTCAAGACAGGCTCCAGCAGTAGTCAGCCATCATATGGGTATCCCATCTTCCTTGGTATCGTTCTTCCATCACTTTGATATCTTGGTGGAACCTTTCACCTTGCTCTTCACTAACATCACCAAGATTTTCTGGAAATTTATCCAGATGACTGTTGAGATAGTGAACTTTAATGTTCATGTTGCAACCCAACTGCTGAAAGTTTACAAGTAACGTCACTAGCGGAACCGGCTGCTCTCACTCCGCCAATGGGAAATCTCTCTCAGATCATGACGTCACGCTCACACCTGGGGAAACCACAGATACCCAAGATTTTAATATGTTGTACATGACCTTTAGATTTAATGCACAGATTTGCGTATTCCACAGATAAAATTTTAACAGCAAAACAGCTGTTAACAGGTCTCAAAAATCACCAATTTTGATAAGCGCCCTTCATGGATCACCAAAATAGGCATATTGCATTGCACGAAAACCTGATGTGATGGACAAAATCTAAGATGATTTTTGAAATCAGCACATCAATATTATCCAGAAACAGGTCTTAGAATTAAATCAGCAGCAAAAAATTTTTTTGTTGGGCAGTGTAATTGGCCAGAAGGCAACAATATAAAATTTAACACCGAGAAATTTCGACTATTAAGGTATGGAAGAAGGAAGAAGCTAAAATCCATGGAATACTATACTCCAAATGGACAGGAAAGTCAGGCAAACTCTAAGGCAAAAGAGTTAGGAGTTGTAATGACGAATGACGCGAAATTTGAAACACAAAATAAGATAGGGTAGTAGTAAACAAAGCAAAAAGAATAACTGGACAGATACTAAGAACCTTTAAAAGAACGGACAGGAATATAATGATTCTTTTATTGAAAACACTGATCATACGATCATACCCAATCTAGAGTATTGTTCGGTCTTAACATCCCCATATAAAAAAGAAGACACGAGTCAACTAGAAGCAATTCAGAGAAACTTTACAACCAAAATCATTGAATGCAAATGACTAAATTACTGGGAAAAATTAAGCGAATTAAAGTTATATTCGCTAGAAAGAGTAAGAGAGAGGTACACCGCTATCTACACATGGAAAATAATGGAGCAACTAATCCCTAAGTTCACTTGAGTCCTATAACCACACACACAACAGTGAAAAGTAGGAAAGAAAGAATATGTTGTGTTCCCAAACTAAAGACTAGGCAGGGGAAATCCTCAACCCTGAAGAAAAATAGTTTTGTGAGAGAGCAAAGACTATTCAACCAGCTGCCCAAGCAACTACGGAACACGACTGGTGTATTGGTGGAAATCTTCAAAAAGAAGACTAGACGCCCTGTTCGGAACGATACCAGATGAGCCCGTAGTACCTGGCTGTGTGAAGTGAAAAGCGCAAGAAACCAACTCTCTACTACTTCATCAGGCCAACTCAAGAGAAGGGTAATAAGCCTGACCTTTGTGAAGTGAGGAATCATCGCACGGAACACTTGAAAGGTTAAGATAACTTTCCAAACCTCTATTTTACCTCACACATAGGTGAGTGGATGTGCACACAGAAAATCACCTGAGCCGGGTCATAACGAGTAGGCGACAAGGCTAAATCAATCCGCAAAGGTGGCAAGAATCGAACTCGGGACCTCCACCTTCCGGGTCTATTCTCTAGCCGACCAAGCTACGACAACTCTTTAAAAGATTATAGCTACCAAATATACGAGATAAAAGGGCGTAACACCTAAAACGATCAATACATTTTGTTTGTTGTATATATATATATATTATATATATATATATACTGTATAGGTTTCGCGGACACCAGTGTTTGTGACAAAGTCGAAATTTCTTACAAAGATCGTGATTTTCAGAAATTGGTCACGTAGGAAATAACTAACCACTCTCAAACGACCCCCTAACCTAGTGTAATCTGGTGTCCGTGAAACTTAATGTTAGCTATATATATATATATATATATATATATTAAAAAATCAATTCAGTGAGAAACTGGCAACCAATGGACTCGAACTCTTGTTGCGAGGTATCATATACCACTGCTTTTACTGGATAAGCTATTCTGGCTCTGAAAATAAGACCATTTTTCACAGTATTGAGTATTCTATCTCGTTTTTAATATCAATGCCTTTAGCGCAATAACTGCACTTTGTAAGGTCTCTTTGGCTCGGGTTAAGAATAATGGACAATTTTTTTTTTTTTTTAATAAATTGCTTATCAAGCTTTTAATAGAACACACAATCACATGTAAGTGGTTTTTGTGAGTTAGGTTAGGTTAGAGTAATTACTTTAGAATTTTTGCTTTCCCTTGCTATTATTAAAAGATTTCTAAAAATATTTGTTAATTTTTACAATTCATTAATTAAATTATCTTTTTTCTCACATAATTTTATGGTATGTATAAAATTTGTCACATTTTCGAACGCCATATTGAAACCTTTAATAACCACTAACTAGCCTAGACCTTGCGACTTGGAACGCGTGTCCACCACGCTGAAGTGAGGTGAAAACCTAATGATTCTATACGCTACACTAACTAGTCCCATGTTTAACTATTATTTATAGATTTATTTACAATTTCTATTTACCAAAACCAAAAAGGCTATTTGGAATTTATTACTTATTTTATTTTTTAAATAAGACAAAAAAAATTGTTTACTATTATTAACTTTTACTGGTCTTTTAA
>JAJOZX010001362.1:0-460000 GCA_023014485.1 Bathynomus jamesi | reverse complement strand
TATAGGGTTTACTTTTTTAATAACCGCCATACGATTATTAAATTAGCTGAAAAATAATGCCTAAGAATTATTAAGAGCATATAGTAAACATTTTTTAATTTATAACATTTAATTACTTATAATTTTTAACATTTAAATGAGAAATAAAGCAAAATAATATTATAAATAAATAAACAACTAAAACCACGCGAGCAGTCGGTTCTTAACGTTAGGGCCATTCCGAAGAAGCCTTCTCCCCTCCCCCCTTCCCCCCGGTCCCCTTATTCCCCTACTTCTCCTATTCCCCTCCCTCATGTAACATAAATCCCTCCCCTATTCCGGCCAACGCTCTATTTGGTTTATATATATATATATATATGTGTGTGTGTGTACACAAACTCAGAATGGTCCCCCTGTGTGTGTGTGTGTGTGTGTGTGTGTGTATGTATGTATGTGTGTGGCGATATTTAATTTTAATTCCATGTCTATTTGTAGAAATTTGCAGAAATTTTAAATCAATATTAAAGAAATGAGAACAACAACAAAAAATAGATTAAAATAATCGTGTATGATGTCATAGGCCTAAAATTTCAACATGAACTTGAAGAAACAGACTAGAAGTAGTAACTTGTAGATTATACTGATGAATGTGTTTGTTTACATATGTGTAGTGCTTGTGCTAACATACTATTTGACATTTAGGTAGACAAATATGTATTATGTTTTATTAAAAAAAAAAAACATTTCTGGCCATTGCAACATGCATGAATTATTTCTCAACTAGCATATTAGGTTTTTTGGAATGGACCTAAAATAAAAGTGAACAGAAATTCTTATTTAGTCGTTCTACGAGACCCAGTATTGGCTGCAATGTTTCAGAAGCCCCGCCCATTTTCTGTTTTTCTTTAACCTCATTGGTTAATACTGGAGTTTCGGAGATCTAATTTTTAAGGGCTGAAAGAATAGAGAGTTTTCTATTAAATTTTGTTACATGTATTTATCATGTATATTAAAATAAATAATATCTTTATTATTTTCTAAGAAATCTTCATTAATATCATATATTACGTTTCCTTGGGTACTTTCAATTAACGGCATAATTGTGTCATTACTTTGATACTATAACTTTTTTATCGTTTAATTATTTCTATAGTTATTTCATAATTCTAATTTTAATTGTGCATTTAAAGATACCACAGAAGTTCCTTACAAAATTGGAACTGTAATATAGTTCAATAAAGATATGAACTGTGAGAGAAAACAGGTATATGTAGTCTGTTAGATTCTCAGCGCCTTTAACAATATGGCTTCTGAAAACACAAGTTCGTCAGTTATTCCGCTACATGACAAGAAAGGCGGGAGTGAATAAGATACGCTCTTATGGAATTGCATTTTGTTTTATTATTAGTCAGAGAAAAATTATATTGTCAACTTTTTAACATAGAGTGGCTGAGATTATGTAAATTAATTTTGATAATATAATAAGCCAAAATAATATTGTAGCATAGTTAAATTAATGCAGTTGATTTTAGGTCCAAAGGACAGCACAGACATGGCGCATCAAAATACAGCTAGTTCTACAACGGGTAAGAAATTAAAGCACGACCAAACATAGACAGTTATATTGTACAACGGCGTCATGTCAAAAAATTATGTTTAACCTGTTCGGCCTAATTTAAATCAATGGAACTGAACCAATGTATATGACTAGCTTCGATCCGATCGTACGGACCTAGGCTTAGGCTAGGCCCAGCCTAATTGGACTGGAAATGGAAAAGTTGGCAAATCGCAACGAAAGCTTAAACATGCGCTCACTTTCAACTTTTGGAAAGTTTATCTTATAATTTGGGTGTAGTACGCAAGAAAAATAATAATAGGGCTTAGGTTATGCATAATTAGTTTGAAATTTTAGAAGTAGGAGCCTAGGGTTTAGTCCGACCCAAGTTTGGGGGAAGTTATTTTATTTCGGGAAGTAAAAAATATTTCTACCAAAATCTTAGGCTAAGCCAATTGAAAATTGAGAGGTTTGGCAGAAATTTTAATTTAGGGCCTACCAGATCTGTATCATAGAAATAACTTTTTGATTAATACTGCTAGGCTAGATGGGGAATTTGCATCACTTGCCCTGTTTTTCATAGGATTTGGAATCATTCTACTTGTTTTTATAATCAAAGCTATTCATCACTTTGGTAAAATATCATAATCTAGATATAATTCAGGGGTCTGTTGCTGGGACCTTTTTTTTGTTTATATAAATGATCTAGAGAAGGGCCTATCATGTAAAACCTCAAAATTTGCTGATACAAAATTAGGCCATAATGTTTAAGTCAGTAGCAGGAGCAATGGCAATACAAAGACTTAGAGTAACAGCCTGGGTAGATAAGTTGGAGATGAAATTTAATGTTGATAAGTGCAAGGTTATGCGTATTGGGCCAAAAAATCCAGAATTTGAATACAATATGAATGGAATTTGGATTAAAAATAATGATAAAGAGAAAGACTTGGGTGTCACTATGACTAATGAACTTAAACCCTCAAATCACTGACTCAATCTCATGCACACACACACACATTGAATACAAATCATCCAATATTATAAAGCAACTATACATTTTATATGTGAGACCCCTCTTCGAATACTGTATTCAATTTAATAGTCCCTATTTGATACAAGATATTGAAAAACTGGAAAAAGTACAGAAATGAGTGACAAGAATGATCTTATCTCTAAGACAATTGACATATAAGGAAAGACTGCCGTATCTAAACATGTCACCAGTTGGGTGCTTAAACTGCAATTTAACTAAAATTTTGCAAAATGTTAATCTCAACTTAGCTAATTAGCATACAGCAATTTATTACTACCAAAGTAGCCTACATAACTTAAGCTAAGAATATACAGGCACTTTCATAATAGGTTAGGTTAGTAATTAAAGCCTTTGTTCCTGAATACTGGAGAGTAAATTTTTATCTTAAAAGTTTCTAGGAGGAGGTAGGAAATTATAGGCCTGTTAGTTTAATATCATTGGTAGGAAAGATGCTAGAAAGAATTATAATGAATAATAATATTCAGGATCAATTGGATAACTTTAATCATCTTTCAAATTTCCAACATGGAAGGTCTTGTTTGTCTCATCTTTTAGACTTTCTAGAGTTTGTAATGGATACGATTTAGAAGTTATTTATTTCAGTTTTAGTAAGACATTTGACAAGATTCCACAGGAGACTTCTATGTAAATTAAAAGTTCATGGGTATAGAGAACAGAGAGTAATTCTAAATGGTCGTGTGTCTGGGTGGCAGAAAGTGAAATGTGGTATGCTACAAGAATTAGTGTTAGGCCTATTACTCTTTATATAGGGTGGATAATGATCTTGAAAACTTTGAATGGTAAATTTGTAGTATTACACCCGTCTCCCTTTCGAGGTGAAATTTATGTTTTTCCTATGGTTTTTGATGTGTTTTGAACGAATCTGACCTTCAAAACTGTCGGAAATGACTCGTTTTTGAGATAACCCCCCTCCCCCCAGCTGGCAATCAAAAACGAGTCATTTCCGATGGTTTTGAAGGTCAGATTCGTTCAAAACACATCAAAAACCATAGGAAAAACAAATTTCACCTTCAAAATTGACCTAACCTATCCTAACATATCCTAACCTAAAAGAAAAATAGGAATTACCTTATTCACGTGCAGGGGCAGACTGAGGCTCTTCCTGGAGTAGTTTTCACTTGTCTTTAACTGAAGAAATGAATAAATACCTTGCCAGGTATTGGTATAGATATTTTGACCGAATACCTAGCCTCTTAACCCATTCCTTTAAATCCCGCCAAAATCTTTCGATATTCTGTTATCCACAAAATTTTTAGAATGATTAATAACAAAATGCTTGTAACCTAAATCACTTATAGTCTTGTAGGCAGCCCAGGAATCACTATAAATCACAGAGCCAGGCCTAATGTACTTCTGAATGAGTGGAATGAGAGTTCCATTCCGGTAGCAAAGTAATTCAAATTCGAAATGGATGGAGCGCAGTGATTGGGCAGACATGTAACAGTCACACAAACGAACGTACGAAAATGAAGTATTTGTAACAGAAACGCTATAGAAGGAAAGTGTCTTAGAATTAAAAAATCTACTTAATGAATGTATAATAATTGCTGGATGTTAGACGGGTGTAATACTATAATAATACCCTTTGAATGTGATGAACATTTGATGAAAAGCCTTGAATTTGGATTTGCTCCATATTGAGAAAATTGGACAATTTTTACTTGCTTTCAGATTGTTCCTGAGAGTCACCTTGAATTGATGTAATTCTAATCTTATCCTCAAATTGGAAAAGAAAAATATTTTTTTTAGCCCCTTTTACCCTAGACTCAAAAGTTTATCAACATTCGGTAACTAAAGTTTGCCAAATGAGGATACAAGGGGTCTTGCAAGCAGACATGGGGTCATCATTATTGTAATGGTAATTAATTATAATTAATTACAAATCTCTTGTAATGATGATATAATGATAATGAAAGAAATTTCAAGGCATAATGGTAATGAAAGGTCTGTAATGAGTCATTACACATTACAGTGTAATTTCAATATATATATATGTGGCTTCTGATTCCTCCCAGTCCCAGCCAGCACTAAAGCGGTGCAAGTTGTTCAATTTCATGGCTGCTCCAGCTCCCTCGACAGCTTCTCAGGACCATATTGTCAGCCAGGTGGAGAGCTACCTTGACCAGCCCTGTATTGATGAGGACTGCAATCCCCTGAGATGGTGGAGGGACACTGCACATCTGTATCCTGACATATCTCTTCTTGCTGCCAAGCATCTTTGCATCCCTGCCTCCAGTGCACTGGTGGAGCACTTATTCAGTACTGTAATGATCATTACAATGCTAATGAAGGGCTTGTAATGACGAAACAGAAATGCTGTAATGGTAATGATGATGAAAAATTTCTGGTAATGATAATGGAAAACCTTGTAATGACCCCATGTCTACTTGCAAAATTAGTTTACATTCCCCTACATTATCCTAGTGTAGTTTACGTTCCCCTACATTATCCTAGTGTAGTTTATGTTCCCCTACATTATCCTAGTGTAGTTTATGTTCCCCTACACTATCCTAGTGTAGTTTACGTTCCCCTACATTATCCTAGTGTAGTTTACGTTCCCCTACATTATCCTAGTGTAGTTTACGTTCCCCTACATTATCCTAGTGTAGTTTACGTTCCCCTACATTATCCTAGTGTAGTTTACGTTCCCCTACATTATCCTAGTGTAGTTTACGTTCCCCTACATTATCCTAGTATAGTTTACGTTCCCCTACATTATCCTAGTGTAGTTTACGTTCCCCTACATTATCCTAGTGTAGTTTACGTTCCCCTACATTATCCTAGTGTAGTTTACGTTCCCCTACATTATCCTAGTGTAGTTTACGTTCCCCTACATTATCCTAGTGTAGTTTACGTTCCCCTACATTATCCTAGTGTAGTTTACGTTCCCCTACATTATCCTAGTGTAGTTTACGTTCCCCTACATTATCCTAGTGTAGTTTACGTTCCCCTACATTATCCTAGTGTAGTTTACGTTCCCCTACATTATCCTAGTGTAGTTTACGTTCCCCTACATTATCCTAGTGTAGTTTACGTTCCCCTACATTATCCTAGTGTAGTTTACGTTCCCCTACATTATCCTAGTGTAGTTTACGTTCCCCTACATTATCCTAGTGTAGTTTACGTTCCCCTACATTATCCTAGTGTAGTTTACGTTCCCCTACATTATCCTAGTGTAGTTTACGTTCCCCTACATTATCCTAGTGTAGTTTACGTTCCCCTACATTATCCTAGTGTAGTTTACGTTCCCCTACATTATCCTAGTGTAGTTTACGTTCCCCTACATTATCCTAGTGTAGTTTACGTTCCCTACATTATCCTAGTGTAGTTTACGTTCCCCTACATTATCCTAGTGTAGTTTACGTTCCCCTACATTATCCTAGTGTAGTTTACGTTCCCCTACATTATCCTAGTGTAGTTTACGTTCCCCTACATTATCCTAGTGTAGTTTACGTTCCCCTACATTATCCTAGTGTAGTTTACGTTCCCCTACATTATCCTAGTGTAGTTTACGTTCCCCTACATTATCCTAGTGTAGTTTACGTTCCCCTACATTATCCTAGTGTAGTTTACGTTCCCCTACATTATCCTAGTGTAGTTTACGTTCCCCTACATTATCCTAGTGTAGTTTACGTTCCCCTACATTATCCTAGTGTAGTTTACGTTCCCCTACATTATCCTAGTGTAGTTTACGTTCCCCTACATTATCCTAGTGTAGTTTACGTTCCCTACATTATCCTAGTGTAGTTTACGTTCCCCTACATTATCCTAGTGTAGTTTACGTTCCCCTACATTATCCTAGTGTAGTTTACGTTCCCCTACATTATCCTAGTGTAGTTTACGTTCCCCTACATTATCCTAGTGTAGTTTACGTTCCCCTACATTATCCTAGTGTAGTTTACGTTCCCCTACATTATCCTAGTGTAGTTTACGTTCCCCTACATTATCCTAGTGTAGTTTACGTTCCCTACATTATCCTAGTGTAGTTTACGTTCCCCTACATTATCCTAGTGTAGTTTACGTTCCCCTACATTATCCTAGTGTAGTTTACGTTCCCCTACATTATCCTAGTGTAGTTTACGTTCCCTACATTATCCTAGTGTAGTTTACGTTCCCCTACATTATCCTAGTGTAGTTTACGTTCCCCTACATTATCCTAGTGTAGTTTACGTTCCCCTACATTATCCTAGTGTAGTTTACGTTCCCCTACATTATCCTAGTGTAGTTTACGTTCCCCTACATTATCCTAGTGTAGTTTACGTTCCCCTACATTATCCTAGTGTAGTTTACGTTCCCCTACATTATCCTAGTGTAGTTTACGTTCCCCTACATTATCCTAGTGTAGTTTACGTTCCCCTACATTATCCTAGTGTAGTTTACGTTCCCCTACATATCCTAGTGTAGTTTACGTTCCCCTACATTATCCTAGTGTAGTTTACGTTCCCCTACATTATCCTAGTGTAGTTTACGTCCCCCTACATTATCCTAGTGTAGTTTACGTCCCCCTACATTATCCTAGTGTAGTTTACGTCCCCCTACATTATCCTAGTGTAGTTTACGTTCCCCTACATTATCCTAGTGTAGTTTACGTTCCCCTACATTATCCTAGTGTAGTTTACGTTCCCCTACATTGTCCGCATATACCTAATCAAATAAAATGTTAAAACTAACGAAAATATTATGACAACCTAACCAATCATCAATTTATATATATATATATATATATTTTGATGATTGGTTAGACTGTCATAATTTAAAAAAAAATTCATTTAAAAAATGTCTCCTGAAGATCCTAGTGTAGTTTACGTTCCCCAACTTTGACCTAGTGTATTTTGTGTCCCCTTTTGTGTCAGGGGGACATAAACTACACTTGCTCCAATTTTTTTATTAGTTTGAAGCCTTGAATTGCATTAAGAATTGTCCTTGAAAACCTTGAATTTACTTCTGCTAATCCATCATCCATCCTGTGATATCTAAATGATTTAGAGAAAGGAGTAAGTAGTAAAGTTTCTAAATTTGCAGATACAAAAGTAGTTGTTCTACATGTAAATATAGAAAATTCTTATAATCTATAAAAAGATCTTGATAGATTGGTTGTGCTTGAGCTTGTAAATTGCAGCTGAAATTTAATGTTAAAAAATCTAAAGTCATCCATTTTGGTAGAAATAGTGAAAACTTTAGTTATGAGATGCAGGGAAATTGGTTAAGAGGATATTAGGACAGGAAGGCTATTTTGGCATCATAGTTAGTAGCTAGTGATCTAAAATTTTCTAAACAATGCTTAGCCCTTAAATGCTGGTTGACATTATTGATGTTCTGTTAGAGAATGCTGGTTGACATAAATTGATGTTTTAGGTTTTTCCACAAATAAGTCAACATCTATGGAGCTCTACTTTTCCCACATTTATTTGATGTTTAAAATGACTCATAAAATCACTACAAAATTATTCTTGACTTCCCCATTTTTAAAAAATTAATCATCCATACTTGGTGTTACATTACATCACATTTGGAAAACATGAAGCCACTGGGGCCTGTTGGGTAGGGTGCATCAAACGCCCCAACTGATGTGGATTTTGCTGGCCAGTTCTGAGCTGTTGCTTCTTGTGTAGTTAAGACCTATGGTGCCAATTTTTGGTCAATTTTTGAAATTTTCACATTCCCACTTTTTAATTGAAAATTTAATTTTTTTTGAGAAATTCTCCTTTTTCACGATAAAGTGAGCAACAACAAAGTTGTTTACACAGTGAAAGTTTTCAATACTATGGATTTAAACAGTATCAATCATCTATTCTTGTAGTATGCACTATCAGGCTATTTATTTAACACACTATTTAGAAATATACTATTTTAGAAACACTATTTAAAAATACTTGCTTCGTTACAGACTCTCTTTCCATGAATGTGCGTGGTAGACAAGACTTATGCCAGTTTCTGCTCGGTACTGTGCCAATAGAAACGGACAAAATTATAAAAGGTTCCCGCCTGCCCACCTATGGGCAAGTATATCGCTCCTTCTCTTATAAAAAGAGCAAATTCGATAGATCCACTGGTTATTTCAAGAAAGTTCTCTATCAAGCTGCAAAGGAAATTGCAGCACAAGTTGTTCCATTTTATATAAAGGGCGGCATACAACATGTAAGTGAGAAAAAGATTGCCAAGCATATAATGAGATTGCATGATGAAGTGAATAACCTACAAAAAATTCAAATCGACAAAAGAGACCGATAACAACATGAGAAAGATAAACGAATTTCGGGAAAAACTTGGCCTCTATGGCCAAAGAATGCCATGGAAACTATTACAAATGAGGAAGATAAGGTTTTTCTCAAAAGCATGATGTCTGATAGAACAGCATCATTTGGCTCTTTGGACAAGAAAAATGCTATATCTGCAATAAAACGGAATGAGAGAATGGCCAAAAGAAATGAATACTATCAAAAGCAAAAAGTAGACCAGCCTAGCACAAGTTGGGCAACAGATGATTATGAATCAGATGCTGATACTATCACTGGAACAAAACACGACAATGAAGATCAAGACAGTGGTTCTGATAGAGAGGAGTTTGATTTGGAGCCAAAACGAATGCACAAAAGAGTGAAAAAAACTGGTGAAGACATTTTCATTCCCTATGATATCCTGAAAGACAAGAGAGTTACTTCTGTGGCAGCAAGGGCCCATGGAGTTACTCCAACTGCTGCTGTAGGTATAATATCTGCATTTGTGCAAGCCTGTGGAGGACACACTGACAAACTTAGTTTGGCATATGCATCAGCATCTCGAGCAGCTGCAGCCAATGTAAAGGAAATGGCAGAAAAAATCTGAGGTTTATGGCAACCATCAGACATTGGAACCGTTCACTGGGATGGAAAGCTGATGAGAACGCTGAACAACAAACACCATGAAGAAGAACGTCTCCCAGTAAAGGCTTTGCCCAGCAAAATTACAAATTTCAATCCGAGCAGCTAAATCATTTCAGTAGGTTTGGTACACTGATATATGCTAAGTATTGGTTTATGGCATCTAATGCCCTTGATGCTCCAATAAATGACTTGGAACTTATTAGGAATCTTAAAACATATTCTAAAATTGACCAAGAGGTGGCAGCTGTTGCTACCAAAGCCATTGAGCGTCATCTGTGGAGCTTAACAGCAGAAATGGTACCTGTGTCACTATTTAGCCAAAAGGTACCAGCAGAAATGAAAAGGAAAATTTCCAATAAAATGATAATGTCAAAAGATATGAAAAATTCATTCCAAAGGCATGGGGCTGGATTTGGTAAGCCAATATTTCCATCGCTTGATGCCCTGCATGCAAACTCTCAAGATCTATCTTCCTTTGTCAGTGATGGGTCATGGGTATTTTCAAGACACTCCAATGCAACCCTACTTTCTTGCAGAACCCTGAAAATTGGGCGATCAATCTATCCTACAAGCAATGTCAGGAAAAAGTCTGCAATCTAAAGGTTGTTAATGATTCTGCCGAATGCGGTGTCAAATTGGCCAGTGATTATTTAAAGTCTTCTAAGAAAGAAACCCTCTCCAAGATACATTGCAAGTAGTTGAGGAAAATCGTGACAAAATTGGCAATATGAGAAAAAACAAATGTTTGAAAAAATTAAAATGGCTCCTGACAGCTTAACTTAAGGTGTTGTTTAGTGATAAATGCTTTAAACAGGATTTTGCTTGTTTCATAGTTCTGCTTTTGCTCTTTTTTGTAAATTTTTGCTAATTTTGTTAATTTTTGTCTGTTATTAATTTTCTATTAAAAAATGGGAATGTGAAAAATTTAATAAAAAGGAAAAAATTGTTTATTTTGTATTCACCACAATGAGGAGCAAGACATATGTGCCGGCCAGTAGTGTGATATCAATTTAAAATTTTCATGGGGCGTTTGATGCACCCTACTGTTGGGGTTATCCAAGTCATGAGATATACAGTACTTCATAAAATCTTGCAAAACATCAGCCTTAAGGGTTAGAGGCTTAGAGGCTAGAAATAACGTAACTAAAATGCTAGGTATTATTAAGAAATTTTAGTTACAAGAGTAAGGAAGTCCTCTGTAAATTATAGAATTCTTATGGGTAGCTACCATAAATATTCTGATGAACTCAGACTGGCAATTAATGACCAGAGGATATTTTTCTGGTCAATTTTGATGTGCTTTGAAAGAATCTGATCTGTTTGTTGTGCAAATTAGCAGTTTTTGAGATGCTTTCAGTTTTTATATTTGAAGAATTACAAATTTAGAAATGAAATGGAGGTCAAATTCCTTCAAAATACATGAAAATTAATGAGAAAAAAAATTTATTGGTGAGGACACAGTGTACCCTAACCACACACAACCAAACTCTCTAACCTAACCTATCCTAACCACACCTAGGCAATACATATATGTGAATAAAAATGACTAACCTAAAAATCATTTGCACATTAGCCCTTGCTTAGAATATTACTGCATTCAACCCTGGTCCCCTCACCATAGACATGATATTGATATGCTTGAAGTTCAATGTAGGACAACCAAGCTTATCCCTATAACTTAAGAAGATTGGAATACGGGGAAAGATTAAAGTTTTGAGAGAGAGAAAATATGATACAAAAATGTTCAAAATGTTGTTTTCTGGTTTGGATAATTTAGATGTAGGTTTTTCATATTAGAAGAGTCTGATGGAAAAACTGAAGGGCATAGGTCCTAATTAGAAAATGGACTCGTAGACTAGATGGGTCATTCTCTGTCAGATCAACCAAAAAAAATTGAAATTAACACCCTCATCTCTCATATTTTGCTGAAATTTGGGTTATAGGGAGTTTGTGAGCCCTGAATCCATTTCTGAAATTATAAGGTCAATCCGACCAACGGTTCAAGAGATATGACCTCGGGCAATTTGAGGTCACTCGCGAGGTTACTAACATTTGGCGAGCCATAACTTGGGTAATAATTGTCATAATTATATAAAAGTATATATATTTAGAATCAGAAAACGACAAGGAATCCAAATATGCAAGTTTTAGAACTCTAGGTTGAAAAATAAAAAAGTTACACTGTAACCAAAATTTGAGGTCACGATTTGACCTCTGGGGTATCAAATGAGAATTTTTTTTTTAAATGTAAAAAATGAAGGCATAGGCATTGGCTATTAGAATCAGCAAAAAAAAGTTTGTTTATGTTAGTATTTTTCATGTAACTAACATATAAGTGAACACCATATTCATAAGTTGTGCGTCAATTCTACCTATTTTTTCACACTTAAGCTCATAATTTGACCTATAAAAAATTAAAAAAATTACATTTTTTATAGATATAAAAAAAAAGTCAGAGTTCTTGACTAATAGAAACAATCATAAAAAGTTTGTTTATGTTGGTACTTTTCATGTAACTAACTTATAAGTGAACACCATATTTATAAATTGCTTGTCATTTCAAGGAATTTTTATATCTTAGCTATCAATTTGACCTCAAGCTCCAAGAATTTAATAAAAATTGTATTTCACTGCTAATCTACACTGGCAATAATAGTTATAATAGTGAAAGGGGAAGACTAAGCTCACATGTAGCCTAAACAAACCTGTTGAAACATGTTGCTACTTGTCTAAGTGCAGAATCAACACAGATAGTTGCAAAATTCCTTGTCTACAGGTTAGTACAGTTCCAGCCAGCACTGTGGGTGGCTGGTGGGTATGGTGTTTTAATGAGCCTCAGAGACTATCAAGGCCTAAAATATTAAGTGTGTATAGCTATATATTTTCTAAAAAATATATATTACCTAATTGTAAATCCTATATCTTTACAGATCAAAATACAATGGTTCGGCACTTGAAATACTGCCAGGACCCTATTCAAAAACACAAGAAACGCATAACAATCAATCTTAGAAAAGTGACTGATGTACTTGTTGAAAAATGTGCTGGAAGAGTGAAAAAAGACTCATTGTTGTGTGTGAACTGCTGGACACTGATAATGAAAAACCCCACTATACTTAGTACCACTGAAAACAACGAGTCTGAGCAGGATTCAAATGAATCATCTACTATCAGTGGCTTGAGTAACATCTCTTCAATTCAAGATCTGGACAATGACAGTGATTGCTTGATAAAGGAAAATCCTTCAACTTCAGTTGAACCAGTTCTAGCATTTCTGGACCAAACACCAGTTAAAAAAAGTAAGTAATAAATTAATATAATAACTTATACTTTACTACAAGGTCTGTTTGATCTACTATATAGCCAATTATATAGCATTTAAGGTACTATAATTAATATTTAATTACTAATATTCAGGTGTGTGAAACCTTTTTTTCTGTTCTTTTCAGAAGGGCTGTCATTAAGCCAGAAAAAGCGCAAGGCTCGTGGTAAGCTATCATCTGCTCAGAAACACCTGAAGGAGAGGCTAGAACTCAGTTATGGTGTTCAAATTACCGAGGAGGTAAGTGATACTTCAAAACCTGAAACTAAATCTGAAAAACATCTAGACAAATTAATGAATGAATTGAAACAGTCATTCCTGGAGAGCAAATGTCACCATCACAAACTACAAATATTGACACTCTCACCATACACAATTGAAAAAACAGCTAGTTTCTTTCAAACTACAACATACATGGTGAAAAGAAGCCGTTCACTTAAATCAGAACATGGAATCCTTCCGAAGATTCCACTAATGAGCAAAGGAAAAGTGATATCTGAAGAACACAAAGATATAGTTAGAAGATTCTATGAGTCAGAAGAGGTTAGTCGTATGTGTCCTGGCCAAAAGGATTGCGTGAAAGTTATCAGTGCTGAAGGTGCAATGAAGGTGCAAAAACGATTGGTCCTCGGGAATTTAAGAGAGATGTTTGAACTATATAAAAATGATGAAAAGAATCCCAAAATAGGATTTTCCACATTTGCAAAATTACGGCCATCATATTGTGTGCTTGCCGGTAGTGGTGGGACTCATTCTGTCTGTGTCTGCACATACCATCAAAATCCAAAATTGCAGCTGGCTGCATTGGGAGAAAGAGGTCTTTCATACAAGGATCTTATGGATTACAGTGTCTGCAGTACAGAAAGAGAGACTTGCATGATGCAACTTTGCAATGATTGCCCAAGAGAAGAGGGTGTCCTGGATTTTCTTGAGTTACTTGACAGTGTGAAATCAGCTCCAAATGAAATATCTTACAAGCAATGGGTGACTGTTGACCGTTGTACAATGGTTGATAAGGTGGAGCCACTTCATGAATACTTATCATCCCTAAGCATGAAAATATCCCGCATGGTTCGTCATCACTTTGTTGCTCAGCAACAATCACAGTACTTCAAGCAGTTGAAAGAAACACTACCACCTCAGAGCGAGGTAGTTATAGTAGGTGATTTCTCTGAGAATTATTCTTTCATTGTCCAGGATGCTGCCCAAGGGTTTCACTGGGACAATTCACAGTGTACAGTTCACCCTTTTGTCATCTATTATAGATCATCTGCAGACCAGGAACTTAGCCATTTTAGTGTCTGTTTCTTATCTGCATCACTAAAACACAACACTATAATGGTTTACTCATTCATATTGAAGCTTATGACATATGTTAAATTCAGATGCCCACAATTGAAGAAGGTGCACTATTTCTCAGATGGATGTGCTGGCCAATATAAGACAGATACAACTTCACAAATCTCTGTTACCATGAAGAGGATTTTGGTCTGTCTTGTGAATGGCACTTCTTTGCTACATCCCATGGCAAAAATGCATGTGATGGGATTGGAGGAACAGTGAAAAGAGCTACTGCTCGTGCCAGTTTGCAGAGAACTACAGAGAGGCAAATTCTTACACCAGAACACATGTTTCAGTTTTGTGAAGAAAACTTGAGCAAGAAGATAAATTTTTTCTTTGTAACTACAGCTGATTTGAAAGATGCAGAAGAACGGTTGGAACATCGATTCAAGGATAGTAGGGCTATTCCTGGAACTCAGAAATATCATAGATTTGTTCCCCTAAACAAGGAAGAACTGATGGTGTATCCCATTTCAAGTGGCATTGGAGAAAAGAAAAGAATAAGGAAAAGTCATTTTACTAATGAACCTGCAATGCTTGGTAACCTAAAATGTGTCAAACCAGGAGAGTATGTTGGCTGCATTTATGACATGCAAGTTTGGTATGGAATTGTGGAGGAATATTGTGAAGAGTTTGATGATTTCACTGTGAACTTTCTACATCCCTCTGGGTCATCAGGATCAAGTGCATATTATTATCCATCAAACAAGGATTCATGTGCAGTGCCAGGACATCATATATTAACTGTAATGAGTTGTCCTACCCTAAGAGGAGGCAGCAGAATTCAATACATTTTTCCACAAAAAGAAATTGATGAGAGCATCGAGCATGCAAAAATTGTATTAGGCTAGCACATGAATCCTCTAAGTAGGTCTTCCCCTTTCACTATTATAACTATTATTGCCAGTGTAGATTAGCAGTGAAATACAATTTTACATTTTTTGCCTTTGTTTTTATATCTATAAAAAAATGTAATTTTAATTTCTATAGGTCAAATTATGAGCTTGTGTGAAAAAATAGGTAGAATTGACGCACAACTTATGAATATGGTGTTCACTTATATGTTAGTTACATGAAAAATACTAACATAAACAAACTTTTTTTTGCTGATTCTAATAGCCAATGCCTATGCCTTCATTTTTTACATTTAAAAAAAAAATTCTCATTTGATACCCCAGAGGTCAAATCGTGACCTCAAATTTTGGTTACAGTGTAACTTTTTTATTTTTCAACCTAGAGTTCTAAAACTTGCATATTTGGATTCCTTGTCGTTTTCTGATTCTAAATATATATACTTTTATATAATTGTGACCATTATTACCCAAGTTATGGGTCGCCAAATGTTAGTGACCTCGCAAGTGACCTCAAATTTCCCGAGGTCATATCTCTTGAACCGTTGGTCGGATTGACCTTATAATTTCAGAAATGGATTCAGGGCCCACAAACTCCCTATAAACCAAATTTCAGCAAAATCTGAGAGATGAGGGTGTTAGGCACTGGTTGATCTGACAGAGAATGACCCAGATCTACAAAACTACATTTAGTTGTAAAGTGGTAGATTTTTGGAATGACTTGACTTGGTGGTAAATAGTAGCTCCTTAGTTAGATTTAAGAAAAAGTAGGATGATTCCATGAATGAGAGTTCATAAATTGCGTAAATACAGTGGTCCTCATTGTTTGTGATTAATTGGGACTGAGAAAAATGTCATGAATTTCGAAATCGCAAACAAGAAGATCCATTTTCAATGTAAAATGGCTAATTAGTTCCAAAAGCTCAAGGATGGCTAAAGTAATGTATATGTATTATTAAACAATGATTTGTATCAAATGCTAATAAAAACCAATAACGTTACTGTAATATTATATAATGATATTTTGCGTAAATAAAACTTTTTTACTGTATGTAAAATATAAAGCAATATTATTGGGTGGGGTGAGTTGAGACAGTGCCCATTTAACCTGTGTAAAGTTGTTTTTTTTAATCTTGTATAGTGCTCATTCAGTAGTCAGTGTGTTTGCTATAAATAACATTATATGTTATATTTTCATTAAAGGATGATTAGTACCTGATATCAGCAAAAATGTAAAGGTGATGAAATTTTGTCGTAGTAAAATGACATTTCCAGAAAAGCACATATTTTACTAATTTTACTCTCATGAAGTAATTTATTAGAGCTAAATGTCTAGTTTTTGCGTGTAATATCTTAATAGATGATGTTTCGTGTAAATCATGAAGATGATTGATATTTACATATTAACCTGGATTATATCTAGTTTGAAATTGTCTTAACTCACCCCAGCTCTAAAACCATGTTGGATGAGTTGAGATGGCTGTCAATTATGCTTTGTGAGCTTTTTTTTTATTTTTCTCTTTTTTGGTCAAAATTTTTTTTGGGCTGCTGTAAATATGTTTCTTTAAAGCCAGCTGAGTTAACTGAACAGACTAAACATAGGTGTTGAGTTGAGACAGGAAAGTATTATTTCATTACCATACAAAAACTATAAAAGCTAAGTGCTTCATATTGCGGGATAAGTATGACCATATAATGCCTCAATACCACACCAAGTTATAAGGACTTATCCCAAGTACATTTTGCATACTAGTTTCTACATATGGTTACCAAATTACCAATCATATATAATTAAAAAAATTGAAGGATTTAGTTAATAGCTATAGTTACTGATCCTTATTTCCTCAGTTTTTATATTTGAGTTTGAATGTCACTTGAATGCTTAGCTAAATGAGTAGCTATTTTTTCAGGTCTTGGTTGTGTTATTGATGTATATTTCTAAGGTTTTTATATTTGGGTTTGAACATTTCGGCAGAATACTGAGGTTTAAGTTGTATTTGTATTGTGTGGTAATAAAACTGAAAGCATGCCTGTGTAATTAGTTTGAGGATAATTAGCTGACTTGGATCATAAAATATAGCTTCAGTTCATTTATCTGACTTGGATAAGCTTGATAAGTTTGAGTGGCTTCATATTTTCCAATTGTAATGTAGACTAATGTATAGCCCTCTCAGAATAGTTTGACCAGATTTTGATGATAATCAGTATGGTGGACAGTTTAGTTTTATGTTAGTGTCATTTTTCAGATTTTAAAAGTCAAAACAACAAAACTTAATTTTTTTACAATAAGAAGGTATTAAATGAAAATTTTAAAAACTAATATAAAGTGAATTGTTTATATATTTGGCCTGTTAAGATATTTTTCTTACATGTTTTCCTACTAACCTTGGTTTACCTTGGTTTTTGCCTCTGCCTGATTTGTTCATTCTGATGGTCAAGCTTGTCACTCCATCTTAGACCTACACTTTAATGTGGAATCTGAACTATACCCCACTAGCAGCCAGAATCTTAACCACTAGGCTACCCAGGGTACCTATTTATCTACCAACCAATTTTTTTCTTTATTGCGTGGAAAGATGAATAGCTGGGTTTTGTTGCATGCGCCACCTGCTGTTACTGGATCTTAATCCTGAGGCTGATGGCTTCGTAGTCAATGACACTAACCACTACTATTATTATTATATTAATAATATGTAGCCCTAATTCTCTCTCATTCATAAAATAGCCAAATATACTTTTATGGACTAAAACATTACACTTGTCTTGTTTGGTTGATTGTTGTTTATTGCAGTGTTGGGCCTACTAATTTACTCTATTTTCCAGTACTTCCATATCAATTGTACCTTGAAGACTTTCACTAGAACTTATATAGGAACTGGGGAGAGGGAAAGATGACTTAAATTCCTGTAATGTATATTAGGTAGTTTAAATCCTAAATTATATATAAAGGGTTTAGACTTTAGACTCCATTACAGCATTAATTTAATTATGAGAGAGAGAGAGAAAAGTGGTGAATAACTTAATTGTAAATACAGTAGCAGGCCTTATGTTGTGAGTAGGCTTTCATAAAAAATTGTGTGTTACAGCAGGATAAAGTTTGAATTTATTGACTATGAGTACCCCTCAGACCAAATAGCCACACTCAAGGGGTATTTTGTACAATCTTTGTTATTGGTCAAGAACTTAAAATTTAAGTTCTTGAAGGCATTTTCTAGTCTGTGCAGTGGTATGAGGGCGTGCATTGTCGCGTAACAGAATAACACCTTCTGACAATCTCCCATTGCGAGGAAGTTCAAAGCGCGGGTAAAGTTACGCTAATGCTGTTTTGGGATACACGAGGCCCTATCCTCGAACATTATCTAGAGCAGTGGTTGGCAAACTTTTTTTGTAATGGGTCACTTATGTCTTATATCACTCGTATAATGGGTCAGTACTCAAAATTGTTTTACTACTATTACTTATTTTTATATTTTCTTGCAAGTTATAAGGTGTTTTTTATAGGTATATCGATTAAAGACAAATAAACTTAAACCTTTAATAAAATACAAAATTAGCTATATGTAAAAACTGAACTGTACTAAATCAGCGACTTTTATGGTATTGCTTCATTTCATTTAAAGACAAATAAACTTAAACCTTTTAATAAAATAAAAAATTATAAGGGGTTCCAAAAACCTTAGCCCCCCATTTGCAGCTTACATGTTTACTTATATCGAAATAGTTTTTAGTGATTATAAAAATATATAAAATTCTTTATTTATTGCAGGTATTAAAATTACTCTAGCTGATAAAGTGATAATATAATGGCTTCTCAATTAATTGGTGATTCGGAGAGGCAACGTGTGATAGATCGTGTACGAGCAATAACATTTTGGGAAGATCGTGATGCTGGAGCCACCTTTAACATGTTCATGGGTTGCCAAAAAGTTGCGAAGAAGTGAGGACTTCGTCAAAAGAAATTGGAATAAAACTTTGGATGAATTTGAAATGGATACAACCAAATCTGGGCACCCAAATTTGCCACACTCTCAGGAAACAAAGGACATCATTGAAAGCGGTATGCGTAAGTGGAAAACAGCTGTGCTAAACTTTCTAGAGAGATCGAAGTGTTGAGAGGAAAGATTGCTAGTAACGAGATCATTCGACTGTACTGTCATAGGCAAGGTTTAAAGCCTTGGCATGAACTTCCAAAGCCAAGAAAAACTCAACTTAACATCGATGACAGAATGTGGTTTGCCCATTATCTTGAAGATTGGGATGTGGATGATTTCATACATTTAGCTGTCTCCGATGAATTTTCTGTTTACGTAACACGTCGGCCTAACTACCAAAATGATTGAGTGTGGGCCACAACACCAGATGAAATTGATGACAATGAACATTATCACTAATTATTAAAAAGTCTAGACTGTGTTGGTGTGTTTGTTTTGTTCACTGCAAAGAAGCTCATGTGGGTGCTGAAGCCAAATGGTCAGAGTTGGGATGGACAGTATTTTTGTGATATTATTCTATCCCAGCATGTCATTCCTTTTCTAAGAAACCCAAACAATGTTATGGATGTTGATCAGGTTACACTTCTGCACGATAAGGCCCTCTGCTTTAAGGCATTAGCCACTCAACAGTTGTTGCGGAACCATGAGATTGATTTCTTTGGAAATGAAGAATGGCCAGGAAATTCTCCTGACCTGAATGTCTGTGAACACATTGGATCAGTTATAAAGGACAAGGTTGAATGTCTTGTTTCAAGAACCTGCAGCAAATCGATTTTCGAAGGATACAATGACGCAACACATTGAAACTGTTTTAGCAAATTTGCGTAATGATCAAGATCTATTCACGTCACTTTTGGCAAGCTACCCAAAGCGAATTCAGGCTGTCTTGGAAGCCAATGACGGGAACACCAAGTTTTAATTGTTTCTCATTAAATGCAGGATTAAATTCTCTTTTGTAAGGTATGTTTAGTTTTACTGTACCTCTAATGGTGTAGGCCATGGGCAGGGGGGGCTAAGGTTTATTGGAGCCCCGTATGTAAAAACTGAACTAAACTAAATCAGTGGCTTTTATGGTACTGCTTCATCTTCTTTGAAAACTTTGAAATGTTTGGGGAATAGTTGGATGTTTTTAGTAAGATGCATGAAGTTGAGTTTTCTGCAGTGATTCTGTTCCGTGATGAATTTATTATGAATTTCATTTGTGAAAATATCTGCTCACATGTATAACTTGATCCAAATGCTGAAAGAAGAGTAAAAGCTATTTTCTTAAGAGAAGAAAACTTGGATGGAAGAGATGCCCAACATGTAGATATCATTGTACAGTCATGGCAAATAGAACTGGGACCTTTCCATAACTCCATTGTCAAGCTGCCCCAGTTTAAATTGCCAGAGTGGCTCTATTCGAGTGACGAAATAATCTTGCGGTGTCTGCCAACTTGTTAGGAAGTAGAGCGTGAGTATGGGATAAATCAACGGCTCTCAGTGTGCATGTAGCAGTTGTCGGGTGTTACTGCCTTTACCGCTCCAACCTACAGTATATGTAAAGGTCCCAGTTCTATTTGCTGTGACTGTAGATGATTTTCTTCTATTTTCTCAAGGCTAGTTCAAAAGTTTTTGAATTTATCTGTCTATAAAGACGAACTTCTAAGGTCAATCCGCTCCATCTTCATATCTTCAATTCCAAGGAAGTTGAAATATTTTAATTCTAGCAAATTCTCGTGTATTTCATGTATTTTTTTCTTTTGTGGTGGGTCACCATAATTTTTCAGCGGGTCATAGTTTGCCGACAACTGATCTAGAGTGTGGAACTACAGTAACAAGTGCATCATATTCTAACATGCTTTGGAATGAGTCAAAGCAAGCAATTCGCACAAAATGGAGAGGGAGATTGTTGGAAGGTGCTATTCTGTTACACGACAATGTGTGCCCTCATGCTGCTGCACAGACTAGAAAATGCCTTCAAGAACTTAAATTTGAAGTTCTCGACCATCCAGCCTACATACAGTCCAGACCTGACACCTTTGGATTTTTACATGTTTGGACCACTAAAAGACATTTTGAGAGGTCAACAATTCCAAGGCGATGATGACCTGAAGGAGGTGGTGCATGACTGGCTATGCACACAGCCAAAAACATTCTTTTGTGATGTCATTAGGAAGCTTGTATATTGCTGGACTAATATTATAATTTTATGTATCCTATACATTAATTACTGAAAAAAAATATTGCTAATAAATGCTCTGAGGGTAACTTGGGCCAGTCACATAGTGAAACTTCACAAGCCTTGGTCAACCTCCAAACATTTATCAATTACAATAATATTTCACAGGAACTGTTTTTCAATATTTAAACAGATTTAGGGGGTGAGAGCATAAAATTTCTAACTTTTGTATTTAAGGACCATCCTAATCACTTGATGGAAAGACTAATGTATTTTAAGAAAACCTGTTATTCATAGGTAATATTTTTCAGTATTTGCTTTTTAAATTAGGGAGGGGTATTAATTGAAAAAGTCAGATATTTTTGGTCAGAATCCCGTCACAACCTGGCAGACCTGAACATTGCTCTCCTCAATATCTTAGAGGCAGCTAGTGGTGTTCCATGTAAATGGCTTTTTGAAAAAATTGATTTTATAATGACTGATCAAACTGCATATAATGTGGTGTGGATGACATTGTTGCTGAGCAACTTGAAACTGACCATATATCAGATCATTTGTTCTGCAATGTGCACCCTTCACTAATGTTCAACAGGATCACAAAACAATGGGGTGAAATAGTAAACAATTGGTAGAGAGAAGATTTACTTCAATTTCTTAGTGAATACTATGACCAGTGGATCAAATGCAACAGAACCAAGCACTAGACTGTATGACCCACCTGATAAACCATGATTTTGACCACAACCTGTGGAACAAGGCAGCTGAATTTGATACTTGTATAGCACCTAGAAACAATAAATTGGTCAGTCTCAAAGATGAGTGTTTCAATATCAGACTGACTTACATCTGCTGTATCACTCTATCATTTAGATATTTCTGGCTTTCTCCGCAAGTATGAGAATATATAGGCAAGCTGATTGGAGACTGTGTGGTGCTTTCTGGAGCTGGATTTTCTCAAAGTAATGTACTGTGTTGCAGCTTTAATTGGTCTAAATCTTGTAGAGCCATTCTTGTCCATGACAACCTCAGCTAGCACTAACTTCTAAGCTTATACCTGCATTCCAACAGCTGTATGTGGATCTGACCAAAGTTGACCATGAGAAACTACCAAATGTAATAGTCAATTTTTTATTTTGTGTCAGCTGAGAGGTTCAGTAACCAGGGTTGTGGAGTCGTGGAGTCGCACGTTTCAGGGCGGAGTCAGAGTCAGAGTCGAATTTTTACAATGTGTGGAGTCGGAGTCGGAAAATTTTGGACCGACTCCACAACCCTGTCAGTAACACAACGTATGATGAAGGTATCTGCAGTGTTATATCTGAAATTTGTCACCTTTTCAAACCACAAGTCATCAAATTACTATGCATGCTTCTCCCAGCACTTGCTGATGGCTTCCAGAAACAGAAGGGGGATATCTTCACACTTGGGGAGTATGATAAAGATGTCACTCTCTCTAAGATCCTAAGTAACAAGCTGGATAATGCTCCTATACACAGTCTAGATGCTGAAAGAAGTGTTAGGTTTATGAACTGTCAAGGAGAGGTGCCTCACAATTAGCTGCTGCTTCATCATTACAGCTGAAGTCCAAGCCCATGGATCTGATAGAGAAGAGGCAATCAGGGGCTTTTTGAACCTATGGTTCTCTAGTCAGGAAGGGTGACAGAATCCCAGGGATAATGATTGCATGGAAAGCCAAGCAGCAAGAGCTACAAATGCAGGGATTACAGGACAAGGAGATTGCCAACTTTGCTGTAGACAAGCAGTAAAACAAGGACCTTGTTGCTTTGAAGGGTATGGTCACTGGGAGGACCTTTCACCTCTTCAAGGGAGGTTGATGAGTACAGAACAATGTATTTAGAAATCCAGTATGTGTATTGTGTATTATGATACATCCTTCTCTGTACCCAAAGGCAGTGACATCTTCAGGCTTATGAGAAATCACAAAAAACTTCCAGCCACCAAATATGGTGTGAATCTTGAAACTTATCTTTTGAATGTTTCTGCAAAGGCAGATGCAACCTTTGAGGACTTCAACAATGCCATTGATGTCATGTTATTTTAGATCAGCGCTGTCCAACTGGCAGCCAGCCCGTGGAATGGACTTTTGCCAAATTTCATTTCTGCATTTTCTTCCCTATTTTGTCATTTCTAGTAGGGAGAACAACATTCAGCGGGTTCCTAAGTTGTATTAACCAACAGTGTATGATTGTAGGCAACATCTTGGCCGCGCTTTATAGAAGTTGGACAGCACTGTCTTAGATCATTAGAAATATATTGTGTGCAAATGTAATATAGTGGGCCCTTGTTGTTTGTGATTAATTGGGACTGAAAAAATGTCATGAATTAAGAAATCGTGAATGAGATCCATTTTCACTGTAAAATGGCTAATTGGTTCCAAAAGCTCAAGGATGGCAGTGTTAAAATATCTTAAAATGGCAAATTTTGTAAAACTGCACAGAATATACTAAAAGCAATAAGTATTAATAAACAATGATTCGCATGAAACACTAATAAAAACCAATAATGTTACTGTAATATTACATAGACAATGATATTTTACGTAAATGTTTTTACTGTATGTAATATAAAGCAATATTATTACATAAACAATTATGTAAAGCAATAATATTTTATAAACAACTAAATAACATACTAAATATAGTACACGGCATTGAAGAGCATGAAATGAAACAACCTCACTCAGTGAAAGACACAGCGTGACTGAGCCTGTGTCAACTTCTGTGAGCAGCGTTGCAGACACCACGTGACAAAATCACGATTTTGCAGAGTCAGTCGCGAATTTACCAAAACATGGTAGTAAAGTGGGTCATCACAAATTTGCGAAATTGCAAACAGAGAGCCTCACGAACAATGAGGGCCCACTGTACACTGTTATTTCATGTTCATACATGCCTTATTTCCCAATTCTAAGGTCTAGAACACATTCTGAATATTGATCAAATGCTAATTAGCAGCAAAAATTATTTGAGTTTTTTAACAATTCATTTTGATAAAATATTATGATAAAAGATGTGGTGTTACTTTTATTACGAAAAAATGCTAATTTGTTGGGTACCCAACTTCAAGGGGTATGTCCAGGGGGGGTTGTACTTATTTCATAACCAAAGTTTTTATATTTCCTTAATGAAATATGATTACTACAACTTTTGAGGGGGCCTGTATGATTCCAACCCCCCCCCCCCCCCCCAATCACCTTATTTAAATGCTCATAAATTGAAATTAGATGAGAATGGAACCTTCAAATAGTGATGTCAAATACATCTGTATTTGATTAATGTTGCCAAATTGCACATTGATCAGGCTAGAGGACTCATGCATTACAAGATATTTTGACATGGGTATTTGATAAAAGATACAATTGTATTTGTAGCATCATTGATACTACCCATCTCTGGCCCAACATCTTTGTTTCTGGCAGCATATAAGCCCAATAGGCCTATCGGGAAAAGGATTGTAATTATCATAGTGACCTTCACTGCCCCTTTTTCATAATGTGGTTGTCATTTCACTGATTTTTCCATGATTTTAGTGTCACTTTTGCTGAACTATTTACATTGGAATTAAGTAAAAACAATGAACACTTGTGAAGATTGAATGCGAATTATATTATGAGCAGAAGTGCAAGTATTGTACTAAGGACTTCTAATATGACCCTCCATGTCTTTTTTTTTATATAGCCTACTAACTGACTGATTAAAATTAGAACATAGAAACATAAGGATAACTTGGAGACCACCAGGACCTTTCTAGGTTACCCATATCCAAAATAAGAACCAAACCACCCTGAGTAAATGCTGTATAATGTTTTACTACAGAATAATAAGTACTGGAACTGCACAAAGAATCCTAGCTATTTACGAGGTTTCCCCTCAAGCCACTCAATTGAATCATGAGATTGAGTTGTTTAAATTTGTGCAATAGTCCTAGCTATTTTTTGTAAATATACTGTATGTGGATACAGTTTTCCACAATAAATAATAAATACATTTTTTTTTTAATTTAAGTCATATTATTCTTCTGCAGCATTATTAGTCCCATTTATATGGGGTTGCTGTTGCGGATACTTCTCCACTGCACCCTATCCTGCACCATCTCCTCCATCAGGTTCTTCTTGCTCATGTCCATCCTGATGTGATCTCTCCACCTCATCCTCGGTCTTTCTTTCTTCTTCCTCCTGGGCACTTCCATAGATAACACCCTCGTCTTTTCTCACTACATGCTCATACCATGCCAGTCTTCTCTCTCGAGCCTTCTTTGGTCTGCATGCCATCCTCTTTGGTTTTGGCAATAAATTTTATAGCTGGATTCCCTTCCTGACACCAACCCTCCTCTTTTATCCAGGCTTGGGACTGGCAGAGTTTATTTAAATCATATTATTCTACGTTTTGTAAAGGTATTGATATTTTTAATCAATAATAGTTTATAAAATATGTAACTAGGAAGACGTGGCAACTGTGGCACTCGGGGCATCACCTCTGAACTAGGCATACCTGGTAGGCTGAGTCAGTTTTGTCAGAAGATTGCTGTAAGGGAAACTTGTTTGTCTCAGTCCTCTGAAAACCAGTATAGTCTACAAACTAAGTTTCAAATTAGAACTCCTGTCTTCTCTGTTTCTCTCTTGTGTAGTGATTTTTTTTTTTTAATAAAAGAGTAACGATACAGAGTTTTTATCACTATTCTAACTATGGATTAAAGTATTCCTTCTTAACATATTTGAAATTGATCTGTGGAGGAAAGAGAGCCACCTGCCATTTTAGTATATTTGAGGGGCATGAAGTAGCCTTGAACCACAGCCTGATCTCATCCTCACTTTACTTTGTAGCCCGTCGATACTCTTCATGAGAAACCAACAGCACTTGGGTATCCCGCAGCCTCCACGGGGTGGGTCCATAGGTCTTTATCTTAGGATATATTAAAATTTTGTCCGAGTTGTGTGAGGGTGTGGCAGTTCAAAAGCGAGTGTTCTGTGTCTTCTGGGTGGAGGAGGCATCTTTGGCAGGTTGGGGAACTTTGAATCTGGTGTTTATAAGTTTATAGGGTCGGGTGATGACTGGAGCAGAGTCTGGTGAGAGAGAGTCTTGATTCCTTTGGGAGGGTTGTTTCACTGTGATGGATGTCAGGTGGGGGAGTGGCTTGTAGTAGAGTGTTGGGTGCTTGGTTTGCCAGGGCTTGGAGTGTTATTTGGGAGTGTGTGTGTTTAATGGGATTGGAGTTTTGAGGCAGTGGGGGAATATCGTTAAGTTGCTGTGAGTAATGTACCGAGGGTGTGTGTTTTGTTTCTAGGTGGGGGGTTTTGTGTGGTGATATGTATATGGTGGCATGGCTGTGCTGTAGAATTGAGTACCTATCATATTTAGGTGGTATTTGATGGGGAGAATTTTAGTTTGAGTGTAGATGGGGGATGGGTGTTGTCTGGAGGCACCTGTTATGACTCGAAGAGCCTTATTTTGGGTGGTTTGTAAATTGTTTAAATTAGTGGCTGAAATGGGTGGGAACCATGCTGGGGAGGTGTAATTTAGAGTTGAACGTATGAATTGTTTATAGAGTATGCTGTTTCTTTTTGTTGTCCAAATGTCGAGGTGGTAAGGGATCTAAGGGCATTGAGCTTCTTGGTGGCTTTGTTGCAGATGTTTGAGATGTGGGGGGAGAATGTCATGCAAATGTCCAGGGTGATGCCAAGGATGGAAGGAGTTTTGTTAAGTGCAAGAGGGTAACTCTGGGATGTATCTGGGATTCGTGATGGAGTGAAAAGTGTGATGGTTGATTTTTGTGGGGAGGCTGTTATCCTGTTTTTGGTGAGCCAGTGTTCCAGTTTGGTAAAGTACTATTGCAGGAGAGAGGTGGCTGTGTTTCGGTTTGGGTGCTGTGATGTAATGGAGAGGTCGTCTGCATAGGAAGTTGCTTTGACATGAGGGGAATCTGGCTGTGGTAGGTCGTGCATGAAGAGGGTAGGGGATAAGATGGCTCCTTTGGGGACTCATTGTATAGTCTGTAGGTTTTGGATTTTGTATCATTGTGTATAACTTGGGCCTGTCTAGCTGCTATGAAGTTGGTGAGCCACTTTGTCATTATTTATGAGTTTCTAGTATTTTTTGTGCTAGTATGTGCTAGTATGTGGGACTGTCAAATGCCTTGTTGATATCTATGGTGGCAAGGAGAGTGCAAGATGGGGGTGTTTTTTGGTTAAAGCTGTCAAGGATGTGTTGAGTGAGGTTTGTAAGTAGAGTTGTTGTTGAGTGGTTTGATCTAAAGCTATGTTGGGAATGTGAGAGTAATTTGATCTAAAGCCATGTTGGGAATGTGAGGTTGGATTCTGTTGAGGATTAGCTTTGCTAAGACTAGATATTGTGGATAGTAAGGAAATGGGTCGATATGAGGCTGGTTGAGTGGGAGGTTTGTTGGGTTTTAGAATGGGTATAATTACTATAGGAGGGGATAGTAATGTCATTATGTTCCTGATCAAAATATAGAGGGGCCATACTGGATTGTGCTTTTGTCTAGGCAATTTTTAAAATGACTAAACATTAATGAAAATTCACTTATGCTTATAGATCATCACAAGGTGGTGTGTCATGAGCTAGAATCAGGTTGAGAGGCTAGTGACAACTTTTGAACCACTTGACATAAATTTGTGGGATTTCACACACATATGGATGGTCATAAGACAATTTTTTTTTCAGTAAAACTCAGGTTGCTGCATCAAAGGTTAAATGGAGGTCCATGCCATAACTTTTGAACTGCTCTACATAAACTGATGAAACTTCACACACACATGGATCAGCAGAAGACTCTGGTCCTTGCATTAAGGCCAAGGTCATAGGTCATAGAACTCATTGGTCAAATTAGAGGTCACACCATAATTTTTTTACTTCATATAAATTGATGAAATTTCACACTCGTATAAATGATCATAAGATGTATTTTGACCATGACTCAAGCCCCTCCATCAAAGGTCAAGGTTACACATAATAGAGAGCAAATGAAAGTGTGTGCCATAACTTTGAACCAGTCTGCATAAACTGATTATAGATTATCACAAGATGATGTGTCATGATCAAGACTCAGGTTGTTGCGGCAAAGGTCAAGCTTACAAATAAAGGAGGGGACATTGATGTTATTCTGACATAGTTCTTGTTGCAGTACAAAAGGAAGGAATTCTCCACTTTTATTACAGTATTCATTGATTTTATCATCAGGGTGAAAGGTTGGCTAAAAACCTTATGTAATCTTAAATTGCTAGTTTACTGATGTTTGAATAATTTTTAGTAGAAATATAGCAATCTCGTTATACATGAAGGCACCCTTACCCCCTTCCCTCTGTAATGCAATGTTAGAAAAATTCTTGCATTTATTTTAATAATAAATTATTTCTCACATTTTGTTGACTTGGAATATGAAGCTTTTAAAAAATATGCAGAATATGTTTATATAGCTTCAGGGGGTGGAGAGCGATAGAAATGGTCCAAGTTTGGTTTGAAAGAATATTTTTTCTTATAAAGAATTGTCTGGATCATCATACACTAGTTCTTTCTACAATTGATAATAATACCACAAAATTATTCAACAACTGGTATATGAATAAGAAAGGCCATACTTTTTGAAAGTACACTTACATTGAGTAAAATTGTCATGTTATTTTTTTTTCTTTCTAGTGAAAGTGAAGCAGGAGAGGTTGGATGAACATGAAATCAATCAGTTGGCTCTGGAAATGGCGGAGAAAAACAGACAGAAAATGATAACTCAGGCAGCTCAAATCAGACAACAAAATCAAGTTTCACAACAGGTATAAAACAGCTATATACTGTATTTATCAGGTCATCCCATAAGTAATGTCGTTTTTTACGATAGATTAAGTTTAAACTAGTCCTACTCGGTTTAAGCATAAATTTTCCAAAGGTTATATCTAAGAGGAGATCTGTCATGTTTGCTACATACTTTACAGACCTTGCAGTGAAGACATGTGTTTTGCTTTATGTGAACCCCTCATAAACATGGCGGTATCAGAAGAGCATATCAGGCATATAATGCTTTACGAGTTCAAAAAAGGGAATAGTGCTACTGAAGCAGTGTGAAACATTCAGGAAGTTTATGGCAACGATATTCTGCATGTGAGGAAATGTCAAAGATGGTTTCAAAAGTTTAGGAATGGTGACTGCTGTTTGACAGATGCAGCACGCTCTGGCCGCCCTGCTGAGTTTGATGATGATCCGCTGTTAGCCGCACTTGAAGAAGACTGTTCAACAACTGTCGAAGAATTGGCCCAGAAACTCAATTCATCCCCGTCCACCATCCATCGACATTTGCAACAACTCGGGAAAGTGCCTAAGTTAGAAAAATGGGTGCTACGTGAATTGTCGGTCGACAATCTGAGGGTGCGGGTAAACATTAGCACAGCTCTTCATTCCCGTGAACTCCAAGATCCGTTTTTGCACCGTTTAGTGACTGGTGATGAAAAGTGGATACTGTACCAGAATGTTAAGCGCCGTCGACAGTGGGTTTGTGCCGGAGAATCAGCGACACCACAGCCAAAACCAAATCTTCACCCTCGGAAGGTGTTGCTTAGTGTTTGGTGGGATAAAGGTGGTGTAATACACTTTGAAACCTTACCACACAACCAAACAATCACCGCTCAAGTCTACTGTCAACAACTGGATCGATTGAACACTGCACTAAAAGAAAAGAGACCTTTGGTTAATCAGAAAGGAATCGTGTTCCACCATGACAATGCACATCCTCATACCGCTCAGATCACTTCTGCAAAAATTGAGGAGCTTGGGTGGGAAAAACTTCATCCTCCATATTCTCCAGACCTTGTGCCTTCAGCTTATCATCTCTTCAGGAGTCTGCAAAACTATCTTGATGAGAAAGAGTATACTTCTTTAGATGACCTGCACACCAGTCTTTGTAGGTTTTTTGCCTCAAAACCGCCTGAATTTTATAAACATGGCATTGAAAAGCTTGTAGGATGTTGGCAGTGTCATTGATTCCGATGGAAAATATATACTAGATTAAAAAGTTTCAGTAGAGTTTTTTTTTGTCCTTCAAATTCCGATCTAAAAAATGACATTACTTATGGGATGACCTGATATATACATTAGGGTCCAGATATCAGAATTCATTCGATTTTTAATCAGTGAATGGTATAAAAGGAGGGTTAGGTGGGGTAATTTTGCTGTGAAATGGTCTTCTCTATATTGCAGTAAGCATAATTAATGATTTCCAAATGTTACTGTACTTTTTATACAGTGAAGCCTTTGGTTCTACCAACCCATGTTTTATTTTTTTTAAATAATAATAGGGGGTATAACACCCCATTGAAAATTGTTACTCAGCTCAGTGAGATTACCCTGCCAGTGGGATAATTTCAACACCTTCCATTTTTAAAAAAAAATTCATCAGAAAAGCACCTACTTTGGGGCTAAATACTGGGTGAACTTTTGGTCATTGGCATCCATCACAGATTCTGAGATGTAAAGAAATTATAGTCTATAGCAGGGGTTCCCAAATTGGTGTTCCGCGGAACACTTGTATACCGTGAGAAGTGTTCCACGGAACACAATTTGGGAACCCCTGCTCTATAGTATGGTAATTAATGGTATGCATAATTATTACTCACATTTTATCAATTAGATATTCTTCAAAAGTTCAAAAACACAAAAAATTTCCTCCAAAGGCCATTATTTTTGAGGATATGGGTATTTATATATAAATTTGTCAATGTGCAGCAAAATTAGTAAATTACCCTGCCTTACCCAATTACAAATATGGCCAAAGCAGTTATACACATGATTGTGAAACATTTAGAGAAAAAAAAAATTTAGGAAAGGACCCAAAATTAGCTATTTTTAGTTTTTTTGTTTCTATTTTTTATTTGGAGATGCTCCACTTCCTTAAAATTTTGCAATATTTTTGCCTGTCTCACTTCAGATTTACAATTTGACCTTGTATGCCTTCACTTAACCCTTTGAATATGGTTGCAGTGTATGTAACTCTTTATAGCAGCATTTCCGAAGTGGGGTTCTGTAGGTGCTTCCTTGGGGTGCCACAAAATTTTATGAAAATTACAAAATAACAACTTTTTCCATTTAGTGGCCCCATTTGGACCCAGTTTTACGTTTGGTTTGACATGAAATATTTAATAAAAATAAATTAAATAATTTTGGAAAAGTCTATTTCAATTTCTTGAGCAAATCCATGTTCTTGAAATTTAAAAAAATAAAGTACATTTAAATGCAAAAAACTTCACTTTTTTCTACGTGAAGGTAAAAATATGAAAATAAAAACCCACTCTAATAGACAGAGTTTATTTCCACAACAGTTTCGATGCCCACTGGCATCCTCCTCGGGTGGATACAGAAAAACGAATGAACCAAAACAAGAGGGAAAAACAGTTCAGGGACTGACTGTTAAGAAATTCGCACCTAGGTTAGATCTCATTCTCCCGACACCGGAAGGGCATTTTCATTAAAGGGACCCGCTTATAAGTACATTCGCACAAATTTAAAACTATCTTCCTATTCTAAACATACAGATTCTATTATTATTATTTTTTTTTACATAATTATTACATTTATTATTAAATTTATTACATTTAATATTGCATTATTATTACATTGGTTATTACATTGTTGTTTATTATACAGAACTTATAAACTGAAAAACAAATGAAAAAGGCGAGAAGGAAACAATCCAGAGACCATTGAGAAATTTGCACCTAGGTTAGATACCATTCTCCCAACACTGGAAGGGCATTTTATTACAGGGTCCCACTTATAAGTACATTCACACAAATTAAAACTATCTTCTTGTTCTATACATACAGATTCTAATATTTTGACGTAATTACTGCATTTATTATTGCATTTACATTTTTTTAACATTTATTATTACCTTTACCCTAATTATTAAATTTATAATATTACCTTTATTATTACATCTGTTGCATTTATATTTATTTCCACATTTATTACTTCCATTATTACATTTACTAAAAGCGAGTAAGGAAACAATCCAGAGACCTTTAAGAAATTCACACTTAGGTTAGAACATGTTCCCCCGACTCTGTAATGAGATTCTTGGTAAAAAAAATCCCTTACGGAGTCAGGGGAACATGTTCTCACCTAAGTGTGAATTTCTTAAAGGTCTCTGGATTGTTTCCTTACTCGCTTTTAGTAAATGTAATAATGGAAGTAATAAATGTGGAAATAAATATAAATGCAACAGATGTAATAATGAAGGTAATATTATAAATTTAATAATTAGGGTAAAAAAAATAAATAAATAAAAAAAAATGCAATAATAAATGCAGTAATTATGTCAAAATATTAGAATCTGTATGTATAGAACAAGAAGATGGTTTTAATGTGTGCGAATGTACTTATAAGCGGGACCCTGTAATAAAATGCCCTTCTGGTGTTGGGAGAATGGTATCTAACCTAGGTGTGAATTTCTCAATGGTCTCTGGATTGTTTCCTTCTCGCCTTTTTCATTCATTTTTTGGTTATAAGTTCTGTATAATAAACAACAATGTAATAACCAATGTAATAATAAATTTATAATTTCTGTAATAAATAATAATGCAATATTAAATGTAATAAATTTAATAATAAATGTAATAATTATGTAAAAAAAAAAAAAAAAAAAAAAAAAAATAGAATCTGTATGTTTAGAACAGGAAGATAGTTTTAAATTTGTGTGAATGTACTTATAAGCGGGTCCCTTTAATGAAAATGCCCTTCTGGTGTTGGGAGAATGGGATCTAACCTAGGTGCGAATTTCTTAACAGTCAGTCCCTGAACTGTTTTTCCCTCTTGTTTTGGTTCATTCATTTTTCTGTATCCATCCGAGGAGGATGCCGGTGGGCATCGAAACTGTTGTGGAAATAAACTCTGTTTATTAGAGTGGGTTTTTATTTTCATAAACTACATTTACTTTAAAAATGGGGCCATTAAACAGAAAAAGTTCCAAAAAATTAGTAATAATTGAAAATTTAAAAGTTAATGAAGATATGGAAATTTCATACGAAACAAAACATTTTCCATTTATTACATCAATATGGAAACTGGATAAGCTAAGTTTGGAATTATGTGTTGTTCCGGGAAGGGGGGAGGGAACTGGATGTTGAAAAGTGGGAGATTAAAGTCCTCCTCCAAGGTGCCGCAGAAGAAGAACGGATGATTTGGGGTGCCTTGACCAGAAAGGGGGAGTAATCTCTGGTATATAAAGATTTCTCTGAAAAAGGAAGAGAAAGTAAGTCAGTATCTAACACTGCAATAAAGTCATTGATTAGCTTAATATGCAATAATACTAGTCCTACTTAATACTTTGATAAAGAGAGTTAATGCAATGATCACCTGTGATTGGGGGGTTCCTATTTTAAAACATTTCACACCAGTATCAGGGAGATGATTCAGTCTGTTGACATTATATATATATACACACACACACACACACGAGGTGCAATCCAAAAGTTCCTGGACTGTACCAACAAAAAAATGTAGCCTTACCTTAGGTTCTAATTACTGCTGTCCCCTTCAAAGTAGTCCCCTTGGGAGTTGATACAGTGAGCCCAGTGATTTTTCCACTGCTGGAAGCACCTCTGGAACTCCATTTTGGGGATGTTGTTCAGCACCTTGTGCAATTCTGCCTGAATCTCCTCGACGTCATCAAATCGTCGCCCCTTCAGCCAGATCTTCATCTTAGGGGCTAGGTCGGGGGAATGGGGGACCACTGCCATGTTGTTTTTGGCCAAAAACTGTTGCACAGACAGAGTGAATTTGGAAGTGACCTGCCTCATGTTGAGTTCCTCCGTGAGAATGCATTGGCATGAACCAAATGATAGGCCAACAGTGCTGCAGATGTCGTTAATCATTCGCCGATGGTCCTCGTGGATGGCCTGATGCACTTTTTCAACATTTTCGTCGGTTCTGCTGGTTGAGGGCTGACCAGAATGTTTGGAATCCTCAACCAATGTTTGCCCACGTTTGAACCACGAGACTCACTCGAAAGTCTGGCTTCTGCCAATGGCATCATCACCAAATGCTTGTTTAAGCATTTTGTGGGTTTCCGATGCAGTTTTGCGGAGTTAGAAACAAAACTTGATGCACACGTGCTGCTCCTTCAAGTCTGCCATTTCTCTTCTCACAAAAATCGCATAAAACCAATAACACTAATGCACAAAAATGCTTGTGAAAAGGAAAACATGTGTGTGTATCACCGTGTCACTTGGCATACTGCTTCACGATAAAGCTGTTTAGCGCTATCTAGTGGCCAAAGTCCGACTACAGCCTGTTAGCGCTCCACGCTGCCAGTCTGGGAACTTTTGGATCACACCTCGTGTGTGTTTTACATACAGGAATGTGCTGGTTAGTGGTTTTGCTGGATACTGGATATCCAGCCTGATAGTACTTTTTTGAAGATAAAACATGCACAGTTACTCCTCAAACTATTTATATAGGTCCTAAATGCAACTAGTTTTATTAGTTTGGCATAAAGTTTAGTAATTCTTGCAATGGAGAAATTCTTGAAAAACATTGTTGTTGTTTGCAGCAGTAATAGTTCATCAGACAAAAAGGAAAGTGAGTGATAAATTTTGTTTTGACAAGTTAGCAGTTGGCAACATTGAAATCAGGGTTGGGGTGCTTGCTTTGAAAAATAATCAATTATGATCACTTTGCATAATCGTGATTATGATTACACTTTCATATTTGATTGATTGATTGATTACTTTGGAAAAGTAATCATGATTGAGTTTGATTACTTTTTATTTAATTCAAATAAAAGGAAGCCTCAATGGTTAAAGCAGTTTTGAAAATGGCATCTGACAGTGATGTGCATCATAAACAGAGAGCTGTTATTGAGTTCTTAACCATAGAGAAGGAAACAGTTGGAAATATTCACAAACATCTACAAAATGTTCATGGAGATGCTGTTGTTGATTGAAGCACAGTTAGATACTGGTCTAAACATGCGAGATCATAGGAGAGAGGGAGAGCCAGTCTTGATGATGAGCCACGCAGCAGTCACCTGGCATTGGCTGTGATATCTCACACTGGACAATGTGCTAACACCATCATTCGATGAAATTGGCATGTCACATACAAGGAGCTATCACTGGAGCTAGGAACTAGTGAAGGAAGTGTGAATATGATAATTCAGCGAGTGGGATACTCAAAAGTGTGTTCGTGGTTTGTTTCTCACGAACTGACTGAAGATCACAAAGCCCAAAGAAAAGAAATTGCTTCTGAGTTGTTGGTTCAATACAAGACAGAAGGGGATGACTTCCTTTCACGAATTGTGACTGGAGATGAGACTTGGGTACACCACTTTGAACCTTTGGACTTTGAAGAAAGGACAATCAACTTGGAGGCATATATTGCTACCCTACAGAGACTCCAGAGATGTATAAAGTGAGTTTGACCAGAGAGAAAACTGGAAGATGTCCTTTTGCATGATGATACAAGACCACACAACAGTTTGCAAGCAAGAGAGGCCATCACAAAAATTCACTTGACTGTGTTACCCCACCCTCCATACAGCCTGGATCTGGCACCTTCAGACTTCCATTTGTTTGGGCCAATGAAGGATGCTATTCGTAGAAGAAAATTTTAGTGACGATGAGGTTGTTGAAGAGGTTAAGAGGTGGCTCCAGCGGAACCCAGCAGACTTTTACCAGTCAGGAATAAATAAAGACCCTTGTTTTGAGGTGGAGGAAAGCCGTAAAAAAGGATGGAGACATGTGGAAAAATAAAAACTTGTTAAAAAAATATGTAACTACTTGTGTACAAAATTTCTGGAATTTACAAGGAAACTTGGAAAGAAAAGAAAAAAGGTGGGGCAAAATATATTGAGTGGCCCTTGTACATATATAAATATGAATGGAAAAAAAAGTGTGTATATATATTTAATCATTATTTGAATGAACACAATTTGCACATCAAATTCATCAAAATTTACAAGTATTCACGGTTCATAAACTACTCAGTTTAATTAGTAACATGCTCTTTACAGAGTCTTTAACTGTTACTGTACTCCATAACATACTTGTTACATTGCACCAGCATGAGATCCTCAAAAGTACAGTCTGTCAGCCTGCGTGATTACATTACAACAGTATATCATGATTACATGACCTGTTTTCCCTGTAATTGGTTACATCACAGGAGGAGGCTGTAGACACCAATCAACCAGGGAAGTACTCTCGGGAGAGGGGAGCATGTTAGTCAGAAGTTAGGGAGTGCTGGAACTCCCATTTCTCCTGTCATTATCCTCCATAGCTGATCTTTTTTCATGTCATCTATCCTGTGAGCAGTCCAGCATACTCTCACACACACACTTCTCTCCCTATTCCTCATTACATATGCATGCATCTTACATACTACATAATCTTTTCAAAATTAAAAAAAAGAAAAATGGCATCAACTTCAAGAGCCTCAGGAGTCCTTGGCTGCTGATAGTGGGAATGCAGACCTGGGTAGTAGGGCTGGATCTGCTACTGCCCATTCAAGATGTTCTAGGCCTTTGCCTGATTCACTTTTCCTAAACTTATGAAACATTCATGGCTTTTCCTCAAATTTTCAATCTGTTGACCACCACCACCTCTTCTTCCTTTCCTCACTGACTCAGGTGTCTGAAATGACTGACAGCAACCCCTTTTTTGCACCCTCTTACTTTCTCTATACTCAATTTCACACTAAAGGTGGATATTGTGTATATATGTACACAATGACATAACTTGTTCTTGTATTCTCAAACTCTAATCTTCTGAATTCTATACCCTCTGGTTATGGCTTACATGCCAATCTCAAACTAAGTACATCTGCACTGTTTACCTTTCTCCTAATTGTACTGACTATCCAAATTATTTGACTATCTCACTTCCAAAGTGGAATACATTCTATCCCACTCTCCCTTTGCTGAAATCTCCATTATAGGAATTTCATTGGTCACCACCACCTTTGACTTTCCTCCCATTTCATTTTTCTCTCCTAAATGACCAAGAGCACCCTACTCATATTCCCAATTGACTTGGAGATATGCCCAACATTCCTTATTACCTCTCATCCTTTTTTTCAAGCTTTTTCTCCATTGGGCTCCTCCAACTATAATCTTGTATCTGTTTCCTGTCCTATCGCTCCAATCTGCCCTTAGGCAGTACTTCTGTGATTTCCCATGGAATGATTACTGCTTCCATGGCTGGGGCCCTTCTGAGTGTGCAGAGTGCATCATGGAGGTGATTCTCTTGGGCCTGGAGGTGTACATTCCATATTCTATTCCTTCTACTTGTGCAAAAAAAAACCTTGGTTTAACTTCAATTGTTTGAATGCTATCTGCAACAGAGTAGAGGCTTTCAGAAGGTAATGTTGCCATCCAACTCCTGACTCTGCTTATATTTCTGCCTGGAATCATGCAAAATCTGTTCCTTTACCTTACCAAAAATTCCTTCATCAGACAAAAATGTGAAAAACCAATCCAATTCTAATTATTCTCCCTCTTTCTGGCATCTAGCTAAGAACCTTTTCAACAACTTTACTTCCTCTTCTTTCCCTCCTCCTTTTCTTCTCCTGACAAAGCTGAACTCTTCGCTCAAACTTTTGCTTCCAACTCAACCATGAATGATTCAGTGCTATTTCTCCATCTTCTGATTCTGTTAGGTCTGAAATTAGAATTTCTTCCAAAGATGTTTTTTCTGCCCAATCTGGGCTCAACTCTAGGAAGGTGTATGGTGCTGATGCTGTTCCTTCTGTTATTCTTAAGCACTGTGCTTCACTGCTGACACCCTGCCAGGCAAACTCTTTCATCTTGGTAACATGGTAAAAATTTTTATAATGGGCACACAAGGAGCCCTTCGGCCCATCTGGGTGGCTCCACTGTTAATATAAACAAACCACAAATACAGTTACATGCAAAATTAAGATACAATTGATCTCTGCAGATTGTTGCATATCTACTAGCTGTACATTAACTTTAAATCTTTGGAACCTGTGGATCATTCTTCAGTACCACTACCATACTGAGTCTTTCATACATCACAGTGCTATGGGGAGCACTACTTGGCAGAGAAATCTCTAAATGGGGTGTATAAAGACAGAGAGTATCCCCTAACGCAAGATGTTGCCTCCCTACATCCCATTACTGTGTGGGTGATGAGATTTACCCAAATAATATATATATATATATATATATATATATATATATTATGTATGTATGTATGTGTGTGTGTATATATATATATATATATATATATATATATATATATATATATATATATATATATATATATATACTGAGTGAACCAAAAGTAGGTGGACAGTAAATGATAACGTTTATTTTGAGTAGGTGGACAGTAAATGATAATGTTTATTTTGAGAATACATATACAGTTATATTTAATTTTTTTGTATACTATAATACAAAATAAAAAAAAAATTAACTTATACCAATATAATACAAAAGCACTGAAAATTTTATCAACGCAGGTGTTCAAATTGCTGTCCATCACAATTTACACAGCTTTGAAGTCTACCTTTCACACTTTGACAAACATTTTTGCACAAGTTTCTTTGTGCATTAATTTCTTGAAATGCATCTCTGATGTAATTTTTCAAATCACCAACACTTCGTGGTTTTCGACTATAAACTTTGTCCTTGAGTACTCCCCAAAAGAAAAAATCCATTGGGGTAAAGTCAGGTGAATGTGCAGGCCATTCAATTGGACCTCTTCGGCTGATCCATTTCTCGGGAAATGTTTCATCAAGATACTCACGGACTGCTCTTGAATAATGTGGAGGGGCCCCATCTTGTTGGAAATAGAGGTCATGTGAATTAGGCTGTTGTTGTAAGTGTGGAACAACTTCATTCATTAGAATTTCGAGATACTTATCACCTGTGACTGTTCCATCAACAAAAATTGGTCCTAAAACACCAGAACTTGAAATACCACCCCAAACAGTGACACCAGGCTGATTTAGTTGCTGCTCTAATGTTAAATGCATATTCTCACTATACCAGTAAACACAATTATGTCAGTTAACATGACCTGATAATTTGAAAGAAGCCTCATCGGTCCACACAATGTTATCTAAAATTATTGGATTTCCTTCAATTTCGTTCAGCATGATCTCACTAAATTGCAGCCGCCTGTCTGGGTCATCCTCCAATAAGCCATGAATTAGCCGTGGATGATAAGCTTTCAACCCAATAGATTTCAGAATTCGTATAATAGATGTTTGTGAAATGTCCATTTCTGCTGAGGCTCTTCTGGTGGACTTTTTGGGACTGTGAACAAATGCTTCGGCAACAAGTTGCTTATTGTCCTCTGTGCAAACTGTTTTGGGTCGACCAGTTCTTGGGGCATTAAGAATTGAGCCAGTGGCATCAAATTTGTCACGAATGCGGTAAATGGTTTGTCTCTTTGGGGCTTGAGTACCAAATGTTTCAACCCATTTTGTTCTAACAGTTTCAGTATTTTGAGATTTCCAATACTCTTTTAACACCCATTTTCTGGCATCAGTATTTAGATTATTTGCCATTATGGGTTCTCTGAACTATCTGAAAAGATTAAATTTAAATAAATTTAGTTATAATATTTAATATAATATAACACAAACACCATAGTTATAATGAACACCATAGTTATAATATAATATAACACAAACCCTATTCAACCTACTGTCCACCTACTTTTGGTTCACCCTGTATATATGTGGGAAGGGTTCACAAACCTCTTCTCCACACAATTACCAGTTCCAGTAAAATGTCATTACCAGATACCTCTTTCAGTCATTAATTTATCTAGTTTATTCTTAAAAGTCTCCAAAGTATGGGAACTCAACTTCTTCATCTAAGCTCTTCACTATTCCAGATTTTTACTACTCTCTATATTATCTAACTTGTTTATTATTTTATATACTTCTATCATATCACCTCGTAACCTCCTTCACTTTAGGGAAAACATGTTTGTGCTCCAATCTATCTTTGTAACTAAGGTGTCTAAGGCATGGTATCATCCTTGTGGCTCTCTTGTAGTTTTTATAGTCTGTCTTTGTCTTGCTCTAAATAAGGACTACTGAACTGAATGCAATACTCAAGAGGAGGCCTCACGTATGAAGTGTAGAGCCTACTTATAATTTCTGGTGATTTATATTCTATGTTTTTGCATTAGGTTCAATCTAGCTAGCATTAGCCTTATTTCTAACTTCAATACAATGATTTGTAGGTTTAAGATCATGATTCACAATGACAACCAAATATATATCCTTTTTTTTCTTCATTTATCCAGCTTTCATCCATGTTATACTCAAATTCTGGATTATGACCAACATGTATAACTTTACATTTTTCCACATTAAATTTCATCTCCCATCTATCTGCCCAAGCAACTACTTATCAATGTCCTTTTGCATTTTCATGGCACCTGTTAAGCTCTTACATTTTGTCCCAATTTTGTATCTTCTACAAATTTTGAAGTTTTACTAGTTAGACCCTTTTCCAAGTCATTAATATAAATAATAAAAAGTAGAGGTCCAAGTACTGACCCCTGTGGGACTCCACTCAGAACAGGGCTCCATGTAGACCTAGTCCCATTTAACTGGACACTTTGTTCTCTTTCTCCAAGTCATTCTTCAATCCAATTTGTTCTCTTTCTCCAAGCCATTCTTCAATCCAATTTGCTACTGTCCCTTTTATTCCATGAGCTCTAACTTTAACAAGCAACCACTTATGAGGAATGGTATCAAAAGCTTTGGCAAAATCTAAGTACACAATATCTTTCTCATCTGGTGCTTTTCCTTCCTGCTGGAAGTTCGCGTTCATTCAGACTGTCCCAAAGAATGGTGACTGCTCTCAAGTCTCAACCCTCCAACTATCATCCAATTGCTTTGATTTCTTGCCCTAAAGTTTTTGAATCTATCCTTAAATAGGAAGAGTCTTAAACACTTCTCTTCTTACAATCTTCTTTCAGATGGTCAGTATGGGTTTCACAAGACGCTTGACTGGCGATCTTTTTGCATCTCTCCGACTCTGTCAGCCTCCTATCGAGATTTTGGTGAAACTTTTGCTATTGCGTTAGGCATATTGAAAGCTTTTGATAGAGTTTGGCACAAATCTTAAATTTTGAAACTGCCCTCCTTCAGTTTTGATCATTCATCTCTCCTTCATCCCTAATTTCCTTTCTGGTCGATCTATAGCTGCGATTGTATGTGGGCAGTGTTCTTCTAAAGCTATCAACAGTGGTGTTCCTCGGGATTCTGTCTTGTCACCCACTCTTTCTTTTATTTATTAATGATATTTTAATTTGCACTTCCTCTCCTATTCACATCACTCCTATGCTGATGGTTCCACTCTTCACTTCACCTGCTTCGCAAAGTGTCCCTCTCAACAGTCACTCCATGATTCGCGTAGGATGGCTATGGAACACCTGATCTCTGATCTTTCCGCTATCTCTGATTGGGGCAGAGGAAACCTTGTGGCTTTCAATGCCTCAAAAACTCAGTTCTTCCATCTGTCTACTTGTCACTATCTTCCACACTACTAGCCCCATACCTTCAACAACAACAACAACAACCAATTCAATCCTCCTCCTCTTAACATTCTTGGCATTTCCTTTTCTCATGGTCTTTCTTGGAAAGATCACATATATTTTCTCTCTAAAACAGCTTCTAAGAGGTTACGTGCGCTGTACTGCCTCCGCAGTTTCTTCACCCCTGCTCAGTTGCTGTCTCCGTACAGGGGTCTTGTCCGCCCCTGTATGGAGTATGCTTCTCATGTATGGGGTGGCAACCCACGCAACTGTACTTGACCCAGTGGAATCAAAGGCTTTTAGTCTCATCAATTCCCCGCCTCTTATTGACTGTCTTCAATCTCTCTCTGCTGCAATGTTGTCTCTCTCACTCTTTACTATCGGTTATAATGGACATTGCTCTTCTGAACTCTCTAACTGCGTGCCTCCTCCTTTAAGGAGAACGCGCAATACCAGACTTTCGACACTTTCTCATTGTTTTTCTGTCCAGCTCTCTTAACGCAAGAGTTAATTAGTGTTTTCAATCTTTCATCTACTCAACTGGTCAACTTTGGAACAATCTTCCTCAATTTATCTTTCAAACGCAGTGTGTCTAGGCATCTCGAAAACCCTCTGGACCTTGATTTTGGCTCTTCTCCTCTGTGTGTGTGTGTGGGGTGGGGGTCATTTTTGCACGCATTCATCCTTCTCCCCTCCTTCCTTCATAAAAAAAAAGATTACCATTAGATTTTTGTCCATGATTATACACGATTACTCCAGAAGAATTTGTAATTGATTACGGATGATTACAATTGCGATTATTGATTACCCCAACCCTGATTGGAATGTTAAGATTAATTTAAGCATTTCTCTCTCATAATTGGTATTAACTAAGTAAATACTATAACATATAAAGCGGAGCCATAATAAGGTTATGATTTAAACAAACCTCGCATTTGGTGTGTCAGTGGTTGCGGTGTGCATTTGTCTGATTATTTTATTTATTTATTTATTTTAGCTACCCCTAAAAACACCTTTTTCTATGTTGTGTATTCAGAGAAGAAAATGAGGGTTGCGGCTGCCTGAAATGACTCCACAAAATTCAAATCTATCACTATGGCTTAAAGTAGTAGAGTAGTAGTAGTATGTGAATTAAGTCATGTAGTTCATTATATATTTCTATTTTGTTCATTATTATTATTATTAGTATGATGTATGTGGAGTTTAATTTGGCTGAGTAGTTTACCTTGTAAATTAAAATAAACTAAGTTTTAAAGGTGAAATATAAGTGGCACGCCTAGAAATGAGTATAAAAAAGTAGCTCGTTGAATTTAAAATTTCTGTCATTAATCAAAATATTTTAGTGTTCCATCTAGCCAGTGTTGGCAAATTTCAAGATGAGAATTATCATTTTTTCAACAATATTATCATACATTATTATCGATTAATACTCTGCATTATCGTACACTTCCATACTCTGAGATGAATTAAAATCCAAATATATTACTAAACCATGACTGATGTTTCAAAATAAAGATTAAAAGTTCATATGATACTTTTAAAGGAGGTAATAGGTAATATGCACAGCTTTTTGAGAAATAGTATCTTATCAGTGGCAAAGTAAGGAAAAATATAAACACAAATGTCATAATGCAAACATATATTTGTAACATTTTATTACAAATTATTTACAAATTTTATTACAAATTATTAAATTTTATTACAAACATATATTTGATATGTTTCCATACAATTGTGCACTAGACATGCGAGCCAGCATATCATTAGTTGGGACAAAATTTACACATGACCCTGACCTCTTTAAACACTCAGATGAGAGAATAGCTCCGTTAACAGTAACAGTTTTCAATTTATTTCTTTGCTTAGTTTTGAAGAGATTAGCTGAATACTCTCTCACACTCAGCATTTGAATGTGGTAAACTGAGTGTGGTCAATGCAAAGTTTGTCAGATCTACTAAATATGGCTCTTTATGCAACACTGCAGCCTAGAATTTATCAGGTGACTCTACTTCATCAAAGGTTAATTTCTCACAATACATTGGCATCATTCGCCACTGGTTATCTAACTTCTGCATTAATGACATATCATTTGGTGACACAATCAAAGGAAGTTTAGCAGTGAGGGACAATAAAGAAGGTGATGCTTTCCTAAAATCTGATGACATAGCATTTTTTGGTGTAAGATAGCACAGTTTTGAGATTACACAGTCACTGAAATCATATCTTTTCTTTATTTCACTACATCCTACTACTAGGAAGTTTTGACATTGCTGAAAAAAAATCCTGTAGCTGAGTTTTGTTGTCATTTACACTTGGGTCTTTTAGTGTTTGTAACACTTTAACACCTAAGTACATTTCATTGTTCCTAAGATGTTTGTCATGCCTAGCAGGATCTATACCACTGAGTTCTGTCTTTATTACATAGTCTCTTTCCATGAATGAAAGGAGAAGGTCTTTAAAAAGGAGACTGACCTTTTCATGGAGTACTGTGATTACTGCCTTATCTGACTGGAAATACTTGTTATTCATTCACACTTCACATGTGCATCCACACTTCACAACTCCCAACTGGATAATGAACCAAGGAAATTATGTGAATATCTATTAACACTTTGCTACAACATTAGGGTTGGCAAACTTTTATTTATTTTTAAAAATATATATTATTACAAAATATAAATTTTATTTTTACAAATTTAGTATAGTTTTATAATATATAAACAAAATAAGGGGGAGAATTAGAATTATTATTAATTAATTTAAAAAAGATTAGTTTTTATAGAATATCAAGTTGACAAATTTCCAACCCAAAATTATCGTACAAACCATACGATAATAGAAAATGGTATCGTACATGTACGATAATTATCGTACGTCTGGCAACGCTGCATCTAGCTCGGTTTACTCAGAAAGACACTTTAGTGCAGCACCGAAAATCTCTTCAGAGAATAAGGAATAGTTTGTCTTCTGAAAGTGGAAAAACTGCTTTTCATCGAGAAATTTTTAAATTTTTAAATTTTCAATACTAGTTTTAATCAGTGCTGTGCTCATTACTTTATAAATGTAATACCGTTACCACAGTCTAAATGTAACGCCGTTATCGTTAGTTACCATTTTTAAAAAGTAACGAGTAACGGCACCGTTACTCGTTACCGTTACTTTTAATGAAATGTAAATATATTATATATGTGCATAGGTATATTATAATTTATATATACGGTACATAAAATATTATATATAAACATTCGCTTGTGCGAGTATGTGTTGGTTTGTATCCACTGGTTAATGCATAGGCTATGAAGTCTGTGCATGCCTTCATTGCATTGTTATGACTTATAAGGCATAATATTTTCAAAAAAAGTGAAACAAAATTACTGCAAGATTTATTACTAGGAATTGCAACATAACAGAGGATGTTAGCATACTATTGATACTAATTTACTAATGCTAGAATATACCAGGAAAGTTTAGTTTTGTAAAACACTAATACGAACTACTAAAGAAATGAATCAAATGAGTTATTGTGCATGGGCAATGATAATTAAAATTTATTAGCTAAATATACAAACTGAAGAACTACTATTCAAAAGATCTTTATTGGCCTTTAAGAAAACAAGCTTCTCAAAAGTTGCATCTAAGAGCGAGCCTCGTTTCGGACGCAGTATATCCTTCCCTACTGAAAAAAACCCGCTCAACAGCGGCACTAGATGGTATAATAAACATTTTTTTAAAATTAGTGGATGGGAAGGATGCAGAGCTAACCTGCCGTGAAGGCCCAGATGAGAGGAATGACGAAACCTCTGTTGAACTTAGGTCCCTCCCTGCTCCAGGGTTCTTCGCTTTTTTACTTTGACAGTGCTGTCAGTGTAGGGGGAGAGGGTGGATGGGGGTAGCCTGCCAGCATGCCAACGGCCAGCATGCACACCTCGCTCATAGTGAAGGGACAAATTTTTAACGGTTAATGAATAATGAGAGGATCGAAAGAAACTAATTGCGAGCTACGATAAAAAAGTAACGACTAACGAATGGATTTCCCTAAAAAAGTAACGTCGTTACTGAGTTACTTGATTTGAAATGTAATGCCGTTACTAAAAAAGTACCGCATTACGTAACGGCCGTTACTCGTAACGCGTTACTGCCCAGCTCTGGTTTTAATTCACAGGAAAAGGATATTTTTTGAAGTAGAAGTTCTCGCAATTTATTAGTGTATTTTTTAAGTTAGCGTAACAGGAACAATATAATTAGTTATCACTTTTAAGCCATGGGAAACATTAGTTGATGAAATAAATTAATCCGTAACAGTGTAGATCTGTTTATTTTTTATTCCTTTCTCAATTTATTTATAAACAATAGTAGAAATATTTACTGGATACCGAATATACGGTACATCCCTACACGCATGCGTACATCTCATCTCGACGATTTGGAATGAGAAGGCAGAAACAACCTGGATGTAAAGTACGGAAGGTTGTGAATAGGAGGAAAAGCGGAAAATAGAGCGTACACATTCATTCACACGGGCATCCTGGTGGACCAGCGATTGCCACATGGCAAAAATTTCACTCGCGGCGTTTCATACGTCATGCTTGTGGTGCTTCCAGGCCTTGTCAAAAATAAGCGTGTCCCAAACTCGCTTAACTTCCGATAAACTACTACTATTTCCATTCCAACCGACTCGCATTCATTCCTCGTGCCTCACCTAAATGTACAGGGTGGATCATAAGTAGCTTTCCCTTCGCAGTATAACGAAACTCGCTTCGGTAAAGAGACTTATGGCCCGTATTATATTGAATATTAAATTATATTTAACAACAAATAACATTTTTATATAAACCGTTTAGCTCAATGGATAATGCCATACTGGGAAAGATTTTCTTTTGTCCCAAATGTGACTTTCACATAGAGAAATAAAGAAATAAAATTTGTTTACTCTATGAAAGTGGCTGTAATCTTACGCACTACATATTCAGACTTAGGTGCCAGTGGGTTTTAATGTTGGAGTATGATAGTGTAAAAAAGACTTATTATTATTATTATTATTATTATTATTATTACATATAAAAAATGAAGGAACTGCAGCGTCTCTTACCTACTTCTGGATATGATTGTCCTTCTTTTTATTTATTCGTCTCTAAGGTAATCGCGGTGATGAACCACAGAATAAGGTAATAGGGCCTACTTTTTAATGGGAATACATAAACTAAACTTGGATTGCGTCGTGGCCAGTGTCGTAACGCCGTTTCCCGCCAATCAGCGAAATAAGCGACATTGGGTCTGGGTTCTGGTTCTTCTTCTTCTTCTTCTTCGTCTAGATTATGTAGTGACCCGTGGTTCGGATCCCACGTAAAGCCGTAGGTCTCCTCCATCATATGACCTTAGATATTGCGGAGGTTAATTATTCCTATCAATGAATCAGCCAACCATAACAAAACCCGTAGGACATTTGCGGAGTATAGGTTAATACAGTTGACAATGATAATAGGTAGATATATAGTTACGCGGCCACCCATTTTTTTGTCGATGCCCATGACCCCCGATTGGGTGAAAACTGGTGAAGTGAGAAATTACTAACCTAGAAACGTCACCTAATGTAGCGTGCGTTTAACCCGGGCATAAGAATCGCCTTGACTGGCTCGATGCGTGAAATGGGTGGAGTTTACTTTTGTAAAAAATCTAGTGGCCATGAAAATTCATATTGGATATTACGGAAGAGGTTAAACAACCCCAGACATGCCAACTCTCCTGTTTTAAACGAGAGAGTCCCGTTTTTTGTACCAAATTCAAAACTCCTGGCAGGAGTCAAAAACTTCCGTTTTTTTTTTTTTTTTTAATCCAATTTCCTGATATTGAAAAGAAATAAACCAGTTATGATGAAACCAGAAAGAAGAATTTTGAGAGGGGACTTAATTCAAGTGTCAGACCTCATGGTCCAAAAAGTGACACTCCAAAGCCAGGGACAAATGTTATGAAGCACAATTCAGTAATTCTTTATTGTTGAAAGCTCAAGGTGCATTATACAAGCACTTCATGAATAATACCCTTATAATATCGTATTTGAAATGTGCGAATAAAATTCATGAAATCCTTTATTTTTTTTAAATTCCAGTTTTTTCAAGCTATACTCCTGGTTTTTTTTTCTAGCATACGGTTGGCATGTCTGCAATCCCAAATACTATTATTATTATTATTGGCTAAGGTCACACGATGGAGGAGACCTACAGCTTAACGTGGATCCGAACCACTAACCCACCGAGAGAGACTCGGAGATGCGCGTAGTTTTTTGAATCGCTCGTTCGACATATTGATGATGCACCCACGTAACCCACGAGACAACGTGTGGCGACGGCATTGATGATGATCTGACATTTTTTATTTTTCAAATTTCAAAGGTCAAATTATTCAACGTTAAACCAACGCAAGTTAAACGAGATTAAATTGTTTCGAGGATTTGGTCATTCAATGTTAGCGTGATGATCAATGTGTGTGTGTGGTGTGTGTGTGTGGACATATGAAATTTTAATTTCCTTGTTATACGCAATTTCTTATTAGGACGGGGACAGACCAATATCTTTCCTTTTCTTTTTTTATTTTTTGTTCGTAAACTGGCGCGACAAATATCTTTGGGTGGATGGAAGTTTAAACGGCTGAATTTGTCTTCGATACACAATGAACGAAGTTTTTTTTTCGTCTTAACCTACGGTGTATTTTCAATTTGCGAGAGGTACGTTTAGAAACCTGCGAGTTTTCTCATTCGATGAAGGACGTTAACGTTCATATTGTAAGCGGGAAACTACTGTGGGCTTCAAATTTGCATTTCGTGGTTTTGGATACCTCACACGCCATGGGTTACGAAACTGTGGGCCATGATTTACCTATATTGCGGATGACCCCCCCACTCCTTTAAAAAAGAAACATCAGAGGCGGACAAAGCTAATTTTTGCCTGGTTTTTAACAATTTACCAACCAACTATACCTTACTTAATTTAGTGTAATCTAACCTAACCCGTTGTTTAGAGCGTATAAATGTCTTGGGCCATTAAATAATTAAAATTGGGCTTATTGACACTGCACCTTACCCGCAGTAATTTAACGAATTGGACTTAAAGTTCTCTCTCTCTTTTCTCACAGGCCCTGCAGAGAGCCGGAGGACAGCAGATGATAACCTTTTATTTTAGCCGCGATAAGCATAAAGGAAATTGTTCCGAAGATTCTTTACTGCCGAAGAAGGTAGAAGAGAAGAAGAAAGGAACCGTGGACGAGGAGAGCATCAGGGGCCGATTCGGGTGGACAACGATTCACAATGTACACATTCCTTACGTGTTTAGACACGAAGAGAAGTACTGCGCAGTGAGAATGGTGGAAAATAAGTTGTTAAATAAATATTTAAATTACCTCCCGCACGAAATTACTACGTGTATTCACGTAAGGTCTTACTTTATTACGGAAATAGAGGCTAAGTTGTTAAATGAAATTAATGGTAAGCATTGTGAGTTTCAGTTCGGGAAGGAACCGTTTACGACGAAAGATTTGGTGGTCAGAGTGTCGGACGCGAAGTGTTTTTACAGGTTTTTAGACACATGCTATAAAAAGCTAGTTCAGAAATCGGCAGAGCAGAGTGAATACTGCGGCTTCGTTAGGATAAATGGAGAGAGTGTTGTGCCGTACACGGTAAAATCTGGTTCAAAGTACGTTCCTTTATTTTATTTCGAGGGTGAAACGGACACGCTTAAACTTAAAGCAGAAAAAATTGAAGGGTGGGAACTCGCATATTTGAAGTTCTGCTGTAAAGTTCAAGGCATAAGAAACGAGTTATTCGCTAGTGATACGTGCGCGGTGGTTAGCCTGGAAGATGTAAAGCAGTACTTCCCGAAGGACACCCAGTTTGAGGACTGGTGGCCTCAGAAGACTGCGGAGCCCATGAGGATTCTGAGCCAAGGGACCAAACCTGGAGGGAACTGGACTCAGAGGCCCCCGGGTCCCACCAACGCCACTCCGAGTCAAAACTCCGCTCCTAATACCTCTAACAGTTCAGTTTCATCTAATAAATCCTCATCGGTCGCTCTCACGAACAGCACCAACACGAGCGTCCCTCACAAGACCAACACCAGCCTTCCTTCTTCTATCTCCGGGATCTCGTCACTCACCAATAATATCAACAATTTGAGTAGTCTCAATAACTTCTACTCGCAATGGGCGGCTGCTGCCTCTCTTATGAATGGGCAGGCGGTGCAAGCACAGGCGGCGCAGGCTCAGGCAGCGCAGGCTCAGGCCCAAGCTTTGGCCGCTGCTTATGCCAATTACCCAGGGATATTGTCCAATCTGAACCCGGAGCACATGAGAAGATTAAGTTCATCGCTCGCTAGCAATCCAGCTGCTCTTATGCAGACAATCACGGTAAGAACACTATTTTGGTTTTTTTATATATTTTGTGTGTGGTACGTGTTTGCGGATATATTGATTGATTTTTCAAATGACGTTGCCTTCATTACTTTCGGGAATAAGACGTTGCGTTAATTATTTTTCTCTAGATCGCAAATGTGAAAATGTAGTGTTTGTAATTATGCTCCCGCTAAATAAATTTGGAGTTACCATCCTGAATTGCTCTCGTCCGTCCATTACGCTTTCTTGCCCGTGCCGTAACTTTTGTAATCGTTTAACAAAAGTGATGAAATTTTGTACGCATACGGATCATCACAGGACGATGCGTCATGAGCAAGAATAAGGTCTGTATCAAAGGTCAAAGTCACACATACGGACGGGGCCACATGTTCTGACAGTTTTTGTCGTGTTAGTCCAGAATACAACAGGCTTACCCTTCATAATAGGGGATTTATGATGCTCATAAAATTTCCTTGTATGTATTCGCCAAGGGGTCGGTAGAAGACTTTGGTGTAAAAAAGGTATGCGGTTGGAATATAGATAGCTAATTTAAGTTTTAAGTTAAAATGGGAAATTTTGCGAGATCAAGAATTTAAGTCAGTTTTGTATAGCCATTATTTTAACGAAATATATATTAATACTGTAAAATCATTCTAAAAATTTACTTTGTCTCCATCATTAGTAAAAGATATTGGCCAAATTTAGTAAGCATATCGCATTACAGTACCTTCTCAGGTACAGTTTGACAAAAAAAAAAAAAAAAAAAAACGAAGTTTCTGCAAAGCATAAAAAATTACTAATTGGTAACGATTGGGTTTTGTATTTTAAATTTCAGGGCTGTCGCCAAAGAGAATAAAACATCAAAAGGAAAAGAAAATATTAACATTTAACTAACTATATATATATATATATATATATATAAGCACCGGACAAAAAATTAGTCACCCCTAATAGCACCGATAGTAGGAAGTTCAAGGTCACACAGAGGGCGCTGATGTAGCATTGGTAAGTGACAAGTAGCGATGACGTAGCACACAGGATCAGATCTGTCTCGTGAGGTGGTGAAGAACAAAGTGTGTGTTGGATATAGTCTGCAAAATGGGTCGTGAGGCAGACGTTACTCAGTGGCAAAAAGGAGCCATCGTGTTTGGCAGAGCCCACGGACACAAAATGTCTGAAGTAGCCCAATTTGTTGGTGTGTCAACGCGTACTGTCCAGCGAGTTTACAAAGAGTGGTGTAGTTCGCAATCAACTGAAAATCGACGGCGTAACTGTGGCCGGAAAACAATTCTCGACAATAGGGGCCGCCGCCATGTTTCTCGTCTAGTAACTGCAAATCGTTTTCAAACCAGAGAACAATTGCTCCAAGAAACCAATGAGGTTCTCCAGCGACCAATTTCCGAACGGACATTGCGACGAGAACTGCATGCGATGGACATCTGGAGCAGGGTACCACGGAAGAGGCCGCTGTTAACAGCAAGTCACAAATTGGCACGTTATAAATGGGCTCAGAGGCACAAAAACTGGACTACGGCAGATTGGAAACGTGTAATTTTGTCCGATGAGTCCCGTTTTGTTTGTTCTCCAATGATGGGAGGCGACGAGTACATCGCAGGTCCAATGAAGCCTTTAATCCTGAATGCGTCGAAGGTGTTGTTCAGGCTGGAAACAGAAAGTGAAGCGCGGACTCTGGCGGAACTTCGGGACCGGCTGATGAACGAGTGGCAGCAAATCGATGTTCAGTACATGCACAACCTCGTAGAGTCTCTGCCTCGCCGGATTCGTGCGGTTATCAAGGCCAGAGGCGCCGTCACACGTTATTAGGTACATTCTGAGAGGGGTGACTAATTTTTTGTCCGGTGTGCTTATATATATATATATATAATATATATGGGAATGAACTCAGAATGGTCCCCTGAGGTTTTTTATGATACACACAAACCGTGCATGGAACAAGAACTCTTCTGGGATAATTAAATTCACTATAGTCCGAATAAGTAATGGTAAATGACAAATACCATAGTTTTTCTTTTTCATGATGCTAGCCCGACGTGGGCAACGGGTCACTCGCAAAGAGGTCCCATAAATATAGCTTTCCTCACGTCGGGCTAGCATCATGAAAAAGAAAAACTATGGTATTTGTCATTTACCATTACTTATTTGGACTATAGTGGATTTAATTATCCCAGAAGAGTTCCTTGTTCCATGCACGGTCTGTGTGTATCATGTGTATATGTATGTATGTATGTATATGTATATATACCGGTATGTATATGTATGTATATATATGTATACTGTCCCCTCCACCCTTTCTTTTTCATCTGTCTTTCCTCTCACTTTTTCTTTGTTTTTCCGCTGAGATATGCCCTTTAAATAGAGGCGAATCGGTTCTTCCCGAACTAAAAAAAAAAAAAAAAAAAAAAAAATATATATATGTGTATATGTATGTATGTGTATATGTGTATGTATATATATATATGTATGTGTATGTATATATATGTATGCAGTGGTGTAGTGCTGTGGGAACGGCGTTCCCTTACTTTTTTTGGTAGACGGAACGGCGTTCCCTCACTATTTCAAATAAATCCGAACTTACAAATCTCTAACGTCATGAAATTTTAATTCCCACCCCTAGAAGAAATATGAGAAAGAATCATTAACTGCTTCATTTCTTTTAGCTTCGACTGAGGCAATGCTAGCCTATAAAGATCTGGTGAAACAGTCACCACGGCGTACCAGTTGTTAACTTTTTTTTAGTTAATCATTCCAGTTAGCTATTTTATTGATCGCACTGGATGTCGTATATCTAATGACACTGGAAATACTGCATCTTCAACCTTGGAATATATCCTAATATCCAGTGCATATGACCTCAAAATATCCCTGAAATTGGTCAGATTTCAAAAGATTTCCCGGGGGGCTTACAGTGCCCCGGACCCCCAGCTGTATGGGCTCGCCGCGCTCGCCATTGTCCCCCCGCATCTGAGTAACACTTTCAAAATGCGTTCCCTCACTTCTTTATTTAGCACTACACCACTGTATGTATATATATATATATATATATATATATATATATAATTATATATATATATACAGGGTGTTTTAAAACTTTCTGTACAAATTGTAATGGGGGATAGGCAACACCAAGACAAACCCTTTTCGTCTATAAGTGTATGTCCGCTGACGTCACCATTCGGCGCGAGAGGGCGCCGCTGCAATTGGCTAAAAGGTGAAGTGGGCTAGACTCGCGCTTGCCGCGGGCATTCTTAAATCGGACGTAGTACGCGTAACATGGAGCGCTTCACGACTGCTGAGATGGCTGACATGCATATGGTGTATGGGGCTGCCAATGGAAACGGAAGAGCTGCTGTGAGGTTGTACCGACAGCGCTTCCCAAACAGACGTGTGCCAAAGGAAGAAATCGAGGCATGTTAAATCGGGCGATCTCGGTGGCTAGGCTACGGGCCCACCCCGGCCTATCCATCGGTCCCCAAAAGTGGCGTTCAGATAATCCTGCACATCGTTGCTGGAGTGTGCTGGGGCCCCGTCGTGTTGAAACCACATTCGTCTACGAATAGCCACGGGAACATCTTCCAGCAGTTCCGTCAACGTTTCTTCAAGAAATATCCGATAAACCCGCCCGTCGAGTCGGGCAGGCAGCAGGTACGGCCCAATCAACTTGCCATGGACGATACCCGCCCAAACATTGACGGCGAACCGTTCTTGATGAGCATGCACCCGTGTAGCATGTGGATTTGCGTGCGCCCACACGTGAGAATTGTGCATGTTAAACACACCCTCACGTGTGAAACAGGCCTCATCTGAGAACAGCACATAAGCCGGAAAATTGGGCTGCACCACTGTCTGCTGCAGAAACCAGCGTGCGAATTCCACACGAAGAGGGTAATCCCGAGGTTGTAATGCCTGGACACTCTGACGATGAAACGGATGTAACTGCTGCTCGTGCAACACTCTCCAGACCAGGTCGTGGTTCACACCGAGGATACGTGCAACACCTCGCGTGCTTGCGCTTGGATTGTCCTCAAATCGCCGTAGGATTTCTTTTTCAATGTCAGGAGTGCGCACGTTTCTCTCGCGACCAGTGTCATGCATGTTTGCATGGAATGTTCCAGTTTCTCGCAGTCGCCGATGCAAATGCGCAAACGTTTGGTGGTTTGGCACACGTCTGTTTGGGAAGCGCTGTCGGTACAACCTCACAGCAGCTCTTCCGTTTCCATTGGCATCCCCATACACCATATTCATGTCAGCCATCTCAGCAGTCGTGAAGCGCTCCATGTTACGCGTACTACGTCCGATTTAAGAATGCCCGCGGCAAGCGCGAGTCTAGCCCACTTCACCTTTCAGCCAATTGCAGCGGCGCTCTCTCGCGCCGAATGGTGACGTCAGCGGACATACACTTATAGACGAAAAGGGTTTGTCTTGGTGTTGCCTATCCCCGATTACAATTTGTACAGAAAGTTTTCAAACACCCTGTGTATGTATATTTATATATATATATATATATATATATATACTGTGTGTGTGTATACACACACACACACACCAATTATTGCGGTTGTAATTGTGGTGCTCTAATTTTTATAAGCTTTTAAGAGATAATTAATGAAGCAGTTAGTTTGAAAAGGGTTACCAGATATTGTATAAATAATGAAGGTAAATGATACGTTCTGCGACATTTGGCTTTATTTATAATAATGTATAATTTGCGGCAGTGTTTAACAAAATATGATACAAACGATACAGAAAATAGTCAAAATACACTTTATTTATAAAAGACATCACATTCAAGTTGCAATTGACTGAGTTGCAGGAACTGAATATAAGTATCACAATGACAAACTTTGATTAACAAAAGTTAAAGGATTAAGGACGCAAAAAATTGCATAAAAATCACTGAAGCGGAGTGTATGGACCCACGATTTTAGGAATATTGTAAGATACGCTTGTACAAACAGCCTATGAAGCAGAGACAAAACAGGAGAATTGTTTCTAAGGAACGAGACGATGATTGATTTCTTCTGGTTCTGTTTAGGAAAGAACCATTTGGTGAGATTCTTTCGCTGGAAAGGCATTTGCTTTTGCCAAAATATTCTTATCAGCATTAAAAAATTGTAGGCCTGTGAACGTTTGTTAAATTGATTCTTTCCCGCAACTTGTTTCCGACGGAAATCTGGTTTATGGTTGTCCGAGCAACTAATACAATGGGAAAACGGACAAAGTGTCCTCCACATTTCTCTCCATGTAGGTATTTTCCTTGGTTTTCCACGCCCGAATGACAGCCGACAGGGATGTGTTTTCGACCCCCCTTTCCTCAACACCCCCGGGCGCTAAGGACAACATGCTCCCCCCTACCCCCGGCACTGTTGTTTTGTCAACACCTTGCCAGGTATTATTCAATAGTCCTCTTTGGCTGCTGTACGGGAAATCATTTGGCAAGAAACCTTTTGACCACACGCGAGCTCATCCTTAAGCCCAACGTGTGTTTTCTTCCCCTACTCCTACACGAACGCTTAAAAAACATTCTTCAAGCACGCATCCACGCAAGCAGGCACACTGCAAGCACAGGGAGTGCCCTTGCAAACGCGCGGCATCAACCTCGCACGAGGTAACAGCCCTCTCCTTCTCCTTCTCTCTCTGCTTGCATCATTTCGTGGAACGCTCATATTTCTCTGCTCGTTTCCATGAACGACGTTTTCTCTTTCCCTTCGGCAGGAGTGCATTCATTGAGGAGGACTGCCATACGACGAGCCTTGGGCACCGCTCGCGAACTCAATACAGTTCCCCTTGCCCCCCTACTCGTCGCCTCCCTTTTCTCCCCTACCCTCTCCCCGTTTCGTACCTTACCCAACCTCCAACCCCTGTGGACCCTTCGCCGAGCACCTTCCTCACGCTCCACAGACCCCCCCATTTTTCCCATCTCAGCACCCTCCCTCATGCCACGTGTCTCCGAGCGAGTATCCCGCAAAACCTTTACTCGTTCTCAGGTCGACACCATTTTTCTCCTGCCTCACACGATCTCTTATCGTTCACTACCTGGAGGAGGACTACTGTAGCGACAGACACACCTTCAGATACTTTCGTGATTGCCACTTTGTAATGGGTCCGCTGTTCCATCAACACAACCACGACCAAGATGACGTCATCGCGAATTCACACTCCAGGCATTCCCTCTGCCCCGAACGTCACACTTCGACCTCGTTATACTGCAAGGAACTCTCGGGCACGATGCCTCAATCGCATATCACCTCCGCGAAGAACTCCAGCGACACTAGACCACCATGTAACAACGTGTAACAGGCCCCATTGGACTGGTGTCATTCCACCTAACTTTATATAACGATTCATTTCCTCTAGTGTTATAATATTTAAGTCATTATTTAAGTGCACATTTATAACATTTCGATACAACTTTCATTCAAACAACTGCGATGTTTATTTGTTTCACAAATTTCATTTATTTGGTTAATAAAGGAAGAAAACTCGCTCTATTAATTTCCTTAATTAGTAACATTATTTGATCTGTAAAGATCATGGTGATCCCAGCCTCAAGCAATCATAATCATTAACCTACCTTAATTAACATTATTATAGTGCCAGCGAGCCACTAATATGTATATTAGGGTTATAACTTTTAGACTTTTTTTCAAATAAAAGATCTCCTGTATCATAAATCGATGAACTTTTGCTTAAAAACAATGAAAAAGACCCTAATTCCTCTCAGTTTTTAAAAAAGGTCACCCCCAAATCAAAAGTTTGAATCACCATAACCATATATTTACGTTACTACTCATAAGTATATAAATATATTATTATTAGAGGGCAGACTGTTAGGTTTTAACCTAAAAAATATTTTCGAATTTTTCAGTACGCTAATATATCGTGAGATCGCCCGAAAAATCACTTCCGGTGCTCAAATTCGATGACTAATATCAATCCACCCATACAAGAAAATTCTAGAACACACGACATTGTTCTTCATGCACTCGCAAATTGTATAAAAGCACGAAATGAAATCAACCGAATCACTTGTGTCCAGTATTGCGCAATAGTTACTCAACTGTTCAGTTCAACTCAACTTCAGGTAAGCTTTTATTATTTGTAATATGTTCGCTTAATTAAAAAACGTAGCGAAATGTGGAATTCGCTTTTGCACTCTTGAACATTCCAGAACATTTTTAAAATTTATTAACCATAATAATTTGTTGAATTTTTCTTCCATTTTAACACGTAAACAAAAGCGTATCCAGAATGTTTTGTAGAGGGGAGTCAAACTCAAAAATATAGAGCCCAAAATATTTGGTGATAAATATTTTCGTGAGACTTTCTATGGATGTTCTAAAAATATTTTCCAAAATTTTATCACCTAAAAAATAAATATTTGGTCATATTTTTTCATCTAAAAATCCACCCTCTAATTATTATATTATTTCTATATATTATATTAATATTATATATATATATATATATATATAAACAAACAAACAAATAAACTTAATACCTTTTTATATCTGTTTCAGAAGCAATATAATGTCACACAAGAAAAGTGATACTACCATACAGAAGAACAAGGATATCTGGACCAATAATCTGGTGAGATTCCAGCAGTCACAGAGAAGAAGAGGAAGTGTGCCTTTAGAAGAATCTTCACTAGAAGAAAAATGCAGAATGCCACTCCAAATCCAAATCATTGGACGGTACCAGTTTCTTGGAACAGAAATCAAAGGAGCGAATAGTGGAAATTTCCAAAGAAGTTACAAAATTATGGAAGAATAAATTGAATTTTCCGCATGTGTCAGATCAAGTAATACGAGCAAAGCTTGACAAGGTGATGAAGACTTATGATGAATGTGTCAGGAGGGGAAAATATGATGCCCTGAATGAACTTTTTGATATCACTAAAGTAAATGGCCAATGGTTATCCTCGGAAGACAAACGACTGTACCACCTTCAAGTGGAAAGCAAAGGAGAAGTGGGGTACTCTACAGGTCAAGTTGCAAATGAAGAAATGATTCACCCTTCAAAGAGACGAAAATTGCCTGCTGAATCAGCATCAACATCTTACAATCATGTATCTGGTGGTAGTGGTACTGAATCTGAAGAGAGCGAGCATGAAGATGAAGATGAGAGTATTACTCCACCAACCAGAAGACATAACAAAAGTAAAGTTGCAACCAACTTGGTGACATCCACAGGAGTATCAACAAGTAAAGCCGCTAAAATATGCAAACAGTTGTCACTTGATGGTATTGACATTCCAACACCAAGTCAAGCAGCAATTTACAAGTCGGCATACAAAGAGGCTGCTAAATTGAAGGAGGAAATGATTGAAAATTTACAGATGGAAGAGTGGTCTTTACATTTTGATGGAAAGCGCATTGAGGAAAATGAGTATCAAGTAGTGGTACTTAAAAATGAAAGAACCAAAGTAAAATTGGATGCATTGCGTCTGAAAGATGGCAAGGCTGAAACTATTGCTGAAGGAATTGCAAAAGTTATTGATGAATACACCTTATGGAATGCAATAAAGATGATTGTTGCTGATACAACAAGTGTTAACACTGGGAAAAAGAGTGGAGTTGTTGTCAAATTGCAACGAATGTTCTCAGAGAAGGGTATCTGCAAACCACAATTTATCAGTTGTCAGCATCACATTCTGGACAGGATTCTCCATTTGGTAATGGATGAAGATCTTGGTGCTAACACCAGTTCTCCAAACATCGAATATCCATTTGTATCCCAACTGGTGAAGAATTATGAGGAACTAAAGGCACAGTTTGTTAATGGAACAGAAGAGGTCCTCGAGAAATCAGGATGGAGAGATGATATTAAGTTTTTGTACCATCTAACACGGGTGTTTAGATTCTTTGAAGAAAAAGGGAATTTTCCTTTGATTAACTTTCAGAAAATTCCAAACATCAGCAATGCGAGGTGGCATTCAAGAGCCATTCTAGCTATCCTTGCATTTATTCTTATACCTACAACAAGGAAGACTTTGGAGAAGGTATGCAGATTCATTTCATACAACTGGGCAGAATATTGGTTTACTAATCAGATGTACAATGAAAATGACTTCAAGAACTTGTCAGAAATATTGAAACCTTACAAAAAAGCATTGAACTCATTGGAAAATCACTGGAAGCAGGAGCCATCCCCACTCAAGATACCAAGAAGTAATCAGTGTGCAGAACGTGCAATCAAAGTTATGCAGGAACTGTATGCTGCCTGCAGAAACAAAAACAAACTGCAACTTCGGTTTATTCTAAGCAATAAGCAGTAATATATCTACAAGTATTATAACGATTATGTTGTGAGTTCTTTTATTATATTACATGGAATATGCAAAAAAGTTACGTATGCAAAATCGATTTTTTGATTTCGGGGTGACCTTTTCTAAAAAGATATTAAAATGAAAGTTCATTTCTTTGTTTTTTAGGCAAAAGTTCATCGAATTAAAGTACAGGAATATTAGGTTGTAAAAAAGTTATAACCCTAATGTATATATGTATAAAACGCAAATCCACAAGGAAAAACAAAAATGATTCCAAGGTTTGCATCTTTCATTCATTTCACATGTTTAATTGTGAAATTCATCCCACATATATATATATATATATATATATATTATATATATATATATAATATATTATATATAAAATATATATAATAAAATTCCTAAATTGTTAAGTTCCTTCAATATTTTCGTCGGTGGTCATTGAAGTTACATTAGCTCGTACATGTGATGTCTTATTTTTTTCGAATTTCACTCGCGTTAGGATTTTAATTAAAAAATTCTAAATCAAATTACAACTACTACATGCTGTCTCAGGATTTTGCACACCCAATTTTTGTTTTATTTTATTTCAGGTTAACTAACCTAAATTGAATGCCAAAAACATTAACAAAGCAATAGTTGTCCTCTGTGTAGGAGGAAAGTGATACAAAAGATAGCACCGAATAGGAACGAATGTTACTTTTAGGAATTACTATTATTATCATCATTATTGTCCCCAAATAGCGCCAGTAGTGAAGTCCCCATTTTTAACTATTCAGATTTTCTTCAACGACCTATGGTACATTTTTTAGATTAGGGTAGGTTAACTCTGGTTAATCTAAACCAGCGGTTCTCAAGTTTTTCTTCCCTACTCCTTGAATATTTTCACGGGATTTTCGAGAAAGAGAGAGAGAGAACTTTTACTTTCTTTACGACCGTGCGACTCGTAGCCATTTGTTAATTGTATATAAAATTAAAAGGGTTATATTTTCAGGACCTCTTCGCGTACCCCACAGTTTGAGAACCACTGGTCTAAACCAACAAACTCAAAATATGAAGTTATATCTCAGTCGGAGTTAACGTATGGTTCAAAATTTATGGTCCCCCACTTTTTTGGGTGGAGAGGGGGTTCCGCATACTACTAAAATTCAAATTGTCATCTCTCAGTCCCTAATTCGAGTAGAAGAATGAATCAAAGTGCGTGTGGTGTGAAAGGTAATTTCCCAAAGAATAAATAAGTGATGTGCTTATTAATCGCATCGGCAGAATCGGCCATTTTGTGGTCATTGGCATCGGCCAAATTTAATCGATTCTCTTAGATTCTTCTAAATTTAAAAATTTTCATTGCGCGACAAAAACCGTATTTATACAAAAATGAAAGTACGAAAAACACTTTTTATGGTAGGTTAATTTCTTCTCATTTCAAAGTGTAATTGTATAAAATATGTTTTACATTGACAAAAAAGGTAAAGCTTAATAAGTTGTTACCCATAAATGTACATTTTTACAAACTAGCTAATCTCTAAGCATTTTAAGCTATTGTAATCTCCTACTCTATATTAATAACAATTCTACAGGGTGTCCCAAAAGTCTCCATACATAGGGAAAATTAGCACTTTTTAGCAAAATGTAACTTTATTTACAAAACATTCTCTACATGATTGCCATTTCTTTGTAAACACACACGGATGTGTCTCTCCCACTCATGGTGAACTCGTGTTAACACATTTGGTGTTATGGACGTAATGTACCAGGAAAAGATACAGAACATGGATCGCCTAAGCCCTAAAGGAACGCATTCGAAGTGCAATTATGTCCATAGCACCAAATGTGTTAACACGAGTTCACCATGAGTGGGAGAGATGCATCTGTGTGTGTTTACAAAGAAATGGCAATCATGTAGAGAATGTTTTGTAAATAAAGTTACATTTTGCTAAAAAGTGCTAATTTTCCCTATGTATGGAGACTTTTGGGACACCCTGTATATTAAATTGTTAACTTTATTTCAAGTATTTTAATAATTTTATAAACCCAAGTTGTGTATCCATTTTTTTTATTCAAGTAAGCCACAAGGGCCTTGAAATTTTAATGAAAAATTTTGTTTACATTGTTGAAGAAAAAATAGCTTCAACAGAGGAAAACCAATTACTCTTAATATTGATATTCAATTTTTTAAACTAAAATAAGATTATCATTTCACTGAGCAATAAGAACTACTTAACATCGCTTTAGCTACGGTATATGAGTTACAAATTCTGGTCGTGTATATTGCGTGAGTGAGCTAAGGAAAATCATTTAAACAAATTTGAAATGTAAAAATATGAAAATTGAAAGTTTTCATAATAGATAAGTAAAATTTATGAGGGGAATTGATTTTTTAAGATCTAGGTAAATCATTAATATCGATATCGTCGGCATTGCCTAAATTTTGGAATCGGTATATCACTAGAATAAATCTAAAAAGATTTATTTTAGTGGTGTACCGATTGCACAAAAAACATCTAAGAGTGAATGAATAAAAGGTTAGATAATTTTCGAGGACCTCCCCCATAACATAATCATAACATTTAATTTTTTCTCGTGTTATTCATTAACACAAGTTTGGCCTCCTTATTACGAGTTAATTTACTGAATGAGGTGGTGGTATGTGAATATACTACACCTTACACTGGTAGGGAAATGAAAAAAAAACCCTCTTCATATCCAATGAAGGACTTTATTCACAAGTATAAGTACAGTCCAACAAAACTTACAAAAAGACATCATTTAACACGAACATTTAGATGAACATTAACTGAACAGAGCCGTATTTACAGACAGCCGTATCATATATTTACACAATATGTACACAAACTGAGAAGTCCAGGCATTATTCTAAGTTTACCCTAGGATTCCCTACATTGATTTCCTTTGGATGGAAAGAGTAAATAATTTTAATGCCAGGCTGGATATTTGGACTTGACACTGCATAAATATGTCGTCCTTTCTTATCTGGCAAATATCATCTTTATGTGGAAAACAATAATTATGGTACTTCGACTTCTTGAGGAGGTTAAGAAGCTAATTTGATAATCAATAGACTCCTCTGAAGTACTGTATCTAAAACTATTCCAAGCCAAACATTATCATTATATTTGCAGGCAACATAGCTACCTATTGGCCAGTATGATACTCTTCATCCTCATTATCATTGTTGACTGGTAGATTGCTCACATCCTGTTCAGTTTTACTAATTCTGAATAAACTAGAATTCTCTTGAATAGTGTCTGAAGTCGGATAATTTGCATGACACGAGTTCATTTAGAATAAGTTAAAATTAGACAAAATGCAGATTATATAAATTTGTAATATAATAAAAATTGAGTCAGCTACCTCTATCTTATAAATACAAGTTAAAAGATCTGCTCTACCACATTTATTACCACATTACAGTGGTCCAAGACCTTTTTTATTTCTCTGGTGTGGGTTTCTCAGTGCCAGGTATACTACAGTGATGTGCAAAATGTCTTTTAAGCACTTCATTGTTTTTGACCATTATGATATGCCCAGTGGCATCTTCATAGCGAAATGCAAACACTGTGGAAGAGAAATGAAAGGTTCAATCAAAGCTACCGGTAATCTTCTTAATCGCATCGAGGTAAGAATGATATTTAATTTTCCAACTTTTTAGAATATATAGGTACTTACTTTTGCCATAAAAGGTCAGTTGGCGACTCTGCCTATTAGGTGGTATTGTTGTTGTTGTTGTTGTTGTTGTTGTTGTTGTTGTTGTTGTTGTTGTTGTTGTTGTTGTTGTTGTTGTTGTTGTTGTTGTTGTTGTTGTTGTTGTTGTTGTTGTTGTTGTTGTTGTTGTTGTTGTTGTTGTTGTTGTTGTTGTTTAGCCCACCCTGATCGAGCAAGCCGGCGGCACGCAGGTAACTGATCGCCCTCTTCGGAGTGGACCAGAGGTTCAGCGCACTAGTGATGTTGTGTTGTGTTTGTTGTTGTGCTAGAGCGGTACAGTCTGTCATAATGTGTTCAATTGTTTGTGGTGTGTCGTGGCACAGGTGGCAGGTGTCGTCTATGGAGTTGTCTAGTCTGTGTTTATATGTTAGTAAGTTGGGGTGATGTCCACATCGGAATCGTGCTAAGTTAACTCGATCCGATCTGCTCAGGCTGATCTCTGACCTGTTAATGGGTGGCGGCTTCGCACCTAGGACCGCATTCGGACCGAGTCGTGTCAGTGCTTTGTGGGTTAGGTGTGTGTGTATGTGTTTTCTGTACTATGTGATGTCTGTGGGGCGTGGTATGGAATGGAGTATTTGGTTATAATGTGTGTCTGGTGTTACCTTAATGGTGCGAGGTGTCGGTGCTTGATTGTACATGTAGTGGCAAGGGTGTTGTGGGTTAGTTGTCGCTGCTGCCATGAATTGTGTTCCCCTCATGTCTAAATGTTCCCTAACTTTCAGTATTTTTGTTTCTGTGTACAGGTGTTCTATTGGTGTTGTTTGAGTGCATCCTGTAATGATACGAAGTGCGTTGTTTTGTATTGTCTGTGTAAGGTGTTTATATGTGTGTTTGAGATAATGGGTGCCCAGCATGGGCTAGCATAGTCCATAACTGAGCGAATATATTGTTTGTATATGAGTGATGTTGTTTCCTGCTGGTGTCCAAAGTTTGTGCCTGTTAGTACCTTAAGCGTGTTAAGTCTTGACGTACATTTGTTTTTAATATCCTGAATGTGGTTTGCAAAAGATAATGATGTGTTGTATGTGACCCCAAGTATTTTGGTCCTGTGAGTGTGTGGAATGTTGATGTTGTTTAGTGTAAGCTGTGGAATTACCTGGTGTTGCTTGTAAGCAAGGTGATGGTTGATTTTGTGGGCGCTACTTTGAGTCTATTGTGTGCGAGCCAGTCTTGTATACTGTTTATGTATGTTTGTAGGTTATTTGTAGCGGTGTCGATGTTGTGGGTGGATGTTAGAGTGATGTCATCTGCATATGATGATAATGTAAGCTTGTTATCTATGGGTGTTGGAATGTCATGCATGTATAAGTTGAAGAGTGTTGGTGAGAGAACAGAGCCTTGAGGGACCCCGTTCGGAAAAAGCTTGTTTTGGGATGACTTGCCATTAAATGTGACATGTGAGTATCTTCCTGAAAGATAGTTACTCAGCCACCTTTTGGTGTTATTGTGCAGGTTTGTGTTGAGTATTTTGTTTATGAGAGGGAAGCGTGGGATAGCATCAAATGCTTTACTAATGTCTATTGTTGCTAATAGTGTATGTTGAGCTGGTCGTCTGGAGTTGATGCCATCCATGATGTGCTGCGTGAGGTTAGTGAGTAATGTCGTGGTTGAGTGGTGAGGTCTGAATCCATGTTGAGTAGGCGATAGTGGAATGTGTGGGTTGGTGATTTGTAAGATTAGTCTTTCTGTTACTTTGGAAGGTGTGCATAGTAAAGTAATGGGTCTATAGGAAGCTGGTTCTGTTGGATTTTTGTTTGGTTTGAGTAGTGTAATAATTTTACCTTGTTTCCATATGTCAGGAATAATAGTGTTGGTATGAATATGTGCTGATATTTGTGAGAGCTAGTATTCCTTGTGGGCCCAAGTGTTTAAGGTGTATGTTAGATATGTTGTCTGGTCCAGTAGCCTTTGCATTCTTAATGTTTTTGATGATCTTGGTGGTCTGGTCTGTATTGAAGGGTGTAATGGTTCTGTCGAGTCTGTAGGTTTTCTTGTGTCTGGCTGTTTGTCTGTCTGCATGTTTCTGGTTGTTGTCTCTGTTTAAGTGACTTATCTTTGCGTACTGATTAACTAGAATGTTAGCTTGTTGTGTGTATGTTGGGATATTATTTTGGCTGCGACAGATAGCCGTGTGTGAGGTGTGAATGCCGCTGTTAGAGTGGGTAATGCCATTTATAGTCTTGTATAGCCTGGATGTATCTGTGGAGTGGTTTAATGTTGTTATGAATTCCCTGAATGTTTCTGTTTGTTTTTATTTGAGTTTGTTGTTTATTTCTGTGTTGAGCTGTTGTATCTGCTGTTTTATGGCTTGTGTGTGTTGGGTTTGTGTGTTATATTTGAGGTTGTTACGTTGCCTTATAAGGTGAACTATTTCTTTAGTGTAATTTGGGTTGTATTTCCTAATGTTGCCCTTCGGTATGTATTTGTTTGCATTATTGATGATCTGATTAAATGTCTTGAGTGTGTATTGATGTTTATGATGGGTGTGCTGTTTAATGTGGTGAATTGTTCCTCAGTCTGTATTTTGAACTGTTCAAAGGTGGTATGGTTAAATGATATAGTGTATATTTTTTACGGAGCATTTTAATATTGTGCAATTTATATATTGCTCTAATTAAAACTTTTGAGTTTCGGATACATCCATCTGTCAACGTCAGCAACTCACCAGCTACTTCAACTAAGGCCAGTAATGGAGTATATGAACAGCCTCTGTTAACAGACTTTGCTGTGTGTGGCAAGAAATGGAATCTGACTGACGCCCGCCAGCAGAAATCCAACTCTGCTCCCATCAGTCTCATTTCTGCCAAGCTTCTTCCCGTGTCATTCGTGGAGGGTCCGGAGATTAGAAACTTTGTCACGTCTCTGAACCCTAACTACAACATACCAAACCGTAAGACAATACCGAAACTACTTTCTGATCAACGTGATCTTCACAGGAAGGTAGAGGAACTCATCATGTCGATTGAAAACCCGTGTTTTACTGTGGATCTGTCGTCAAACGGGCAAATGAAGTCCTACATTGGAATTACAGGCCACATAATCATAGATTATCAACTACAGTCCGTTCTGCTAGCGTGCGAGCGAGTCAAAAGAAGGCACACGGCTGAGAACATTGTTCATCACTATGAGGACATTGTTTCTGATTACGACATTGGCAATAAGATCATCAATATAGTTACTGATAATGCTTCAAACATGGTGAAGGCATTTCATCTGCCCGGCTTTAAGAATATGACAGTGGAAGAGTTTGGAGAATACAGTGATGATTCAGAGCCTGAGAGTGACTGGTTGGACGACGGTAATTATCATTTTATGCTACGTTTATCTTAATTTTTTTGTACATTTACTATTATTTTAAGCAATGCTAATTTTATGCATGTTTATATTATTTATCGTTTGATTTATTTCTAATAATTTTCATTCTATTTTATATAAGTTATGCTTTAACATCATCTGCCATTTTATGATTCATTTGCAATAGGACAATATTACTTGCTTATTTACAGACAGCAGTGATGTCATGGAATATCTGCCAGAACACAAACGTTGCTTCTCGCACTCTCTCCAGCTGATTGTGAAGGATGGACTGCAGGCAGCAACACGTAGCACCAACGCCATTGGCAAGGCCTCCGCCATTGTCACCCATGGTAGAAAATCGACAGTGGCAACTGAAATTCTCGAGGATCAACCTACTGTTAAGGCTGCCATCCCAACACGTTCGAACTCGCAGTTAAAGATGGTCCGTAGCATTCTTGCCATCCCAAAGGAGAAGCTAGATGCTATAGATTCACAATCACAGATCGCGAGGTCTTGCAGGAATTCGTAGACATTATGACCCAGGTAATTTATTGTGTCTATACTCTTATATTTTTCACATTTTTTTACAAAATCATACTCACACCCCTGTGCATTAACTTAGCTTTCATCTCTCTCAACACCACATCATGTACAAATTAAACAGTTAAGGGGACCTAACACATCCTTCAGTCCCACCTTGATTTTTCTAAAGTATTTAATCTGCCTTATTTCTTGCATCCCTATTTCTTATCTAACATTGTCTAAATATGTTTTCTCACATCCCTGTTATTATCTAATCTCACATTGTATAAATATATGTATTGCATTTTCATTGTATATATTACGTAAACCTTGTTATTATTTCAGTTTGAGGAGGCTACCAACAAGACACAGGGCCAGAACAAAGTTACAGTGGGTTATGTGATCCCTGTCATCAGAGGGCTGCGTTACCACCTGTCAAACTTCAGTGCGACTTACAACAGCAGTCTGATAAACGCCTGCCTTACCAGTTTGAATAAGCATCTGACCTCGTTCGAGAAGGTGTACCAGCGAACAGCTGCACAGCTGCGCTAGACCCAAGGTTTAAATTATGTTGGTGCAGTGATCAGTCGGAGGCTGCGCAAGTCAGGTCTGACCTGATGACCCTCCTGTCCAATGTGCCCAGCACGAGCAGCGCTCAAGCCAGAGACCCATCACAATCATCTCTAAAGAAGCCTGTCTGCCTGTTTGCGTTCATGAATGAAAGTCCCATCATTGAAGAGGACACTTTAGAGATTGGGACATGTATATACCTCACTGAGAAGTGTTTGTTCAGCAGTGCTAATCCACTTGCTGGCACTTATTCCTTTTCCTCCCGCAATTTATTTTTCCCGGTTAGGTCAATTGTACGCCCTTGACAATTAGTAAGGTTAAGTCATGATATTTTCGTTAAAAAACAAAAGGAATAAGTGGAATATTTTAATGAAAATATCACGACTTAACCTAACTAATTGTCAAGGGCGTACAGTTGACCTAACCTGGAAAAAAGAAATTGTGGGGGGTGGGAGGCAAATAAGTGTCCACTTGCCTACTGGAAGGACAATTCCCACAGGATGCCTGGTCTTGCAATATTTGCCAAACGATATCTTGTGTGCCCGCTTCATCAGCCCCTGTGGAAAGGATTTTTAGCACTGCTGGCAAGATTTTCCGCCCTGATCGTGGCAGGTTGACTGATGCCAACTTTGAGATATTAGGAGGGTTCCAGCACAGGTGAAGTAAAAAATTTTCATTTTGACACCCGACCATCTCAGATCTTGCTTATTTTTTGTGTATAAGGTAAGTTTGTGCAAGAAAGCCAGCTGTGAAAGTTTCAGCTTTCTACGACCATTACTTCACGAGTTATGAAGGTCAGAAAAATCAAGGTTAAGGTCAAAATAGCTCACGGTCGGCATCTTTGGATGCACCTCACACATTCACTAATTATCGTAACCATATGAAACTATATGTTTTTGGACTCAGAATGAGCTGTAGAATCCAAAAATGCAACGAAATCAGCAATAGGAGAACAAATAAAAATGTTCACCCTTTTTCAAGGAACGAATTGACCTTTTGACCTTGAAGTTCACACATTTTGGGGAAACATTTCTTTACACAAAATGAAGTTCCATCATTGCACTTTTAATATAAACAATAAAAATGTATCTTATTCACCAACTATACTGTCTTAAAGAATTTTTCAAATTGGCTATTTTTCAAATTTCTGGCAAAATGCCATATGTACCGTATATGCATATATGTACTGTTAAAATCTAGAGATATTCATTATTTAAACTACTTAAGCAAAAATAAATATTATTAGAAACGTGATACAAAATCACTTAGATATAAGCTAGGTACCATAGGTATAACTATGATATAGATCTCTATTTTATTGTGGTCTCCTCCACCCCTACAACCACACCTTTCCACCCTTAGAAATATTTTACTTTTTTTTATAATTACTTTTATTAATAATACATTAATACAAACATATATATATAGGAGTATCATATAAAATAGGAGTAAAAAAGGAGTATCATATTATGTAGACCTGTATTCTATAGATACATATTAAACTAGAGCTCTGTACACTTTCGACTCAAGAACAGGAAACTGTGGCAAACAGGTCTGCATGATTACCCTCAGCTGTTAGCATCTCATGATCATCAAAGGCATACTGAATTATTCTTGAACCTGCTGTCAATGATGGAGCAGTCATTGTCTGGATAATATCAGATGATAACATCCAACATGAGTCAGGACGAGAAGGGAAACTATGTTTAGAACGTCTTCCATGTGGAGACATAAAATTGACCTTATAATCACTAAATTCTTCTGATACTTCAACCACTAATCCAAACCAAATTTTATTATCATAGTTACAAGCTACATATACCCCAACTTGTATATCTTCAGTTGAAATGTGCTTTTGCTCATGTAAATTATCTTTAAACGATGGATGCACAACTGTCATAATTTTTGTAGGACCTGAGGAAATCTCACCAACCTCCAACTGGGTATGACTAATAGGCACAAATCTATGAAATCTACGAGTACCTGGGATGGTTACAGAATTTTTATATCTATTTTCCAGGAATTCAGTTGTCTGCTGGACATTTTGTTTCGATAAGAATACAAATTTTGTGCTGGTATCTTTCTCATCCAGAAATTTCATCATGTCAAGTGGTGTCAGAATTTGGTCTTTAAATGTACGTTGAAGACTGGCACGAGCCGTCATTCTTTTTGCTGTGCCTCCGACTCCATCACAAGCACTTTTGCCATGTGAAGTTGCAAAAAAGTGCCATTCAGCATCCAGTCCAAAGTCCTCTTTGTGGTGACACAAATTGGTGAAGTTATATTTATTCTTATACTGCCCTCCGCAACCATCAGTAAAGTAATGAATCTTCCGCAGGCCTGAGCTCTCTTCTTTTATCATGGGGATCAGTTGCTTTAAGAACGCAAAGACAAGGTTTGTACTATGTTTCATGTCATCAGAAATGAAACAATAACTTTTAACTTTAATTTCAACATCATTTTCATTTACTTTATAGTAGAACACAAATGGATGAACTGTTGCCTGACTATTTTCCCAATGGTAACCTTGTGCAGCATCTTGTACAATAAATGAGTAGTTTTCAGAGAAGTCTCCTAGGAGAATACCTTCAGTGACCATCAGATTAGCTTTCAGTTTTTTTAGGAAACTTGCTTGTGCATCAGCCACATAAGTGTGTCTTGTTAGTGCACAAATTCTAGTTGCCAAAGACTTAATGAAGTTTTCAAGGGATTCACCGATGTTAATAAGGGTTGTCCGATCCGTGGAAGTCCACTGCTTGTATGTAATTATGGTGCCGACTGCATCCTGAACAGATTCCAATCCTTCAAGGAATGCAATAACACCTTCTCTCCTGGACACAATGCACATTTTTGTAGCATACACTCTTCCTTTTCACTGTCACAAACTGCATAGAGAATGAGGTCTTTATATGATAGTTGTTTTTCCCCCAAAGCTGATAGCTGAAGTTTGGGATTTTGGTGGTAGGTACAGACACACACAGTGTGTGTTCCTCCAGCTCCTGCCAAGACACACCACTTGGGTCTCAATGCAGCAAATGATGAGAAACCTATTTTTGGATTAGTGTCATTTGCCTTGAAAACAGCGAAAATCTCACGTAAATTACCAAGCACCAATCGTTTCTGCTGTAGTTGCTTCTCTCCTTCATGATTCCTAATTGATAGACAATCCTTCTTGCCTGGACATATTCTGCTTATTTCATCTGATTCATAGAAAGTGCACACTGCTTCCTTCTCTTTCTTTGTTATAACCCGACCTTTGCTAATATGTGGAACTTCTGGTAATATGCCATGTTCTTTCTTTATTTTGCGGCTGGTTGAAACCATTCTTGTAGATGCATTGAAGAAAGATGCTGTTCTGTGAATGGTGTATGGTGAGTGTTAGTATTTGAATCTTCCTCTTGTAGTCAGTCGTCTCACTGAAGGCATTCTTGAGTGCTTGCATCACTCCTGCATGCCTGCGAAAATGATATACATGTTTGAGTAAATTTATATGCAAACATATGATCTATATATAGGCTTAGTATACTTTAATGAAGGTACTACAGATATATATACAGTACTCACAAATTATTGTCATCCATTTTAGATTGCTTTTCTTCACTTTCTTGTGTAAAACTTGTCATATGAAGTTTCTAGCTTTCTCTTCAGGGATGTTGATGCCATTTCAAATTTTGTTTCAGCCTTTGAAGATCTCCCTTTTCGTGACAGACCCTCTGAAAAACAAATAAAATAAATTGTTATAACTTTTTTTAATCAACTGTAGGCCTATAGATGTACATGTACATTACATATGAATTTGGTAAATACCGTATATATAATCATAACTGTATTGATCTTCATTATATAAATTGATATGCATACATCTGAATTTGTCAAATATATAAAGGTTGTAATGTTCATACATGTAGTTATATATATTGATGTTTTGTTGCTATAATATCTACATAAATTAACACTTTAAAAATACTTAAACTTACTTGTCTTCACTGGTGTCACATTCAGCATTGGAAGAATTGTGTCTAAATCTCCTTGGAAATCTTCAAACATTATTTCAGTAGTACACCCATAGGCAGAGGAACGTTTTTCTGTGGCAGTGGCATCAGTGTCTGAGTTCGAATCTGAGACAATATCAGAGACTTTTTTGTCTTCAGCTTTGATTTTATTGATATCATTAACACAATTTTTACAAATGTAATCTCCATATATTAATCCGTGAATTCCTTGCAGTGTATTACGGACTGGCACAAGTGCTTTTTCGATCTTCTTATGTTTTCTAAGAGGATCAGCACAAACTTTTCTACCCATCTTGTTTATCTGTAAGAAAGGCATAAAATAAGTAATTAATTTATGTTCACAAAATATATTATTTAACAGTACAGTACATATATGCATATACATATGGCGATTTTGCCAGAAATTTGAAAAATAGCCAATTTGAAAAATTCTTTAAGACAGTATAGATGGTGAATAAGATACATTTTTATTGTTTATATTAAAAGTGCAATGGTGGAACTTCATTTTGTGTAAAGAAATGTTTCCCCAAAATGTGTGAACTTCAAGGTCAAAGGGTCAATTCGTTCCTTGAAAAAGGGTGAACATTTTTATTTGTTCTCCTATTGCTGTTTTCGTTGCATTTTTGGATTCTACAGCTCATTCTGAGTCCAAAAACATATAGTTTCATATGGTTACGATAATTAGTGAATGTGTGAGGTGCATCCAAAGATGCTGACCTTGAGCTATTTTGACCTTAACCTTGATTTTTCTGACCTTCATAACTCGTGAAGTAATGGTCGTAAAAAGCTGAAACTTTCACAGCTGGCTTTCTTGTACAAACTTACCTTATACACCAAAAATAAGCAAGATCTGAGATGGTCGGGTGTTAAGCACTGATTCACCTGTCACCTGGAACCCCTCGATAATGATGTACACCAAATGCAATGGACATCTCTCATAAACAAATATTGTAAAACTCGGTAGTTATATCTCAGAATTATAAAATGATAATATATAGTTGTATTGAAAATGTGCGTTTCTTTTACAAATGTTTGGGTGTCATGTAAAAGTATCATGTGATAACATTTGGAATAAACATTTATAACTTGAAGTGGATATTATTATCAGTTGCATAAAACATTTGAAAACCATTCAAATGCAGTTGTGTTTGATAGCATTTGAATTTGTATTTGATTAATTTAAAACATTTGCATTTAAATGCACAATCCTGCATTTGAACCCAAGCCTGCTAGCATCATCTGAAACTTTTGATGAAAATATTTCTCTTAAACCTTTTTAGAGATGATGAAACTCTCTCTGACTTATTGCTGGTGTTCGAGCAATCTGAAAATGAATTTCCTACCATCAGACCACTTTTAACCACCGTCACCACTGAAAAGAGTTACTCTGAATTCAGCTACAGTTGCATGAGCTAATAGCGCTTTATACCTTTGGTATTAACCTTTACCTTTGGTTAGCTTCCGCCCGAATTGTTCATTCTGACGAAGGTCAAGCTTTTCACTCCACCTTAGACCTACAGTTTAACGTGGAATCCGAACCACGCCCCATCAGCAGCCCAGCGTCTTAACCACTAGGCCACCTAGGGTACCCATTTATCTACCAACCACTTTCTTTATTGTGGAAGGATGAACAGCTGGGTTTTGCTGCGCACCGGCTGCCGTCGGGTCTTGAACCCGGGGCCGATGGACAATGTTCCCTCTAAGGTGTGCACGTGTGCGCGCGCACATGCGTTGTGAAACCCACGCACACAGCAAAATAAAATGCGCACAGGCTCAAGCGTATCATGAGTCACGACAGTAAATGAAGTAATTTCAAAAATATACCGTCACACAAGGTCTGACCATTTGCATCAACATACTCTATAGTCGCTCTTTTAAGTATTAACCCCTTCCGCCCGACTTCGCCGACGTCCGCGCAATTAAGCAATACGGATTTTTTTTTACCCTATGTATTTGCATTTTTTTCGTTTATGCATTAACGCATTGAATATAAACCTTCTCTCTCTTATTTTTGCATAAAAACGAATAGTAATCATCTCATAATTCATAAAAAAAAAATTATTTTTATTTTATTCCTATTTTGTGAAAGGATAAAATCATGTATTAATCTTGATAGTCTATTTTAAATTGCTAAATGTTAAAAATTGTTTTGAAAAATGATAACTAAAATAGTCATTTTCAATTAATGTCATTTTAATTTTATTTCTTTATTTTGTTGAATTTTATTTTACTATTTTTTATTTTATTCATATTTTTAGAATGGATAAAATGTTTTCTTTTTTAAGAATATATAATATTGTAAACAGTTTTTTAATATCCATTTAATAGTACCGTAATGATCAAGCTATCACCTTATGGAAATAATGTTCATAAAGTATTTAATATTTATATATATTTAATTTTGAAGATAATAGCGCTCAGAAAAGTTTGCACAATTTTTCACCATGAATCTAAATGTATGCACAACGAAAATTTCTTGCGCACACGGACTAAAAAAAATTAGAGGGAACATTGCCGATGGATTCGTAGTCAGCGATGCTAACCACTACACCACCGAGGCTTTTAATTCAGGCTGTGTATTCTAGCTAGTTACTAAAATAAAATAGTATAAATATTGACACACACACACACACACACACACACACACATATATATATATATATATATATATAGGGTGTGACCGTTGCCCTCCAAAAATCAAAAAATGGTCCTACAATGCTGTTCAAAGTTTTAGTGTTGTGTATTTATCTAGGAAACACCCCTGTAAATTTTCTTGGAGATCGGTGCATGTTTGAGCTAGCACTGTCGTACCAACAAGTATTGCTATTTCAGCTTATGAACTTCATAAATAAGTGTGAAAATAGCACATTTTATCAGATTTTCATTTCCGGGTCTGGAACGCTGACCCACAAATTTTCCACGTATTATTTTATTGCATTTAATTTTAATGATGCTCTTTTCTTTTCCCTTGACAGTGATTTGATGTTGTGAATAGAGAATTTAATCATGGATACACGGCAAGATGATGATGTATGTCAGAATGTTATTGGGCACCGTACCCCGAGAAGAAGAAAAGGAAATAAAGGGCTGCAAACTGCCAACTAATAGGCAGGTCTTACTATGTCTGTTAGCAAACCTTCGGGATATGCATTGGGACCAGGCTTTATCTGCCACCATTGACAATGTGCTTTTGCATTACCAGAAGGCGAATGTCCCGACCATTACAGGCAGGAACAATATTGGCCGAGTGATTAAAACTTACTATGACAAAGACTACATGATGCTTATGAAAAAGAATGAGGATAGAAGACGGGCTGATGATCCTGGAATTATGAAGTTTAAATCAGAATTGAGCCTGACGATAAAATTTTATAAGAACACAGTGTTGAAAGACATGGTGGCTGCGAAAAAGGGGAAAACTCAGGCCGAACAAGATGCCATCGATACTGACATACTCTTTATGAAAAGCATGCTAAGTGACAGAGTAGCTACCTACTCTGGGGTAAACAAAGTACTCACAGAAAAGGTTCAGAAGCGACAGAAAAGGCAGATGCAAGAAGAGAAGCGACAAGAGAGAGAGCAATGTGATCATGCTGAGAATATACAGGCTGATATTGATTCACCTATTAGCTCTGATGAGGATGATGACATTGATGAGGCCAGCACTGCTGAACCAAAGAGAAAACATCGGAGGACAGTGAAAGAGGGAGTTTCAATTTTTGTGCCCCATGATATTCTGAAGTCAGCAGAACTTGTTTCATGCAGTATTCGAAACAACATCTCGCCGACCCAGCTGAGTGCAATTGTGTACTCCCTTGTATCTGCATGTGGTGGAGATACATCAAAGCTGAGTCTAAATGCAAGGACGGCCCACCAATACCGAGCTTCCATCGTGTCAGAAATAAGTTTAAAAATCATGGATGAATGGCAACCATCAGACAAAGTACTGGTGCACTGGGATGGTAAACTTATGGACACGCTGGATTCCAAAGGCACTGATGACCGCCTGCCCATTCTTGTGTCTGGTGTCAATGGCACAAAGCTTCTTGGAGTCCCACCTCTTCCGCATTTGACTCAAAAAGCTGGCCTGGTTCAAGGAGACTTGATATCAACAGCAACCAAACAACTTCTGGTCGATTGGGAGTGTGAACAGAATGTCGTTGGTATGGTTTTCGACACAACTTCATCCAATACAGGTAAACCTATTTCAAACATCAGCGTGAATTTATCACGACATTAATACCAAAATACAGTGAATGATTTAACAGAAATCTGCAAAAAGCACGTGCCTGAAATGGTGGCCTTGAACTACAATTACATTTTTTTTCAGGACAAAAAACAGCTGCTTGCGTCTCCCTCCAAAAGGAATTAGAGCGTGCCGTATTCTGGTGCGCCTGTCGCAGGCGCTGTGGGCGAAGTCATCCTAGGTGTTTGCTGGGATTGCTTGAAAGTGGAGGGCTCTTCAAGTCTAAACATAGGGTCATTCTCTGTCAGATCAACCAAAAAAAATTGAAATTAACACCCTCATCTCTCATATTTTGCTGAAATTTGGTTTATAGGGAGTTTGTGAGCCCTGAATCCATTTCTGAAATTATAAGGTCAATCCGACCAACGGTTCAAGAGATATGACCTCGGGAAATTTGAGGTCACTCGCGAGGTTACTAACATTTGGCGAGCCATAACTTGGGTAATAATTGTCATAATTATATAAAAGTATATATATTTAGAATCAGAAAATGACAAGGAATCCAAATATGCAAGTTTTAGAACTCTAGGTTGAAAAATAAAAAGTTACACTGTAACCAAAATTTGAGGTCACGATTTGACCTCTGGGGTATCAAATGAGAATTTTTTTTTTTAAATGTAAAAAATGAAGGCATAGGCATTGGCTATTAGAATCAGCAAAAAAAGTTTGTTTATGTTAGTATTTTTCATGTAACTAACATATAAGTGAACACCATATTCATAAGTTGTGCGTCAATTCTACCTATTTTTTTCACACTTAAGCTCATAATTTGACCTATAGAAATTAAAATTACATTTTTTATAGATATAAAAAACAAAGTCAGAGTTCTTGACTAATAGAAACAATCATAAAAAGTTTGTTTATGTTGGTACTTTTCATGTAACTAACTTATAAGTGAACACCATATTTATAAATTGCTTGTCATTTCAAGGAATTTTTATATCTTAGCTATCAATTTGACCTCAAGCTCCAAGAATTTAATAAAAATTGTATTTCACTGCTAATCTACACTGGCAATAATAGTTATAATAGTGAAGGGGAAGACTAAGCTCACATGTAGCCTAAACAAACCTGTTGAAACATGTTGCTACTTGTCTAAGTGCAGAATCAACACAGATAGTTGCAAAATTCCTTGTCTACAGGTTAGTACAGTTCCAGCCAGCACTGTGGGTGGCTGGTGGGTATGGTGTTTTAATGAGCCTCAGAGACTATCAAGGCCTAAAATATTAAGTGTGTATAGCTATATATTTTCTAAAAAATATATATTCCTAATTGTAAATCCTATATCTTTACAGATCAAAATACAATGGTTCGGCACTTGAAATACTGCCAGGACCCTATTCAAAAACACAAGAACGCATAACAATCAATCTTAGAAAAGTGACTGATGTACTTGTTGAAAAATGTGCTGGAAGAGTGAAAAAAGACTCATTGTGTGTGAACTGCTGGACACTGATAATGAAAAACCCCACTATACTTAGTACCACTGAAAACAACGAGTCTGAGCAGGATTCAAATGAATCATCTACTATCAGTGGCTTGAGTAACATCTCTTCAATTCAAGATCTGGACAATGACAGTGATTGCTTGATAAAGGAAAATCCTTCAACTTCAGTTGAACCAGTTCTAGCATTTCTGGACCAAACACCAGTTAAAAAAGTAAGTAATAAATTAATATAATAACTTATACTTTACTACAAGGTCTGTTTGATCTACTATATAGCCAATTATATAGCATTTAAGGTACTATAATTAATATTTAATTACTAATATTCAGGTGTGTGAAACCTTTTTTTCTGTTCTTTTCAGAAGGGCTGTCATTAAGCCAGAAAAAGCGCAAGGCTCGTGGTAAGCTATCATCTGCTCAGAAACACCTGAAGGAGAGGCTAGAACTCAGTTATGGTGTTCAAATTACCGAGGAGGTAAGTGATACTTCAAAACCTGAAACTAAATCTGAAAACATCTAGACAAATTAATGAATGAATTGAAACAGTCATTCCTGGAGAGCAAATGTCACCATCACAAACTACAAATATTGACACTCTCACCATACACAATTGAAAAAACAGCTAGTTTTTCAAACTACAACATACATTGTGAAAAGAAGCCGTTCACTTAAATCAGAACATGGAATCCTTCCGAAGATTCCACTAATGAGCAAAGGAAAAGTGATATCTGAAGAACACAAAGATATAGTTAGAAGATTCTATGAGTCAGAAGAGGTTAGTCGTATGTGTCCTGGCCAAAAGGATTGTGTGAAAGTTATCAGTGCTGAAGGTGCAATGAAGGTGCAAAAACGATTGGTCCTCGGGAATTTAAGAGAGATGTTTGAACTATATAAAAATGATGAAAAGAATCCCAAAATAGGATTTTCCACATTTGCAAAATTACAGCCATCATATTGTGTGCTTGCCGGTAGTGGTGGGACTCATTCTGTCTGTGTCTGCACATACCATCAAAATCCAAAATTGCAGCTGGCTGCATTGGGAGAAAGAGGTCTTTCATACAAGGATCTTATGGATTACAGTGTCTGCAGTACAGAAAGAGAGACTTGCATGATGCAACTTTGCAATGATTGCCCAAGAGAAGAGGGTGTCCTGGATTTTCTTGAGTTACTTGACAGTGTGAAATCAGCTCCAAATGAAATATCTTACAAGCAATGGTGGACTGTTGACCGTTGTACAATGGTTGATAAGGTGGAGCCACTTCATGAATACTTATCATCCCTAAGCATGAAAATATCCCGCATGGTTCGTCACCACTTTGTTGCTCAGCAACAATCACAGTACTTCAAGCAGTTGAAAGAAACACTACCACCTCAGAGCGAGGTAGTTATAGTAGGTGATTTCTCTGAGAATTATTCTTTCATTGTCCAGGATGCTGCCCAAGGGTTTCACTGGGACAATTCACAGTGTACAGTTCACCCTTTTGTCATCTATTATAGATCATCTGCAGACCAGGAACTTAGCCATTTTAGTGTCTGTTTCTTATCTGCATCACTAAAACACAACACTATAATGGTTTACTCATTCATATTGAAGCTTATGACATATGTTAAATTCAGATGCCCACAATTGAAGAAGGTGCACTATTTCTCAGATGGATGTGCTGGCCAATAAGAACAGATACAACTTCACAAATCTCTGTTACCATGAAGAGGATTTTGGTCTGACTTGTGAATGGCACTTCTTTGCTACATCCCATGGCAAAAATGCATGTGATGGGATTGGAGGAACAGTGAAAAGAGCTACTGCTCGTGCCAGTTTGCAGAGAACTACAGAGAGGCAAATTCTTACACCAGAACACATGTTTCAGTTTTGTGAAGAAAACTTGAGCAAGAAGATAATTTTTTCTTTGTAACTACAGCTGATTTGAAAGATGCAGAAGAACGGTTGGAACATCGATTCAAGGATAGTAGGGCTATTCCTGGAACTCAGAAATATCATAGATTTGTTCCCCTAAACAAGGAAGAACTGATGGTGTATCCCATTTCAAGTGGCATTGGAGAAAAGAAAAGAATAAGGAAAAGTCATTTTACTAATGAACCTGCAATGCTTGGTAACCTAAAATGTGTCAAACCAGGAGAGTATGTTGGCTGCATTTATGACATGCAAGTTTGGTATGGAATTGTGGAGGAATATTGTGAAGAGTTTGATGATTTCACTGTGAACTTTCTACATCCCTCTGGGTCATCAGGATCAAGTGCATATTATTATCCATCAAACAAGGATTCATGTGCAGTGCCAGGACATCATATATTAACTGTAATGAGTTGTCCTACCCTAAGAGGAGGCAGCAGAATTCAATACATTTTTCCACAAAAGAAATTGATGAGAGCATCGAGCATGCAAAAATTGTATTAGGCTAGCACATGAATCCTCTAAGTAGGTCTTCCCCTTTCACTATTATAACTATTATTGCCAGTGTAGATTAGCAGTGAAATACAATTTTACATTTTTTGCCTTTGTTTTATATCTATAAAAAAATGTAATTTTAATTTCTATAGGTCAAATTATGAGCTTAAGTGTGAAAAATAGGTAGAATTGACGCACAACTTATGAATATGGTGTTCACTTATATGTTAGTTACATGAAAAATACTAACATAAACAAACTTTTTTTTGCTGATTCTAATAACCAATGCCTATGCCTTCATTTTTACATTTAAAAAAAAAATTCTCATTTGATACCCAAGAGGTCAAATCATGACCTCAAATTTTGGTTACAGTGTAACTTTTTTATTTTTCAACCTAGAGTTCTAAAACTTGCATATTTGGATTCCTTGTCGTTTTCTGATTCTAAATATATATACTTTTATATAATTGTGACCATTATTACCCAAGTTATGGGTCGCCAAATGTTAGTGAACTCGCAAGTGACCTCAAATTTCCCGAGGTCATATCTCTTGAACCGTTGGTCGGATTGACCTTATAATTTCAGAAATGGATTCAGGGCCCACAAACTCCCTATAAACCAAATTTCAGCAAACTCTGAGAGATGAGGGTGTTAGGCACTGGTTGATCTGACAGAGAATGACCCCATAATGGTTTTCCAGAGGTGAGTCATAAGCTTTACAAAATAACAAGGAATATTATTATCTAATGAACAAATTTAGTGGAATTTCTTTTATTAGACTTATAAGATATACTAACACCAAGCAAATGATTGATCATATCAATCTTAATACCCCTAAAACAATATTATAGATTAGTACGAAATACAATAATCCCAATAATTGCATTTCTAGGTTCAAGAACCATTTCTCTCAACTGGCGTACAATGAAAAAAAGAAATACTACTACCCCGCAATGCCTGGAGTGTTTGAGGAGCGCCAGCAGGAGATGGCTGACTTCTTCTGTGAATCTCTAGCCCAACCATTTACACGTGGCGACTACAAGGAGCTGGTAGAGCTTTGTCTGCTGCTTGTAACTAAAGGATCCGAGCCAGTGAACTTCACAATGGTCTACCCCGGCGCACTTCACAAAGCAAGGTGGATGGCTAAACTGCTCTATACCCTCAAGATTGTTCTTTTGTCAGGCCAGATCAAAGAGCAGTTTCCCAAAGCCGAGGTTGTGACTAAAAGTCAAATCAGCAAGTTAGAACGGTTTGCTGTGTTCACAGTCGCTGTTTATGTCCCATGGTGGATTGTTTGTCCCGTTCCAGCAAGTGCGCCACTGAATGACTTGAATTTGGTTGAAACCTTGGCTGAATTTGCCCCATATGACGCCACAATAGTTGACAAAGCACGTGTGGCACTCGGTAGACACACTTGGTACCTAACTGAGGAGTTGGCCCCACTGGCTTTGTTCTCGTCCCAAGTACAAGAAAGGACAAAAGAGGAGATGAGGAAGGCCCTTCTTTGCCATGAAGGCACTGAAGTTACTAAGAGAGTGGGGCTATGGAAAGCCATATCTTCCCCCTGTCCCAGAAAGTGGCACTGCCCTGGTGGACCTAATTGGACCTGACTCAAGCCGGTTCTTCACCATTTTAGGCATGCCCTATCAGTTTCTCCACAGTCCAGCCAGTGAATGGGCGGATCATGACGACTACCTGAACATGAAACGGGTTGTGGACAAGCTTCAGGTCGTCAATGAGGCTGCAGAGCGTGGTGTAAAACTTTACCATGACTTTCATAATGTTGCCAGGGATGAGGAGCGCTTTCAAGAAGTCCTTCAAGTAGTTGAAAATGATAGACTCCGCGTTCCTAATCAGCGCAAACGATCATCTGTTTCCAAACAGAAATCATGGTTTCTTGCTCTAGAGAAATAATACCAAGGTTGTGAATATATGATAAAACCCCTTAATGTACCATGAGAGAATAAGAATGATTAACTTTTTTGTGTTAGTGATAACAGCTTTTAATTAAGACAGGCAAATGATTTGTGTTAATATCCCTTATGATGGTTGTGTAATCTCAATCTCATATATAGGCGCGTATGCCGTATAAGCAAAATCGCTATTTTTCAAATTGCTGGTGCTCACTCGAATATGCATGAATCTTCAAAAAATTGCACGTGGGTATTTTTTATGTCAATATGCAACACCAAAATTTTGAACAGCATTGTAGGACAAAGTTGGGGCAACTGTCACACCCTAATATATATATATATATATATATATATATATATATATATATATATATATATATATATATATAGGTAGGTAGGTATTTAATAAAAATTTCATAAATATATTCAGTGGCCTATATTTACATATTTACTTCGTAGGAAGGTATATATTATTTTAAATTGAACAGATGAGTATATATTTGAATGACTGTTGATTCTGAGCTAAATTGCGAGTTTTTCAGTGAAAGTGGCACTATTCAAATATAAAACTACCACCTTTATACTATGTTAAAACATAGTTGTTCTCACTTTCACCGATGGAGGTAGAGTAGAAGCTCAATTTTAAAAAAAAGATGGTAATTTTTCATTTATATCAAGGGGAGGAAGTCTCCCAAAATGAAAAAAGTATCTAACTTTTTATGCATTGACCCAGGGTGTTTTTTTTTTTTTATGCTTAAAAATGAATTATTCTTTGGGAAATTGCATTGCAGATGCTTTTTGAATCCTCCTTTTATCTGAATTAGAGACTGAGATATGATAGTATGAAATTTAGTATTATCCAAAACCCCCAAAGTAGTGGGTGGCATAATCTTTTAACCATTACTCCGATTGAGCTATAATTTTACATTTTGAGTTTGTTGGTTTAGACTAGTGGTTGGCAAAGTTTTTTGATCGTGGGTCACTGATTTTGCAAATTGTGGTGGGTCCTTGGTTAACCTTGGTTTTGCTTCCACCCAAATTGGTTCATTCTAACGAAGGTTAAGCTTGTTGCTCCACCTTAGACCTACAGCTTAACGTGAAATCTGAACCACGGGCGGTCAGAAACTATATATATATATATATATATATATATATTATATATATATATATATATATATATAATAAATAAAATATATATATATATATATATAGTGTGTGGGCTACGTTGTGGCCAATATCGTAACACCACTTCCCGGAGATCAGCGAAGTTAAGCGACATTGGGTCTGGGTAGTAGTTGGATGGGAGACCGTCCTCTGCGCCCAGATTATGTAGCGACTCGTGGTTCGGATCCCACGTAAAGCTGTAGGTCCTCTCCGTCATATGACCTTAGATGGTGCGAAGGAGGTTAAACAACCCTAATTAAAAAAAAATTTATATATATATATATATATACATTGTAGAAGGGGGTAATTTTAACATTAAGGGGTAATTTCAGCACCTTGACTATTCCACAAAAAGTAACATTTTCACCAAAAGTAAAAGAAAATTTACCAGGAAAAAAAAAATGTTCTGAAAGAGTGGCCTGTAGCTGTAATTTGACGTAGTAAACTCCTGGAAAAGACGTTTAGTAGTTGAATAGGCTGGAGTAACTTAAAAAAGGGGAAAGAAAATTTAGTATTGATTTTTTTTTTTTTTTTTCATCTACTAAAGTCTTTTCCAGGAGTTTACCTATGTCAAATTGCAACTAGAGACCAACCACTCTTTCAGAACATATTGTTTTCTGTTAAATTTTATTTTACTTTTGGTGAAAATGTTAATTTTTGTGGAATAAAGTCAAGTGCTGAAATTACCCCTTCTACAGTATAATAATAATAATTATTTCTAAGCTAAATTATGATGTCGAAGTAACGTTAGAAAATATATTACGTCATGTGTTAGTCCTTTTAACTATTATTCTTGTAATGATTAGGTATGAATTATTTGTTGTAGGCTGGCTCCCAAGGATCACTAAGGCCCCCACCTTTAGTTAGGTCGACAAATTCTGGTGCTGCAACATCTCAAACCTACACTTCCTCCGCTAGTCGAATGTAAGTGAAAAGTCATTTGATAATTTTAAGCTTCGTGAACGATATTTAATAAGGTTTTGCTATAAAATGTTAGTAACGAATGTTGGTTCGAAAATGCTAATATTTTCTGTTAAAAATCGACTTGTGGCTGCGGCTTCCTATTACATGATGATTATTAACTGAAAAAAACAAGAAAGGTGGGGAGGGGAGAGATTATGCTTGCATATATGTCGTAGTATGTGTGCGTCTGTAAAAACCCTAAAGTTCTAATTTTATTTACCTTTATAATCAAATTACGTGAAAGTAATTTCGAAAAGTAATATACGGTAGTAATAATACTTTATGCATCTGAAAACGTGTTCTTCATTTTAATTGCTCTTTGACAGAAGTAATTCCAACCTAGATGCTCTTCGTCAGCTAGGTTACATCCCCGACCAAAGCTCTTCAAATCCTTTAGATGCCTTATTCGGTAATTTGAGGCATCAGTCTCCGAACAGCACTCAGCAGGTTCACGTGAGTAAGAAGAAAGATACGAGGCCAGGGGAGCTGTACCCGCATCTTGACACGTCACTGATCGCACTCTCTTAACTCTAATAACGACTGACCAAACCTAACCTTACTCGAATCTAACGTACAACGGAGGTGTCGATAATAAGTATTGTCGGTCATTTGGGTAAACGCCCAGGCCATTTGTCCTAGTTTGTTGCGTATATTCTTGTATAGATTCTTCTTATCAATATCAAACTCGTAAAAGTACGTAGTAAATGATGTAATATCACTGACCAAGAACGAGTAAAAGTTTAGAAATTGTTTCCGTAGATAATGATACAAAAAAGAGCTTTAAGTATCTCTTCACGTTTTAGAATTCGTCTCTCAACTCCTCCAAATCCCAGCCCGGTAAGGCCCCTCCCCCCTTAATACCCGTGAGTAACGGCCTGCGAGCGGACAACCTTTCTAGTCATAAGGGCGTCGGCAGGAACGGCATCGACAAGCAGAAGCTCATAGATGTTCCCGCCTTTAGGCCCGACCATTCCAGGAGTGAGCATCCTTATAAAGTCAGAAAGGTAATCTTTGTAATTGGACCGATTCGAGTCGTGAGGCAGTATTGTTGTTTCAGGACCCTTAATTAGATATTCACTTGCTGCGACTTCTCGTTGAATCTTTTAATTGGGTGATTGTACTATATCCTCTTATTTTCAGATCATAATAGATGCGAAAGCGGTGCTCTGCATTAACCATTCTGCTTATTCTTTTAATGAACAAAATATGGTGGCGGTTCAAGATATCATCCGAGAATTCTTTCCCGCTGCTAGCCTTTCAGAATGCACTGAAGTATTTATTAATGTTCTCTCAGTTAACGTTTATAAGGCTAATTGGTAAGTACTCATTTTAGTGTTTGAATCGCTCACTAGCGTAGGTCTTGCCCAATTCATTCTCCACGTCTTTTCATATCGACAAGTTTTCTTTACGAGGAATAGTAGGCCTTCGAAATTTTGGAAAGTTAATTCTTTACATTCTAAAAGAAACTCGTTTTTAACGAACACTCGCAGAAATTTGAAATATTTGGTCATTCTTTGGTCGTAATAAAAGTATTTAGTTTATCTTTGTGGCGTCCCTGTAGAAAATTCATGCGGAATGCTAATATTGGTGACTGTTCTCTCCGACAGGCATCAAGTATATGCTTTAATGGAGGCTTGGGGTACTGACACCACTCCGGATGTAGTTCCCTTGATCAAAGCGCCCGATTTGATGACTTACCTCAGCCAGATTAAGTATATTTTCCAGCGACATCAAACCTTAAGTCAACAGGCGAAAAGAATAAGGACCTGATGTTGGAACCAGTAATAGCTTAAATTTCTTTATTTAGTTCGTTTGTGCGAATCTGTATCATTTGCGTATGAATTGGAGCTCCAATATTGTTGTAGTGACAACTGCGGAAGTTATCACCATCATCACCATCACCATCATTATCATTATCATTATTATTATTATTATTATTATCATCATTTGGAGAGCAGTTATTAGTAATGAATAATTTCTTCCAAGTATTCGTCGGCTTTTAATTTCTTTCACTTCACGCTCGATTATTTGAGTCGCATTCTCCATAGACGCTCTCTCCCCCTCGGTTGTTGAATTGATGATAATCAGATTTTTAGCAGGCCAGTTTCATCACTTCAAAATCGACAGTGCTGTTAGCTATTTCATGTTTTTCCTAGTTACGTGTTTTAGTGCCAAAGATATTTAAGATATTTACGTGCTTTGTGTTAATATTAAGTTTTGTTATTCCTAAATACGAAACAAAGTTGACATAGTTCTTCATTGTCAAATAGCCATTATATATTTTTCTAAATACTTTACTGTATAAGAAGCGAACATTGTAGCACAATAATTTTTGGGGTGAAACTTCTTTTTTCTTTTTCTTTTACGAGTGAATAAACAACGTGTCCGGTACAAAGTGTAATCTCTAGAGAAAGTTTTCTTTACCAGAATTAGGTTCAATTTTCAATTTCCATTTTGATTGGAGAATAGATTTCAAGTTTATCGGAGGTTTCTGAGGGCCAAAAATTAAACTGTATGTAGTACAAATTATCTGTTGATTCATTTAAACCGAAGGTATATATATATATATATATATATATATATATATATATATATATATATATATATATATATATATATATAACATCACATGAATTGTTTTTAGATCAATAATGTTAATAGAACGGTTTTCATGGCAACCACATTTATTTTCATTGTAATGGTGTACAGTACATTATTTTAAATTGTATTTTAAATTAGGATTCTTATTATTCCACTTTCTTCCAAAGTTCTTAGTAAGATAAAAAATTAATATGAATCATTTCATATTTTAATTAATCAAATTGCTGTTGTATTAAAATTAAAGAGAATAATTTGAAATTTGTTTGATTAAAAAATCGTCATCGTATTCATTTTAAATCTCTCGAAATAAATGAAAAGGCCTTTATACAAATAAGAGTTGATATTTATGAATTTTATATATATATATATATATATATATATATATATATATATATATATATATATATATATATATATATATATATATACACACACACACACAAACTTGAAACTATTTTAAACCTATCCGTAGTCGATGCTGCACTGATATTATATTTTATTTTATATTAAAGAGAAATCATCATATCATATTATTATTATGTATAATGTAGAATATTAAGGGAAGTTTAGAAGTGAATTAATTTCAAAAAAAAAGTTCTATGAAATTATCCTTATTAATTCATTCCTCGAAATGTATTATTATTATGAACCTCTGCGTAACCATAAACCCTGTTAATGTATAATAATAATAATAAAAATCGTTAAGTATACTTTATTTATTGTATAATATTGTATATAATTAATTTATTTTCATTTCACAAAAATTTGTAAAGTCTGTATAATAAACGTCATTCTATGTTGAATGTTTCTATTCCTGAGAAACGGTAGTTTCATTCTTGGTGCGTTCGTCTTTCAATGTATTCGCTTTTTCGCTCACCGATGAAGAAATGCGGCGGCAGATGGAAGAAGTTCTTTCTCGTAGTTCTTGTTGTTCTTCCGTTTACGCCTGACGTAACGCGAGATTGATTCTCGAATCGGTAAGTACCTTACATTATAGTACCTTAGATTATAGTACATTTGACCTAAATAAGTACCTTAGATTGTAGGAATGTACGCGATCCATTAAACACAAGCCGAAGTTCGTTTATTCTATTATTTAAAAAACTAACAGGCAATTAAGAGGTTTCAAGTTTGTTGCAAGATTTTAAAAACTAACAAGAGATATTTTGTAAACATATATGGCTTTTATATTTTTGGCTTTAAGAAGTATTCGTCAACGTCTAAAATTTATTATTACTAAAATTAAAATTTTGTTCTTGATAGAAAATTTACTATAATGTACACGAGTGGTTTTTTCAATTTTTTCAAGGAGCGACCCATTTTTTAACGCGAGACAAATTTTGTGACGCAAGTTCCATATGGTAAAATTGTGTGTGTGTGTATATATATATATATATATATATATATATATATATATATATATATATATATAATATATATACACACTCGCTATGTCCGGAGCTATAGGGCGCGTCCCTCTGTGGCCAATGGGGGAATGCATCTTCCTCCGATACAAGGGCCTCTGCCTTCGTGGACCATTGGACCCGTTTGGGGACCCGGCTGATCTCCAACCCCCCTACTTATATTTCCCTCTCCTCCTTTCTCCAACTCTTTGTTGTTTCCTCCCTTCCCGCATTTGGCTTTGTTTTGGACTTTGACTTTATTTTTTCCTTGAACCTTGGGTGAAGGAGGTGGTTGTACTTCACCCTTGTCGCTCTTAAACCAAGCCTTGTCCCTGCCATCTTTCACCGCGCGTTGGATGAGAGTGGCCGCCTTGTAGGCACAGGGACTGGGAATGGGTGTATCTCCCCTGCGTGACATCTATTGGCGGTGGGACCGAGTGAGCCCACGATTCGTCTTTCCCTTGTTGGAGTCGATGGTGGCTGGATGCGCGCGGGGGATGAAAATTCTCCTTTTTTGCTATGGCTTCTTCATCTACTCGGTTAATGACTTCCGCTTCTAATACTCGGACTACTACTACTATCAACACTCGGGTGGTGGGCAACCAGGCCCTCGAGTCCCCTACCACTGGAAGACCGCATCCAGATGGGGTTGACCCCCTTTGGTAACTGATCACTTGCATCCTCCTTTACCGTTGCCGACCCCAGGCTGTACCCTGAATATCCCCTTGGATGTACACCCTCTGGAGCAGTGGTCTCGCCCCAGCCCGCCTCAGCTGCTTTCGGGCAAGTCAAGTTCCACCCAAGATTTACCTCCAAAACCCTGCTTCTTGCTCTCCCCGAATGCCCCCCTCACCCGCCGTCGGCCCTCCTCCCCACGGAGAGAGCCCAGCGGTGGACGGGAAAGTCGGCATTCACGACCATCCTACCGACCGTTGGACATCCCAGTCCACTTCGATTCTACAGCCTCCCTATCCCTTCCAAGTATCCACAAATTCCTAGTGATCCGGCCTACTTCCGGATCCCTTCCGACCAACTCTGAACGGACGTTTCAGGCGATCCGAGCCCGCAGCAACTCCAGCCGTTATGATGTACGACCGCAGAGGGATGGCTCCCTCTTCATAAAAGCACGCTCAGCCGCAGAGACGAAAGCCCTACTCTCCCTCACTGAGGTCCTTGGATGCTCGGTGTCCATTTCCCCACACCCTCGCCTGAACCAGAGTCAGGGCACTATGCCACACGCCTATTGTCAATTACAGTGAACGAGCACTTGGAGAACCTCGCACCCCAGGGTGTCACCAAGATCCATCGCTTCACATCCCGACAGGGAGGTACCCCCTCCCCCACCCCGCGTCTACTTCTTACCTTTAATAACTCAGTCCTTCCCGACCGTATTGTATGGGGTATGGGAGGCCGCACGTCATGCCAATTCTCTGTCCGCCCATACATCCCAGACCCGACCCGTTGTTTTAAATTCAACAAGTTTGGACATGTTAGCTCAGTTTGTCGGCAGCCGCACCAATTGTGTTCGTTGCGGACGAATCGCTCACCCAGACAAGTGCCCCAACACACCCAAATGCTCCAATTGTGAAGGTGCACACCCATCTTCATCCCGCGAATGCCTGTTCTTTAGGTTCGAGGAGGAGGTCCGAGGCCTGCAGGTAGCGGATTTCCTTAGCCTCCGAGAGGCACGAGACAGGGTGCGGAGTCGGGAGGTGAGACCGGGCGTATCTTACGCCGCAGCCCTCGGCTCTGTCCTCTCGGTACGCCGCCCTGGCCTGCCGCTCACAGCCCCCTCGACCAGTGCTCCCTATTCTTCCCAGGGGGAGTCCTCGCAAGAGCTGACGACCTCCTGTCCCCCCCACCATTCCTCTCCACGCACCTCACCTGCCACAGATTCCCCAGGAGTTTGGGACCAGGACACCCAGGCCCCACCCACCTCGAACCCTGCCCTCCCAGCACTGCACACACCCGAACCTATCGCCCGGAGTAAGTCAACGAGGCGGAGACGTCGGTGTGAGTCGCCAGACCCTCCTGACTTTCAATTTGTCTCTCCCTCTTCCCCTAGTGCCAAGAAGACGGATCGGACCTTCACACCGCCCACTTCGCCTATGAGGACCAAACCACCCCGCCGCAGAAGTCCCATCAATCTACCCCGACAGACTTGGATAATAGTTGCCGAAGTACATGACCCACCCCCCACGACGAGATCCAATCTGGACAACATCCTCTCCCCTGAGGATCCAGTGGATGCTGCTCTGGCGCAGCTACACGGTGAGGAACTCGGCTGCGCACGTAAGTTTCATGGACCTGCCCTTGCCTCTTGGTGCCATTTTTTTCTACCCCTCCACGAGAAAACACTGGTATATCCTCCCACCCCCACTGTCCCTGCTCCCCTAAAATCCCCGGCCCACACCCTGTCAGCCACTCTGAGCACGTCCTCCCTCCCACCTGGCGGGTCCTTCTGGAACCACCTATCGCCACCTGGGGTCCGTCGTTCGTGAGACCCCAGACAGGCGGGGAGGTGCCAATTTGGGAAATAAAACGCCCCCCCCATGGCCCGAACACAAAAGCTCAAGAAATTTCGCGCCATCGGAGCCAACAACAATCTCCAAGCTGCCGTGATCAACGCCTCCGGTCTCGCTCGGCCGACTCGACCACGCGGTCTCCGCGGGGATCGACTGGCCGACCGATTCCTTCTCTGGTGAACGGCAGATAGCCAGCCATACTCCTGACCCATCCTTCGCCTTCGCGAACCTCAAATCTACCTTCACACTCCAACCTCTTCGCACCTATACCTTTACCCATCCCCCATCATCAAATAATGGATCCCCCGAAAACTACAATAGTACACTGGAACTGCAGAGGAATATTCGCGAATTACGATGGCCTTAATTCCTTGATTGCCACTTCCCGTCCGGTGTGTGTCTGTCTCCAGGAACTCATCCTGGGGACCAGACCCATGCCCTGCCCGACTGGATATTCATTCTTCACCACCCCGTCTCCTACCTGCACTCGAAAGGGGGCTGCCATTTTCATCCACCACGCAGTCCCCTTCTACAATCTCCCTAACCGATCCCCGTTACATGTGATTGCTACCCGGCTTTCCCTGGATAAACAGTACACCGTCTGTTCAATATACCTCCCACACACTCAAGTCTCTCGCGATGACCTGGTGGAGGTGGTACAACAACTCCCCAGGCCCTTTCTATTACTGGGCGATTTCAGTAGTCGCCACCCCATGTGGGGACACACACACACCACCTATATGGCCCCGACCCTGATCAACATCATGACCGCGCTCTCATTTGAGTGCCTCAATGATGGCTCTCCTACATTCTACCATGCTACCACCTGCACTCCATCCTGTATAGACCTGACCTTCGTTTCGACCGATGCCCTCCTAGATTTCTCATGGCAAGTCCTCCAAGAGGATTATGGAAGTGACCATTTCCTAGTTCAACTCGCGCTCAATTGGCCCGACCAGACCGTTCGGGTACTGGAGAAATGGATTACTGCAAAAGCTAACTGGTCCCGCTTCCACGACGATGCATATACAACCCGAACGACTGCCAACTTCCCATCCTCCGACGAGTGTATCGCATACTTCGAATCAAACGTGGTAGCGGCTGCGTGCTCTAGCATCCCGCGATCCTCCACCTACCCCCGCGCCCGACGGGTACCTTGGTGGACCCCAGAGTGCACGGAGGCGGTATGCGCCAAGAAGACTGCTACTCGACGGTTCTACCGTACGCGACTTCCCATCCATCGCACGGAGATGCAGCGGGCCAGGGCCATCGCCCGCCGCACAATGAAGACAGCGCGCCGAGCTTCTTAGCGGTACCCCGGAATAACGACGGACTCCTATACGAGCCAAAATCAGTGGCAAACCATCTAGCTTCTACTTTCGCCGCCGTTTCTTCCACTGCAGTTACCTCCCTCGTACCTGCCCCTAAAAATAGCTCCTCTTCACCGTCCATAGACAGCTCCTACAACCGACTGTTCACCATGCGTGAACTACAGGCGGCACTGGCCTCTCGATCCCCTTGTCCAGGCCCGGACGGTATCCCGTACAGCATGATCCAGCACATCCACCCTACCTTACAAAATTTCCTACTAGACCTATAGAACCGCATATGGGTAGAGGGCGCCTTTCCCTCCCGGTGGAGGGAGGCCTACGTAATCCCTATCCCCAAACCCAGCAAAGATTCCCTCGATCCCACAAACTACAGACCAATCGCCCTAATGTGTTGTGCCTGCAAAATTTTCGAGAAAATGGTCGCGACGCAACTATCGTTCTTCCTGGAAAATAGTAATTCCTTCCCAGCTACCCAGTCCGGCTTCAGACAATTTCGATCCACCACTGATCCCCCTCCTGCTTCTCAGCCGTGACGTACAGAATGCATTCGACAGTGGACAATTCGTCCTATCAATATTTTTTGACATCCAGAATGCCTACGACACCACTCATCGGACAATAATCCTTAGTCAGCTCCAAAGTCTAGGACTCGTAGGAGCTATGCCGACCTTCTTCAGGGGCTTCCTATCCTCCCGAACCTTTAAAGTTCGGGTGGGCTCAGTCCTCTCAGACACTTTCGTGCATATGGACGGGGTCCCACAGGGAAGCATCCTCAGTGTTCTTTGCTTTTCCATCGTCATGAACACAGTCTCAAAATGCCTTCCACCCAACATCTGTTCTTCCATCTACGCGGATGACCTTGCGATCTACTTTGCAGGGCGGGAGCCGTCCGTAGTTCAACGGCAAATTCAGCTCGCCATCTACTGGGTGGAAAGGTGGGCGACGTCGGTGGGTTTCCGCCTCTCCACCCCGAAGTCCAATTGTATACTCTTCAGCAGAAGACCCGCAACCCTTCCTGTTCCCTCTGTCACGCTATACGGCAATCCTCTTGAGGTGGTACCCTCCACGCGATTTTTGGGCGTGATTCTAGACCGACGGCTCAACTGGGTTCCTCATATCAAACAACTGAAGCAGTCCCTCCAGCGTCCCCTCGCTCTACTAGATCACCTCTCCCACACCACATCCTTCGAAAATCGATTTGCTGCAGGTTCTTCAAACAAGAGACATTCAACCTTGTCCTTTATAACTGATCCAATGTGTTCACAGACGTTCAGGTCAGGAGAATTTTCTGGCCATTCTTCATTTCCAAAGAAATCGATCTCATGGTTCCGCAACAACTGTTGAGTGGCTAATGCCTTAAAGCAGGGGGCCTTATCGTGCAGAAGTGTGACCTGATCAACATCCATAACATTGTTTGGGTTTTTTAGAAAAGGAATGACATGCTGGGATAGAATAATATCACGAAAATACTGTCCATCCCAACTCTGACCAATTGGCTTCAGCACCCACATGAGCTTCTTTGCAGTGAACAAAACAAACACACCAACACAGTCTGGACTTTTTAATAATTCGCGATAATGTTCATTGTCATCGATTTCATCTGGTGTTGTGGCCCACACACGATCATTTTGGTAGTTAGGCCGACGTGTTACGTAAACAGAAAATTCATCGGAGACAGCTAAATGCATGAAATTATCCACATCCCAATCTTCAAGATAATGGGCAAACCACATTCTGTCATCGATGTTAAGTTGAGTTTTTCTTGGCTTTGGAAGGTCATGCCAAGGCTTTAAACCTTGCCTATGACGGTACGGTCGAATGATCTCCCCACTAACGATCTTTCCTCTCAACACTTCGATCTCTCTAGAAAGTTTAGCACAGATGTTTTTCCGCTTACGCGGATGATGTCCTTTGTTTCCTGAGAGAGTGGCAAATTTGGGCGCCAGATTTGGTTGTATCCATTTCACATTCATCCAAAGTTTTATTCCAATTTCTTTTGACGAAGTCCCCACTTCTTCGCAACTTTTTGGCAACCCATGAACGTGTTATAAAGGTGGCTCCAGCATCACGAGCTTCCTGAAATGTTATTGCTCGTATGCGATCTATCACACGTTGCTTCTCTGAATCACCAATTAATTGAGAAGCCATTATATTATCACTTTATCAGCTAGAGTAATTTTAATAACTGCAATAAATAAAGAATTTTATATATTTTTATAATCACTAAAAACTATTTCGATATAATTAAACATGTAAGCTGCAAATGGCGGGGGTGGGGGGGTGGGGGGGGCTAAGGTTTTTGGATGGAACCCCTTACAGAAGGTTGCACCGCTGCCACCATGAGGTCGTCTCGTTTTTTTTTTTGCGGGTACTCATCTTTTCTGAGACTCTTGTCAGGGTAACGTTGATAGTTTGAAGGAAGCTAACATCCAGTGAGAAATGCACGTAATGTTGTTCGTAAATGTGCAGATATCATATTGCAGTTTCAATTTTGTATTTAGCCAGACAAACTTTTCTCAAAATAAGTTGCATGATCGTTTTTCCATATCAACATGGCACAAAATTTTGCACTATGAAATATTAAAATTTCACTCTTGATCCTGTAGAATTGTAATTTTTTTCTGATTTTATTCACGTGTTTGGTTTTCACAAAAAAAATCCAACCCCGGAGTTATTTCGGACAGACTGGCTCGTAGCTTATATATACAGTATATTAGGGTGTGTCAATTTTAGTAAAGTCAACAATTCAAAAAACTACTAGTGACCAAATGATGCATTTTTGTGTGCTAAATCGAAATATGGCTTTAACCCCTTCCGCACGACTTTGCCTCAGCAACGTATGGTGCAATATACGACTTTCATGACGAACGCACGCCCGTCATCGTAGGGAAGGGGTTAAAATCAGGGATGGGGAGTCGGGAGTCGGTAAAAACGACCGACTCCCGACTCTGATTCAATTTCTATATGCCAACAATTTACCAGAATACTACTATGCCCTAAATAAATATCTTCCTGAACTAATTCTAGATTCACATTTCCACATTTTATTTATTGTTCTGGTAAATCTTAGCAAATGAAATTCATATTTCTATTTCAGGATACTAGGTACCATATAAAAATTAGCAATATATTAATTATTAATTTAATTAGCCCCTATTAGTAATGAGTCGTGGGCCTAGTAGAAAACCAGCAGTCTTTCAATATTTTAAGCTAAATGAGGATGAAAGTATTTTTATTTGTCAAGTAGAAAAGGATGGTAAAGAGAGTAATGCAAAAATTAGTGCTTACACTAGGAAACATGCTAATGCTCCAACTAGAGCCTCAAACTTGAAACGCCATCTACGGAACAAACATCCCAATATTTATAAGGTTGTAGATCAGCATAAGGAAATCCAGAAACCTACTTCTAGTCAGGCCAGTAACTCTATTTCAAAAAGCAAACAAGTCTCTGTTACAAAAATGTTTCCACAGTGAGAGAATTACAATATCAATGACAAAGGAAAATTTAAAAAAATACCTTTAGATTTAGTTGTAAAGAATGGGGTTGCACTTACATTATTTTCCTCCCCAGCTTTCCGTGGATTAAATGGAGAAATGGCGGCAAAACTAGGAGTGTCATTAGAGAGACATGATATTCGAAACATGATTTTAAAGGAAGCAGAAAGCCAGAAAACTTTATTGAAAACAATGCTGCAAGGAAAATTCTTCTTTCTTAAGATGGATGCCTGCACGAGACAAAGAATTAATTATATGGCAATAAATGTTCAGTTCATTGATGAAGGAAAACTAGTTATACGTACTCTGGCAGTGAAGGACACTGAAACTCAACATTCAAGCGAATACCTGACCAAGCTAATTGAAACCATCTTGACAGAATATGAAATCACTAAAGAGCAAATATTATCAATTGTTACTGATAATGCTTCAAATATGACAAGTACAGTACAGAAACTTAATGATGGTGAAGTAAAAGGAGATCTTTTTGAAGACAGTAGTGAAGAAGATACGGATGAAACTGCTGACAAACTTGACACTGTAGACAATGATTTTGCTGGATTCTCAAATATCCCCCATATGCGATGTGCAGTCCACACATTGCAACTGGCAATTCGTGATGGGTTAAAAGAAAGGAATGCTGCTAATGTAGTAGGTAGGTTACGCAACATAGTAGTGGCTGCAAGAACGCCTAAACTTGATGCAATATTAAAACGTCGATCCGGAAAAGGTGCAGTTATATATCAAGCTACACGTTGGGGGAGTACCTATGAAATGATTAAGCGCCTTCTTGAATTGAAGCCATACCTTATCGATATGGCAAACCCAGATGTAACAATGACTGATATCCAGTGGCAGCAGGCAAGTCAACTTGAGGCATTACTTAAGTACCCATATGTGGTTACAAAGAAGTTTCAAGCAGCTGAATTGACACCTGGCACATTTTACAAGGAATGGAAAAATATTAATTATAAACTATCTCAAATTGGCGGCATTGTTGCAGATGGTATAAGAATGTCTATGCAGCGTAGAGAAGAAAATTTACTGAATAATGACGTGCTATTGGCTGCAGCTTATGTAGATCCTATGCACAGGGTACTTTTAACTGAAGAACAGATTGCTAGAGGAAAGTCAGCCCTGTGTGATGTAGCTGTGCGAATGAAAATGTTAAATGAAACAGATGCCGCAAGTAATTCAGAATTTGAAAGCTGCTCTAGTCCTGCCATTATGCAAAGCTCCTGCTCAAACTCTGAAGAAGAAATGGATCTTGAAAAATATCTCGATAATGAAGAAAAATCAAAAAAAGTTAAGCGATGCCGTTTGAGTCAAGATGATAAACCTATAAAAATAACCCCATTGACCAAATTCAGAGAAGACTTTAATGCAGCTTTAACAAAAATAGAGAAATTTGATCGTTCATTAAAACTTGATGTGATGAATGCCATACCAAAGTATCCTTGAATTAGTGCAAGATGTAGCCAGAACTGTTACTGCATTGCCACCAACACAAGTCAGCGTTGAAAGATTATTTTCAGCTCTTCGGTTAATTAAATCCCACCTACGGGCTAAGTTGAAGGAGGACATAATTGATGCTATACTTTTCTTAAGAACAAATTCTCCTTAGAGCGTTAAATTATTAAGTATGTTTTTTTAGCCTTTTTTTAACATTTAGCTTCAATATTAGCTTAGCATATAATATATAATGGAAACAAAATATTCTTTACCAACTTTTTTTATTTAGCTACGGTACCGTACGCAACATTAAAATTTTAAAATTGTTAACCTAATGAGGTTATAAATATTTTATACGAGATCAATTTCTTTTTCTGTTAATTTTTATTTTTGTGTAATACAACATTAAAATTGTATTAAATTACTAAACTGTATTATTATCATACCTACTTTATTACATTTATTTATACTTATATATTTGAAAGAGTCAGGAGTCGGAGTCGGTTTTTAAAAATACCGACTCCGGACTCCGGAGTCGGGAGTCGGTTGTTTTTGGCCGACTCCCCATCCCTGGTTAAAATCCAGATTTGACCACTCCTAGTTAATTATATTTGAAATTGAAGTTTAAGAAAAATCAGCAATTTTTGCAAGTATTTTTTTTATTGTATATAACTACATTTTACGTACATTACATACCGGGTGTACATAAAGTCAGGATCTATTTTTGTGAAGCACTTGGAAATTATATGGAATTCGATCATAAAATGATAAAGTGGTAACATTTATTAAATAATTAAGAGTAGGATTCGACGTGAAGCCCATCAGTATCCCTGCACAGCTCAAATCGTTCCGCAGCATTTCTAAACACATTCTGGAGCATTTGCGGGGTTATGTTATCTGCAGCTGTTCGTATACGTGTACGTAAGTTTTCAAGACTCGTAATCTTCGTCTGATAGACGTGCGATTTGATAAAGCCCCATGCAAAGAAATCTATAGGGGTTAAATCTGATGATCTCGCTGGCCAAGGTCTGTTGCTTCCGCGTCCGATCCAGCGATTTGGAAAACGTCCATTTAGATAATCCTGAACAATTTTGGCATAGTGACAAGGAGCACCATCATGTTGGTAGACGACGGGAATAGGATTGTTAGTACCGTCGTCTATCAACATGATGGTGCTCCTTGTCACTATGCCAAAATTGTTCAGGATTATCTAAATGGACGTTTTCCAAATCGCTGGATCGGACGCGGAAGCAACAGACCTTGGCCAGCGAGATGACCAGATTTAACCCCTTTAGATTTCTTTGCATGGGGCTTTATCGAGTCGCACGTCTATCAGACGAAGATTACGAGTCTTGAAAACTTACGTACACGTATACGAACTGCTGCAGATAACATAACCCCGCAAATACTCCAGAATGTGTTTAGAAATGCTGCGGAACGATTTGAGCTGTGCAGGGATACTGATGGGCGTCACGTCGAATCCTACTCTTAATTATTTAATAAATGTTACCACTTTATCATTTTATGATTGAATTCCATATAATTTCCAAGTGCTTCACAAAAATAGATCGACTTTATGTACACCCTGTACAATTAAAGACATTTTGATAGTATTTCAATATTAAAACTTAAAAATATAGATAGGTTTCTTGAACTTTGCCAAGGATGCCATATATAACTACATTTTACATACATACAATTAAAGACATTTTGATTGTATTTCAATATTAAAACTTAGAAATATAGATATGTTTCTTGAACTTTGCCAAGGATGCCATGTCTGCCTTGCTCTTGTTCCTGGACATGAGCTCCCTACTGGCCACCTGGCCACTGATGTACGCCGCCTTCCTCTCTTGTAAGTAAACATGTGCTGCTTCAGTTGTCATCCTTACACACCTCTCTACTGACTGTGTGTGTGAGGGTCATGCAGGAACTTCCATTGGTCTATCTAGAAACTCCTTGATTGCAGCAGTGGTGAGGGAGCAGGTCAGAGGAGGGTCAGTCACGCCAGAGTTCCAGTCAATAAGCTCCGAGAGTTTGGTGACATCTGGGTTGATGTCAGGAGTCTTCCTGGGTCTGACACTGCAGTCTCCTACTTGTGTGTCCTCATCTCCTTCACCTTTGATTTCTAGTAATGATGTCATATTATCTAGCAAACTTAGAAATATCTTGTGTTGTTTAAAAAGGCCATTTACCTACTTATATTTGACCAGGACGAAGGAGGACGAAGACTTCATACCAGACTCAGTCTGGTATGAAGTCTTCGTCCTCCTCTCTCCTCCCTGCCTCCTCCACTCATGCATTCACAATCAAAACTCCAGTATTTGTGACTATGTGAAACTTAGAAACCATACTGCACACCAAAAATAACCAAAGTTGACCACACATATCGATGGCACATTGATATACGATGCTACAGTCATATTTAGGTTATATTTCAAGCCTTTATGGTCAAATATAAGTAGGTAAATGGCTTTTTTAAACACAAGATATTTGAAAGTTTGCTAGATAATATGACATCATTTGAGCATTAGTAGTTTTTGAATTGTTGACTTTACTAAAATTGACACCCTAAATTACTGGAAATCAGAGGTGGAGATGGACACACAGGTAGGAGACTCCTGACATCAACCCAGATGCCACCAAACTCTCGGAGCTTATTGACTGGAACTCTGGCGTGACTGACCCTCCTCTGACCCGCTCCCTCACCACTGCTGCAATCAAGGAGTTTCTGGATAGACCAATGGAAGTTCCTGCATGGCCCTCACACACACAGTCAGTAGAGAGGTGTGTAAGGATGAAACTGAAGCAGCACAACATGTTTACTCATAAGAGAGGAGGGAGGCGTACATCAGTGGCCAGGTGGCCAGTAGGGAGCTCATGTCCAGGAACAAGAGCAAGGTAGACATGGCATCCTTGGCAAAGTTCAAGAAACCTATCTATATTTCTAAGTTTTAATATTGAAATGCAATCAAAATGTCTTTAATTGTATGTATGTAAAATGTAGTTATATATGGCATCCTTAGCAAAGTTCAAGAAACATATATATTTCTAAGTTTTAATATTGAAATACAATCAAAATGTCTTTAATTGTATGTAATGTATGTAAAATGTAGTTATATACAATAAAAAAAATACTTGCAAAAATTGCTGATTTTTCACAAACTTCAACTTCAAATATAAGTAGCTAGGAGCGGTAAAATCTGGATTTTAAAGCCATATTTCGATTTAGCACATAAAAATGCATCATTTGGTCACTAGTAGTTTTTTGAATTGTTGACTACTAAAATTGACACACCGTAATATATATATAATTGGGGAATCCTATCTTTCACAAGTATGTCGTCGGAAGAGAGAGTAGAGCACACATGGCTGGTATCCATAGGTGTTATCTCACATCTTTCTGAAATATAATTTTAAAACTTAAAATCAGATGTAATTCCAATACAATTTTTCCACTCTATCTTCAGAGAACCCATTTATGGCTTCAAGAATGTCCCTGGCTGTTTTCTTTTATTCTGTACTAAAAACATAATCTTCCTGTATTTCCTCATTGAAGTAGTATCTAATGTAAATCAACAACACTACACATTTCGTATTGTTGGTGGATTCATCCAACTGAATAGAAAGACTAAGAATAACGGTGAGAGTTCGATCCATTCAGTGAGGTGATATTTTGTTCTGACCTATCACAAATTGAGCTGAAATGTGTGTGCGCGCGCTTTTTTCAGAACCGTGCACAGCCTAAACGGCACATCGGAAAATTCTGCAACCACCACCAACTGACAACTGATGGGCTGACGATGTGCTCTGTCAAGTTTCCCGGTCCTAGCCTCCTAGGTCACCGGTTACTTCTTCCTATGAGGGCCTCATATAATATAATAAAAAAAATAGATGAAAAAGTGAAAAAAAAAAAAAAATTTCTCTTTACATTTGTGATTGACTGGATAGCCCGAAAGGGCTCACAATTTAATTGGGATACTAAGCTCCATTCTTTCATCGATTTGCAGTTACGATTCATTACAATTTTGTAATTATATTACCAATATTTTATAAAGTATTGGTGGTTACGATTGTACCATCCAGTGATATGCCATATGTATGAGATATATGTGATATGCCATACTTTTGTCGCTTAGCCACTTCTTCCTATGAGGGCTTCATATAATATAATTTTAAATCTACAACCAATAAAAAAAAAAATGAAGTAGTGAGAAAAAAATCCGGAGGGCGATAGCGAGCAATAGCGAGCTACCGCTTGTTATACCTATTTCTCAAAGGATTTACACTTGTTTGATTGGCTGTTGTAAAGAAAACTGAGTAAAACTTAGGTGCTACATTTCTTAGGATCTAGGCTATGATTAACCTGCATCATTAAGCCAATAAAATATTGGAAATTTCGTCCTCTAAGTAGTCTTTTATTAATAATTTTGGAAAAATAGTACTTTTGAAATATCGGCCGATACTGATATCGATAAAAATCTACCGATATATCGCTACATCCCTAGTGAGCAGTATCAACAAATGAGTCTACCATTCTACACGCAGTGTGCACGTTCAGAGAGACCGTTCCGTTATACATTAGGGCTTACACTTACTAAAATTTTCCAAAGGAAAGCAACAGTGATTATTTTCATAGGATGCTTCACTCCAATTTTGTATTCTCTTCTTTGTTTCCGATCTTCCTTTCTTTACCTTTAAGGTAAAGAAATCTGCCCCTGAAGTGGATTTATCTTAATGTATTATTGCTTTTCAACACTTGAAGTGAAAGATTTTGACATTTCAACTGTTTGAGTCGTTACTGTTTGTGTATAATATGCATGATCACCACAGAGTTATATCAAAATGTATACTTGGAAAAACAATATACGAGTAAACTTTTTGAAGTAGTACTAGTTCAGAGAATTACATGTGAATATAATTGCATGCAGTGGCAGAATGAATCATACGAGTAAGTGTTGTCAACAAATGAAAATCAATTTCTACCGAAGAACAAGAGTTAGCCAAAGTAAAATCTGTGTCTCGCGCGAGTCGCGACCCACCGAGACTATAACCTGGAACCCAGTGCCGGGCCGCGACCCACGTTTTGTTGCCACTGAATATATATATATATATATATACAGTATATATATATATATATATATATATATATATATATATATGAAAATTATTTCACGAAAGTGACACGTGAAAAATATTTATGATGAATAAAACCACGAAGGGAAAAGAAACACAAAGTGGTGCTCAAGCGCTTTCGTCTAATGACATCCTCAGGAACACTCCTTTGTTCCTGAGGATGTCATTAGACGAAAGCGCTTGAGCACCACTTTGTGTTTCTTTTCCCTTCGTGGTTTTATTCATCATATATATATATATATATTTTTTTTTTGTTTCAAAGTATGACCGCTCATGGCCACCAAAAGAAAGGTGGATAGCAGAGCGAACACAGGACGAAGACTATGAAACAGCGAACGGAAGTGAACAATAGACGGGGAGGAGGAGGGGGGGGGGGGGGGAGAAAAAATATCAGTCACAACCGGTAACGAAGTCGGGAGCGAAGGAGGAAGGAGAACAACCCGGTTACCGAAAAGTAGGGACCTTCCGATAGAATAGCGCCAAGCCTATCACAAGGCCCGACGCTCTCCAAAAAGGGAAAATACTCTGCGCGCAGCGCAGAGTAAAGCGGACACTCCACCAGCAGGTGGGCAATTGTGAGTAAGATGTTACAATCGGGACATCGGGGCACCCGATCCCCGGCCATCAAATAGCCATGGGTCAGGTGGGTGTGGCCAATACGGAGGCGGGCCAAAGCCACCTCCTTATGGCGCGACCGATGGAAGGAAGAGGCCCAACATCCCAATTTGGGTTTAATCTTGCAGAGTTTGTTATTTGTAGCGCCATCCCAGCGACTCTGCCACCGGGAGCGCAAAAACCTACGGAAGCCAGGGATATAATCGGAAAAGGGAAGGGACACGGGTGAAACCTGTAGTCGGCACGCGGAACGGGCAGCTCGATCGGCAGCCTCATTTCCAGCCACGTTAACATGTGCAGGAACCCAGCAAAATACCACCACCTTGCCACCAGAAGTGACAAGGATATGGCACAGTAGCTGGATTCGTCGGACCAGTGGGTGGACAGGGTCAAAACACTCCAGGCCATCCAGGGCACTGCGGGAATTCGAATAGATGACAAACGACCCATACGGATGCTCCCGCACCACCTCCAGAGCGCTCAGAATGGCATAGAGCTCCGCCGTGAAAACGGAAGCCTCATCAGGGAGATGGGTACATCGGGGAGCAAGGGCAAACGACTGGGGAACAGCCGCGGCCCCAACGCCCCCGACGACCTCGAGCCATCTGTGAAGACCGCAACACATGCAGAGTGACACGCTGCATGCTGAAGGAACAGAGACCGAAGTAAGGCAGTCAGAATCGGCCCTGCGAACGGGGCGCAACGCCCTACAGCACGCAACAGGGGTGCTCTCCCAAGGTGCAACACCCCTGAAAGAGACCGGTATAATGGATGGAGGAGGAGTGCCCATACCATCGAGGAGGGAGGTCACCGTGTCGGTGAAATACCAACCCCCATCCCGGCAGAACGCCCTCTCAACCACCTGGAACAGAGGAGAGGTGGGAAGACGGAGGATCCGGAGATAGTGCTTAGCAATGAGGAACGACCTCCGATCCTCCAAGGGAGGGATGTCGCACTCAACCTGCAGACTATCAACCGGAGAGGAGCGGAAGGCGCCAGATGACATGCGCAGTCCTCTAGAGAGGACCGGATCCAGTATCCGAAGGGCCGTGCGGGAGGCGGAGCCATACACCACACTCCCATAGTCTAATTTGGACTGTACCAGGGACACGTACAAACGGAGGAGTGTCCGCCTATCCGCGCCCCATGTAGTATGCGACAGGTGTCCCAGCAAATCCAGGGTACGTCTCGCGGACTCGCGCAGCCGGCGAAGGTGGGGAACCCAGCTCAAACGGCTGTCGAAAACCATACCCAAGAAGCGTACTGATGGAACGAGGGCCAGAGGCTGACCCCCGAGTGTAAGGTTAAAGGCCGGGATGGCGCCGGATCCCCGTCTCCTCGACGGAAGGAAGGCCACACACGAAGTCTTCGGGGAAGACAGCGTAAGGCCCACCGACGACGCCCAGCGTTCAACCCGATTGACCGCGAGTTGGACTTGCCTCCACGAGGGGGGGACTCGTCCCCACGGCATAGACAGCCAGATCATCTGCGTAAATGGAACAGCGCACCGAGGGCGGAAGAGCTCCCGGTAGCGCAGACATAACCAGATTGAAGCAGGAGACGCTGAAAACATACCCCTGGGGCACCCCCTCCTCCTGAACATACAGGTCAGATAGGGCCGCCCCCATTACGGACGCGGAAAGTGCGACGGCAGAGGAAGTTGCGAAGAAACGTGGGCGAAAAGCCCACAAAACCAAGAGACTTCAAACGGTCCATGACAACTCCCCGACGGGTCGTGTCATAGGCCTTTTGGACGTCGAAAAAGACGGCCAGAACAAGATTCCGGCGGGAAAATGCCTCCCGTACATCATGGCCAAGGAGGAGAAGGGGGTCCAGAGTACCCCGAAATCGACGAAAGCCATACTGGGTCGGGGGGTATAACCCAAGCGACTCCAGTGTAAAGGAAAGTCGGACGGCCACCATCTTTTCAAGGAGCTTGCATAAGCAGCTCGTCAAGGCAATAGGCCGATAGCCCGCCACCTCCGCCGGATCCTTCCCCGGCTTAGGTATCGGGACCACAATCGCCTCCCTCCAACGGGAAGGGAACGACCCCTCAACCCACACCCGGTTGAAAAGATCCAGCAAGAAGTGCAGGGCCATCGGGTGCAGATTCCAAATAAAGTCATACGGAATGTCATCAGGGCCAGGGGCGGAAGAACGACGGGTTGCCAAGGCAGCCAGTTCCCGCATCGTAAAGAGATGGTTATAGGGCTCGTTCCCAGGGGGCGGGAACGTGACCTCCGATAAAGGACGATCCGCAGCTGAAGGCGAACGGGAAACCGCAGCAAAAGCACCGGCCAGCCGATCGGCCACAGCAGCAGGATCCGAAAGGAAGCCGTCCCCGCCCCGAAGGACAGGGCGACTAGCAGGGACCGGCTTCCCCTCGATACTACGTACCTTCCGCCACACAGCAGCAGAAGGGGTAGATGAGGAAATGCCGGACACAAAAGCACGCCAAGAGGCCCGACGGGCCAACTTGAGAGTCCGGCGGGCGAAAGCCCACCATAGGAACCTAGTCAGTAATCGAGGGTGTCATGGGGCGGTGTACCTCAACCGACACCCGGACACTAGTCGGGGCACCGAGAGACGACACCTCACCAGCCCTTCGTATAGGAGGGGGAGTTCCGAGCGGACCAGGAGCGGCGCGCCGCTTCCCTTCCGGTGAGGAAGGGGAAGCAGGGCGAGCAGCGGTCATGATCGGGTCTGGAGGACTCCGACTCCGACCACGGCGACGCCTCCTCCTCCCCTTCGGGGCAGCACCTTCCCCACCCGAGAGACGAGTAGGCAAAGATCCAGACCCCAAGGCCGGAGAGGGAGAAGGGGCACCTGTAGGCAGGGAATCAGATGGGATGTCCGAAAGTGAGGCAGAGAGACAAGAAGGTCCCGCGGCGCCAGGAGGACCACCAACCCCCGGAACTTCCAGGGGGGGGCACCACTCCGGTAGGCGCCGGGGTAGCACGGGAGGGGCCAGAGGACCCGCCAGAGCCAAGGGCCGCAGCATAGGACAACCCCCGCCGCGGCTCCCGGTCACGGACCCTATCGCGCGCCTCCCGCGCACTAAGGAATTCGGTAGTCCTTAAGGACCGCACCTCGAATTCAAACTTGAAAACGGGGCAGTCCCGAGAGGAGGAAGGGTGGGCCCCCGAGCAGTTCGAGCACAGCGGGGGTTCGTGCACGGGGTAGGGTGCGCAGGCCCACCGCAGCGGACACACAGCTTACCTTCACGGCGGCAAGCAGAGCTAACATGGCCGAACCGGTTGCAGCCAAAGCAGCGAACCGGGTCAGGCACATACGGTCGCACCGAGAACTCACACGACCGGCGATCACCCATGCCCCAGAACACCTGGGCCGGAGGCACAAGGGAGTCAAAGGTCAGGGGCAGACGAGCGGACGGGGTCAGAGCACCATCCCGGCGCGACGAAAAGCGGAAGACCTTCGTCACCCCCTGGGAGGCAAGATCCTCCTGCAACTCGCCAACCGGGATTGACAGCAGACGGGAAGCGAAAATGGTGCCCTGACAGCTATTCAATTGCGGATGGGGAGTCACAGAAACTCTGCAACCCAAAACATCCTGCACTGTAGAAGGGACTCAGTCACCACCGAAGAACGGGACTTCAAACGAAGAGACCCATCCTTCAGAGGGCGGATATCTAACGACAGGGAACTCCCACCGTCTTAAGACGCTGAAACACCCGTTCCGAGTTGCCCGGAAGGGAGCCAGCAGAAGGGCGGAGAACAAGGAACCTGTCCACTGGACAGAAATTGACAGCAGGGACAGGCCATGTGTAACGGTAACCGAGAGTGGGCGAGAGAACGAGGGCCGCGAAGACCCCGCCCTACGGCCACCACGAGTCCGGCCACGAGAGCCAGACGCCGCAGAGGACGAGAGGGGCCATACGGCTTGAAGGTCAATCCAGCGGAGGCAGAGGCCGCTGAACGACCAGAAGTAGAAGTCTTATCCAAATCCAAGGGCGGGCCAGAGTCGTCAACAAGAGGGGATTTAAGTTTTGAAATTGAACCCATAAACAATAGCTTTACAAAAACAGCCTCGGACCCAAGGCAATGCACCATCCGCCGCTGCATCCTTCAAGGCGCAGGCCCAACGTCCCGGGTAGCCCCCCCCCAACCCGACTGTCGTTTTAAAAACAGCAGATTGGCACTACCGAGATTTGTCCGTTAAGGGCCCAGCAAAGACCCAATCCAGACGCAGCAGCGGTCCGGGCGCCCAGACCGTCCCCGGAGCACGGCTCAGCCACGGAGCGATGCCCCCCGGCGGGTGCACCCGATGACACCAAGACTGCAAAATACAGAGGGGGGGGGATACTACAATTGACAGAGGCACAAGACCGAGTCAAGAGAAAAGAAATTCTGGTTGAAACGGAAAAAAGGGGGAGCTAAAAGAAAGTAAGGGGGGGGGGAAAAAAAAAAAACGCAACTAGGTAACTCTTCGCCCACACCCCGCGAGGAGTTGAGGAAACCCCAACAACACACGGGTGTACGAGCCCCCTCGGCCCGGCAGCCGGAGTACCTAATCGAGGGGGTATATATATATATATATATATATATATATATATATATATATATATGGCTTGCTTAAAATTACAATTTCCTAACAGCTCTCTGTAAATAATATAAAATTAATACTAAGTAGTTTACGCTATAAGCAGTTATAGGATAAAATATATATATATATATATATATATATATATATATATATAATCATTTTAGATACATAATCGAACGCATAACAGCTATCCAAAACGAACAGAATTTGAGTGTATTTGTTGGTTTTTATTAGTCTTTAATAGTTATATTTATTAGTTTATTGTGAAAATTTATGCACAACATGAATGAACCCTATTTTGTTTGTGCTCCTTATCAAAACCTACGTACAGTATACTGTATCTATCAGATCATGGTTCTACAAAACTTCGTACTCTTGTGAAATCGAGGTAAGCCAGTCTGTTCATAAACTTAGAAAAATACCACAACCACCAAAATTTTAAACTTCACATCCAAAGCCAGTGAGATGAAATTTGTGAAGCTGCGCTCAAAATGTAAGTGACTTATGAACGTGAAGTTGTTGTTGTTGTTGTTTAGCCGATCAGCCCACCCTGATCGAGCAAGCCGGTGGCACGCAGGTAACCGATCGCCCTCTTCGGAGTGGACCAGAGTTTCAGCGCACTAGTGATGTTGTGTTGTGTTCGTTGTTGTGCTAGGGCGGTACAGTCTGTCATAATGTGTTCAGCTGTTTGTGGTGTGGCAGGTGTCGTCTATGGAGTTGTCTAGTCTGTGTTTATATGTTAGTAAGTTGGGGTGATATCCACATCGGAATCGTGCTAAGTTAACTCGATCCGATCTGCTCAGGCTGATCTCTGACCTGTTAATAGGTGGCGGCTTCGCACCTAGGACCGCATTCAGACCGAGTCGTGTCAGTGCTTTGTGGGTTAGGTGTGTGTGTGTGTGTGTTTTCTGTACTGTGTGATGTCTGTGGGGCGTGGTATGGAATGGAGTATTTGGTTATAATGTCTCTGGTGTTACCTTAATGGTGCGAGGTGTCGGTGCGTGATTGTACATGTAGTGGCAAGGGTGTTGTGGGTTAGTTGTCGCTACTGCCATGAATTGTGTTCCCCTCATGTCTAAATGTTCCCTAACTTTCAGTATTTTTGTTTGTGTGTGCAGGTGTTCTATTGTTGTTGTTTGAGTGCATCCTGTAATGATACGAAGTGCGTTGTTTTGTATTGTCTGTAAGGTGTTTATGTGTGTGTTTGAGATAATGGGTGCCCAGCATGGGCTAGCATAGTCCATAACTGAGCGAATATATTGTTTGTATATGAGTGATGTTGTTTCCTGCTGGTGTCCAAAGTTTGTGCCTGTTAGTACCCTAAGCGTGTTAAGTCTTGACGTACATTTGTTTTTAATATCCTGAATGTGGTTTGCAAAAGATAATGATGTGTTGTATGTGACCCCAAGTATTTTGGTCCTGTGAATGTGTGGAATGATGTTGTTTAGTGTAAGCTGTGGAATTACCTGGTGTTCTTTTGTGTTGCTTGTAAGCAAGGTGGTGGTTGATTTTGTGGGCGCTACTTTGAGTCTATTGTGTGTGAGCTAGTCTTGTATACTGTTTATGTATGTTTGTAGGTTATTTGTAGCGGTGTCGATGTTGTTGTGGGTGGATGTTAGAGTGATGTCATCTGCATATGATGATAAGGTAAGCTTGAAGTTTACGTGAAGTAAATGTTAACGTCTCACTGGCTTAAAAACTTGTTCAAAGTCAATGCAAAAAACTTCACTTTTTCTACGTGAAGGTCAAAATATGAAAATAAAAACCCACTCTAATAGACAGAGTTTATTTCCACAACAGTTTCGATGCCCACTGGCATCCTCCTCGGGTGGATACAGAAAAACGAATGAACCAAAACAAGAGGGAAAAACAGTCCAGGGACCGACCGTTAAGAAATTCGCACCTAGGTTAGATCCCATTCTCCCGACCCCGGAAGGGCATTTTCATTAAAGGGACTCGCTTATAAGTACATTCGCACCAATTTTAAAACTATCTTCCTGTTCTAAACATACAGATTCTATTATTTTTTTACATAATTATTACATTTATTATTAAATTTATTACACTTAATATTTATTGCATTATTATTTATTACAGAAATTATAAATTTATTATTACAGTGGTTATTACATTGTTGTTTATTATACAGAACTTATAAACCGAAAAAACGAATGAAAAAGGCGAGAAGGAAACAATCCAGAGATCATTGAGAAATTCGCACCTAGGTTAGATACCGTTCTCCCGACGAAAGGGCATTTTATTACAGGGTCCCGCTTATAAGTACATTCGCCCAAATTAAAACTATCTTCTTGTTCTATACATACAGATTCTAATATTTTGACATAATTACTGCATTTATATTTTTTTTAACATTTATTATTACCTTTACCCTAATTATTAAATTTATAATATTACCTTTATTATTACATCTGTTGCACTTATATTTATTTCCACATTTATTACTTCCATTATTACATTTACTAAAAGCGAGTAAGGAAACAATCCAGAGACATTTTTAGGTTAGAACACGCTCCCCCGACTCCGTAAGGGATTTTTTGACCAAGAATCTCATTGAAGGGTCTAACTTATAAGTACCTTCGCACAAATTAAAATTATCTACTTTTTCTATACATACAGATTCTATTATGTTTCTTTTGACATAATTATTACATTTATAAAGTACCTTACTTGATTCCCAATCTATAGCATGATTATTTTGGCTGGCGTGATAAAAAATGGCATTATTAGTATTACAACTTCTGAAGGCATATTTGTGTTCTTTAATACGGGTTTCAATATTTCTTCCAGTTTCTCCCACGTATACTAAATCACAACTTTTACATGGAATGCTGTAGATACAGGCTTGTTCCTCTTTTGCAACGTTATTCCTAATCAATTTACTTTCCACGGTAGACGAATGTTTGAACGCCAAAGCAAACTTAAAATCTTTCGTCAACAGTTTTACTCTTTCTAAGCCGGCAATGTAAGGCAAACTCACATATTGTTTGTCACATATGTTAAAAAAATGTAAATGCAATAATAAATGCAGTAATTATGTCAAAATATTAGAATCTGTATGTATAGAACAAGAAGATAGTTTTAATTTGGGCGAATGTACTTATAAGCGGGACCCTGTAATAAAATGCCCTTCCGGTGTCGGGAGAACGGTATCTAACCTAGGTGCGAATTTCTCAATGATCTCTGGATTGTTTCCTTCTCGCCTTTTTCATTCTTTTTTTCGGTTTATAAGTTCTGTATAATAAACAACAATGTAATAACCAATGTAATAATAAATTTATAATTTCTGTAATAAATAATAATGCAATATTAAGTGTAATAAATTTAATAATAAATGTAATAATTATGTAAAAAAATAATAGAATCTGTATGTTTAGAACAGGAAGATAGTTTTAAAATTGGTGCGAATGTACTTATAAGCGGGTCCCTTTAATGAAAATGCCCTTCCGGGGTCGGGAGAATGGGATCTAACCTAGGTGCGAATTTCTTAACGGTCGGTCCCTGGACTGTTTTTCCCTCTTGTTTTGGTTCATTCGTTTTTCTGTATCCACCCGAGGAGGATGCCAGTGGGCATCGAAACTGTTGTGGAAATAAACTGTCTATTAGAGTGGGTTTTTATTTTCATATTGTTCAAAGTCTTTTGTATGAATTTGTTTACATTACTATCTGAGCGTAGACCAGTGTTTCTCAGCCGGATTTTCTCCACGATCCCCGTGGAAAAAAATCTGGTAATTAATCCGCGCTGATAATTAGGTCGGCGCGACCCCTTGTCTACAGGGGTAAACAAATTCACGAAGCGTTTTTTTTTTTTTTTTTTTTTTGCACAAATCACTACTACAGGATAAACAAACTGCGACCCACCGTATGAGAAACACTCGTAGACTGACACGGTAGCCATTGCTTCCTGTGGGATTCGCAAGTGTTTAGATTGGGACCAATTTTAGTCTTACTGATTTTTCCACTTCATTTTTTAGTTTTCTGGTAAGTACAAATATCCATGTATCAAAATGATGCATTGACATTTTGGTAGCATTTAATTTCAGTAGGTTGGTTTGTCATATTATTAGGAAGGGTAGCGTTCTTGTAACCACACCTGATTGTCCCATATCCCTCGAAAGGAGGGCCTAAAGAGTTCTTTTAGAGTGCTGGGACACAAAATGTTTTCAGTTTTGTTTGCCAGAATAGAACAGTCCAATACTAAAGCACTTAGAAAAAGGCTCCAAAGTTCATTATATCTGAATCATGTGGCTATTTAGTCGTAGCCAATGTCGTAACACCGCTTCCCGTTGATCAGCGAAGTTAAGCGACATTTGATCTAGGTGGTAGTGGGATGGGAGGCCGTCCTCTGCGTCCAGATTATGTAGCGATTTGTGGTTCGGATCCCACGTAAAGCTGTAGGTTCCCTCCGTCATATGAATCCGTCATGTTGCGAAGGAAGTTAAGCAACCTCATTATTACATTTTTATTCCGCTCGCAAGACTGTTATTCCCAGAAGAACGGCTCGGAACCGAGCAAAGAAGTGCAGGAATGAAACAAAGTATGAGTGAGAGAGGAAAATGCAAGAATGCTCACAGTGGGTGTGGAAGGAATATTTCGAGGGTTTGATGGGTGGAAGTGGTGATACGAATGCAAATGTAAGTATGGTGGGATTTAGCAGTGTGAGGGGGATGCGTGACAGAGTGCCTGAGAACATAACCATGGGTAATGAAAACGGCGGTTCACAAACTGAAAAATGGAAAAGCGGCAAGTATGGATAGAATATATGAGGAAATGATTAAGTATCGGGGATTGGAAAGGTTGGAGTGGCTGTGGTACATATGTTAGAGTGCATGGGCAAATTGAAATGTGCCAGAAGACGAAGAAAGCAACAATTGTTCCATTTTACTAAATGAAAGGCGAAAGAAGTAAATGTAAGAATTATAGAGGTTGTTGAGAAGTCTGTTGAGTGTAGTTGGGAATGTGCAGAGATGGGCAGTAACGCGTTACATGTAACGAACGTTACAAAAGTAACGAGTAACGGTAACGCCTGAAAATTTGAACATTTTTCAAATGTATCAATGTAATGTAACGCTTTGCAATTTTTTTATCAATTTAACGGATTTTTTCGTTACTCGATACTTGAATTTGATAACATTGGCATTCCATTCATGAGGATTATTAAATGCACTTCACTATTCCGTGTTAGTGGCAACAACTAAATTTATATTTTCTAGGTCTCTTCATCCTTCCCAAAAATCATTGGGGTGCAAATTATTGTGCAATATATCGTTCTTAAGAGAACAACATTTATATAGTCAATAATAGTAGCTATTAGAATTTATGTGGTATGGCTGCCATTTGTAAGTTTATCTGTAGTTTCAAAATACGTGTGAAGGCACATAAACAAAAATCAAATGTAACTAGTTACTTGTAACGTCGTTACATGTATCAAGTAATGGTAACGCTTTAAGGATTTTCAAAAGTAACATGTAGCAGTAACGCCGCCCAATTTAATGTAACGGTGCCCATCACTGGGAATGTGTATGGTAGAACAGTGATAGTAGTAGTTCGTGGTAATACAGAATGCTTGGTGAGTGATGGGCAAGGAGGGTTCCGAGGTGGAAGAAGCTGTATAGATCAGGTGTTTGCAGTAAGACAAGTTATTGAGAAAGCATGTGAAAGGGAGTGCAAAGTATGGATCTTGAGAAGGGATATGACAAAGTGAAGAGAGAAGCACTGTGGCAAGTCTTGAGTTTATGTTCGGTTAACGATAGACTTATGAATGCGATGAATTTCTGTGATGGAAGTAGTGCATGTGTGAAAGTAAATACAGAATTGAGCGATTGGTTTGAAATAAGTGTTGGTGTGCATCAAGGATGTGTGATGTGTTCCAGGCTGTTCAATCTGTTTATGGATGGAATGATGAGAGAGATGAAAATGCAACTGCTAGCAAGGGGTATGAATCTGGTGTGTGATAGGAATAGGTGGGGCCTGTCAACACTTGTATCCGGATGATGATGTATTTGCCCAGAATGAGTGTGATATGCAAGAGTTTAAGAGAAGATTGTTGAAAGTGAATGTGAGGAAGAACAAGTTATTGATTGTGAAGAAACGGAAATTCAGATTGTCATGTGATGGTTTAATGATGGAACACTAGAGGTGGTAGTCTTTTAAGTATCTGGGATGTGTACTGAACAAAAAAAAGTAAAAGTGCGGATGAAGTTAATAGGGATGTACCGATATCGCTTTTTAGCCGATAACCGATACCAATAATTAAAAACCGTATCGGCCGATAACCTATACCGATATCCAGCTAGGGTTTATTAGTTTGTCATATTTTTGTAACATATTCATAATTTATTTTCTGTGTTGGAAATTTGGCAACAAAGCAATAATGCTTTTCATTAAAGATGGCAACACTGCATTAGATGTCATAGTTTTGTTTGTTATACAATTGGACTGTGGGCCTATGTTGGCGTAGTAAATGTTTTTTTTAACCAGCTAGCTGGGTTAATATTGTGAGGTATGAATACAAGATAGTTTTTTGGTTTTCTACCTATTTCTCAAAGGATTTACGCTTGTAATCATTGCCAGTGCTGCTAGAAATCGGCTCTCTCCTGAACATACAGAGTAACTGCTATTTTTGCACGAGAACTTAACCTTTGTGAAAAAATAACGAGTTATGTGAAGTGATAAAACAATAAAATATTGGAAATTTCAACCTTTAAATAGTCTTTTATTCATAATTTTGGAAAAAATCGTACTTTTGAAATATCGGCCGATACCAATATGGATAAAAATCTACCGATATATCGGCACATCCCTAGAAGTTAACAGCAAAATGAATGAAGGAAGGTGGTGGGTTCGCTGAAAGCGGTTGTGAGAAAGTGAAGACTGGATCGAGATGCTGTGCGGTGTTTACATGAAGGTGTTAGTACCGACACTTTTGTGTGAGTGAAACATTGCGTGGAAGGGAGGTATCAAAAGTAAGAGCAGTTGAGATTGATAAAATGAGAAGTGTGTGTGGCGTGCGTCGATTTGATAGATTAAGAAATTGCTTGATTCTGGGAAAATGTGGTGATCAGAAGTCAAAGTGAAAATTGAGGTGTGTGTTAAGGTGGTTCGGACACGTTGAAATAATGGAAGATGGCAAAGTTGTGAAAAGAGAGTATAAAAGTGTTTGCGAAGGTAGGAGGAGTAGGAGAGAGAGGCCGAGAAGAAGGTGGATGGACATGGTGAATGATTGCATAGTGTGGACTTCATCTGAATGATGCATGAGAAGTCGGTTGGAATGGAAGAGGTTTGTTACAAGTATGCAAGGTCGGGACACTTACTTTTGGTAAGACCTGGAAGCGCCGCAAGGTGAAGATTTACCATGTGAGCAGGGCGGCTGGTCCACCAGGATGCTTGTGTGCATGGATGTACCGTACGCTTTACATTACTTCCTGCGTTTTTCACTTGTTCACTAGCTTCTGTAATTTACACCCGGATTGTTTCTGCCTTTTCACCCCAAATCCTTGGGAAATGAGGTTTTTGATTATGCATGCATGCATACATACATACATGCAAAAGATGGTAACCCTAATTATTCGGGTGATGTAGGGTGGGAATAAATTATATTTGTGGCTGTAATATGGTAGGTGCTCGTAACGTCATAATCCGTCACCAAAGTTAATTTGCTGTATATTGATGTAATTTATTCGTAACCACAGTAGTGATGGCATAGTTGCCATTCTCGAGCAAACATCACTGGGTACTTTAGAAGGGTATTATTTATTGACTGGCCATATTAATCTAAAACCTGATCTAAAAGCGTCGCTTTATTCAACAGATTTGTAGACATCACTTTACAAGCTGTTAATTTCGGGATAAACAAAATTCATGTTTTTCTTTTCAGGGTTAGAGTATTGATGAAATATGTCTTGGTGTCTCAATTTCAGTGAAAAACTGAAATGGCAAAAGAAAAATGTCATAAGGAGCGAACGCAGTAGGGGTTCTTACGGAGAGGATACTTTGGAGCTACTTGTACCAGGAAAGAAAGGTAAAAGCTGTAACTGCATTTGACAAAACATTCATTAAATAACCACAAGCGTTAAACCTTCATGATAATATTTTCATTGTGTAACAAGTGTCTAACTCTTAATTCTCTCTTACAGAACTGCGCCGCCGGTTACAGTGGCAGGGACTGCAAAAATCGAAGTCACGTTCAATGCCTTGCCATTCTTGCATTAGGCAATGTTGTCAGCAGCGCAGGAGCCGTCTAACTGGGAGAGGCTACTAGATAAATGTCAAGTGTTTAACATGTTTACATGTAAGGACAAGCTTATCAATAATTACTTCGTTTCGTTTGTGGAATGTAGGGATCTGGTTTACAAAAAAAGTTACACGTCAAGGTCACTTCAAAGTTAGTGACCCTGGTCATTTTAAAAGCCGATAGCCTGGGTAATAATACTCGTGAAAGGAAATATGTAATTTTATAGGTGTAAGTCGTATCATTCTTTAACCTTGGTCAAAGGTAAACGAATGATCTTTGGGGGAACCATTTTGCAAAACTTTTATAGAACCAAAAATGAAGACCGATATTTTTTCTATTTGGAGTTATAAAAACATTTTACATTTGGGTCCTAATGGGCCGAAACAGACCTAAAATACAACCACCAGCCCCTGTTTCTTTTAGTATTGAGACAATCAATGTTCCCATTTTGGTTTTGGAGAATTTTGAGGAATTTTCTCCAATTTCTTCTTCACCAGTCTGCTACAGAACGCGTATTCAATAAAAAGATAAAATTAAGGGCCTACATAATCATTAAATTTTAGTGGATATAAATTGTTGAAGCTAGCAAAAAAAAAAGTAGTCCAGTTGATGTAGAGGCTCCTAAATACTTATTTAGAATAGGTTTTCAAGAGAAATTTGCATGTTGTACAGCAATTTACCCTGCGTTTCCTTTAATCTGAATGAAGCCTACATTTACCTTATTTTTTTTTTCTTTTTACTTCAGAGGTGTTATACAAAGTATTTTAAGTTAAAAATTTTAATAAAATGGTGCCCAACAACTAAGTTAGAGTACATAGCTATAGAGATCACAGAGTAATTACTAAACTCTTTTCTAAAGCATGGTGCCACATCCAAATTTTGTTGTTGTTGTTGTTGTTGTTGTAGTAGATGAATTAACTGCCGCTTCAATCCGGTGGTTATATCGTAGCGAACGCACAAGGATGATTAAAGTAGCTGAATCAAGAACCGAACCGGCGAATCCACCCAGAACGAGGGTAAGCCCGAAAGCAAGCCGGCTAAATTGCCAGGAGGCGCAATCTCTCAGCCGAGGTGGCGGCGGCGGGTCGCATCATGGCAATAACACTCAAGGAGGTTGTGAACAGTGAGTGGGACAAAGCAAGTGTCGCACACCGGAGGGGGATCTCCACTCAGGAGGCGCCCGTGCATAAGTCGGGAGTAGCTAATCTTCAGTCGGGAAAAGACAACCTCCCATCGGCAGACCGGGGGATCGGCTGAGCCGAAGACGACCAACGAGACGCGGAAGGTTTGAGGAAGCGAAGCTTATTGGTACCTTACACATCCCATGTTTGGCACCAACAGGACTAGTAACCATATCTAAATTTTGCCAGAGCCCTAGAAAGTGTCATAAAAAAATGTACTGCTCTAAGATTGGGAATGCAACTTTAATTAATTGAAAAATGTCATAGGCTGTTAGAAGAAGGCAAGTCATTCGTGTATAAATTGCTTCCAATTATTGTCACAAAACCGAAAATATTGATTCAGACAGAGGAGAATGATGAGAGTCAGGTAGGTAGACTTAGAAACACTATTCACCTCCAGCAGAAGGAAAGTCCTCAACATCTTCATCTGAGGAAGCAACCGCAACTTTGGCACACATTCTTCACCTGCTGAGAGTAACTCCTGTGAAGAAGACTTTAAGAATGTATTGAAGTTAAAAGTGGTTGTTATTAAAATTCTGTAAGTTCTTGACCAACACATAAGTAGTGACGTATCAACTTATGTCAATCCCTAACATTTCTCAACTAAGGCTGCATTAACCAATGTTAAGGCAGTAATTTTTTTTTGTGCTAAAATTTATGCGTGATACCATGCTTTAGGACAAAAAGTTTAACAATTACTTTGTAGTCTCTATAGCTATGCACTGCACTTGGTTGTTGGTCATCCTTTTATTAAAGTTTTTAACTTAAAATACTTTGTAAAACATCTTTAAAGTAAAAAAAAAAATATAAGCTTAACTTAGATTAAAGGAAATCATGTTAAATTGGTGGAAAACGTGTAATTAACCCAAAACAAAGCCAAATTCAATTGAGTCAACTCCAGAAAAATATTTATAGACCTATACATTAATTGTACTACTACTATTTTCCTTGTGAAGTTAAGCATTTTCACTAGATCGTAATCATCATGTACTATAGGTCCCTAATTTCCTTTATCTTTTTACTGAATAGGCGTTTATGTAGCAGACTAATGAAATAGAAATTTGAGAAAATTTCTCAGAATTCCCCTACACGAAGATGAAAATCTGAATTTGTCTCAATACTAGACAAAACAAGACTAATTGTATTGAAGATCTCTTTTTACAACTGATCCAAATAGAAAAATATCAATTTTCATTTAAAGTTCTATAAACATTTTTGGCAACCCCAAAGGTCATTCGTTGACCTTTAACGAAGGTCAGATTGATTTTTATTTATTTACGAGCATAGAACCCGCCCTTCGTGCGGGTAGTAAATATATCCCGCGTTTTAACGAAAATATTACGACTTAACCTAACCGGGTATTCAATAATTTTACCATAGGTTTTGCTAAAATAAATAAATATATAATGTAGTCTTGATGACGTCATTTAATTTTTAAAAATTAATTATTGAATTTATTAGCATTCAGGTGCACAACCTCGGGACCTAATCAATGTGTGTGTGTGTGTGTGTGTGTGTGTGTGTGAAGTTTCATGTTTGCAACTGCTTCCATTTTGGACCTACGGCTGGAACACACAAACGCACGTACGTCCGTTTATTATTATATTATTATTATTACGGGCGGTAATGTGAAGCTCAAGATTTTCATGACTGCGTTCTTTTCTATAGTTTTATTGACCAAATAATTGAACCGACAGTAATTGGGGGCTTCAATTATTTGGTCAGTAAAACTATAGTCATGAGAATCTTAAGATTCAGAAATCTTGACACAATGTGAAACTCCACCCCCGCCCCCCACACACCTTTTATTATTATACATAATCCAACTTACGTAAGGCTAACATGTGGAATTCTCAGACTCCATATTTAAAATATATATAAGTTTATGGGTATACAAATATTACCCAAGTTATGGGCCTTCAAAATGCCTAGAGTCTTGGTCTGGCCCTGAAAACTTGTAACTTCTGAACTTCGAAAATGAGGTTTTTGGCCAAACAGTACTCAGGGTTTACAGCAATAGTCGTCTACTTCTGGAATGCCCCCAAGTGGCACATTGTACTTGGTCGAAAGTGACAAAAGGTACTGTGGTCAGCGGAAGTTTGTTTCCAAGGGAGAAACTGCATATAAAGAGACGTGGTGGTGGAATGAAGAGGTTCAGGAGGTGATTAAAAGGAAGAAAGATGCTAAAAAGAAGTGGGACACATCTGGTAGACAAGAGGATAGAGAAAGCTATAGGCAGGCGAAAAAGGAGGCGAAGAAGGGAGTGGCAAGAGCCAAGGCGCAGGCGATGGATGAAGTATATAAAGAGTTGGAGACACCGGCGGGAGAGAGAAAGATCCTTAGAATAGCGAAGGCTAGGGATAAGGCGAGTAAAGATTTTACTCAAATTAAACAGGTAAAGGATGGGCAGGGAGTGGTCTTAAAGGATCAGGATAAAATCATGGATAGATGGAAGAGTTATTTTGAACATCTGTTAAATGAGGAAAACCCAAGGGTTATTTTTGAAGATGGTGTCCCAAATCAAGGGTTAACTTCAGGAGTGAGTAGGGAGGAGGTGAAGGTGGCGTTGAAAGGAATGAAGAAGGGGAAGGCATTGGGACCGGATGGGATACCAGTGGAGGCGTGGAATTGTTTGGGAGATGAGGGCATAGATCTATTGTGGGATCTGATGCAGAAGATATATGAACAAGAGGAAATGCCGGAGGAGTGGGGGATAGTACACTCGTACCTATCTACAAAGAGAAGGGGGACATCCAGGATTGTGGAAATTATAGGGGAATAAAGCTTATGTCACACACGATGAAGGTTTGGGAAAGGATTATAGAGAAAAGGTTGAGAGAAGAGACAACCGTGGGGAAGAGCAGTTGGGTTTTATGCCAGGTTGGGGAAACAACTGATGCGATTTTTGCACTGAGGCAGTTGATGGAGAAACACCGGGAGCGACAAAAGGACTGCACAATGGTTTTCATCGACCAAGAGAAAGCATATGAGAGAGTGCCACGCCAGGAGGTTTGGAGGTGTATGAGAGAGAAAGGTGTGCCGGAGAAGTACGTTAGGTTGGTGCAAAGTATGTATGAAGGAGCAAGGACCCAGGTTAGGAGTAGTGTAGGTGTAACGGAATGGTTCCCCGTGAGGGTTGGTCTACATCAGGGATCTTCTTTGAGCCCGTACCTTTTTGTTTTGATTATGGATGTGTTGGCCCAGGGGATAAAAGATCAATCCCCTTGGTGTATGCTCTTTGCAGACGATATTGTTCTGTGCAGCAACAGGAGAGTAGTAGTAGTAGTAGTAGTAGTAGAAAGAAAATTGGAGGAATGGGGGAGGGCTTTTGAAGACAGAGGGTTGAAAATCAGCAGAAAGAAAACGGAGTACCTGAGGTTCTACGAAAATCAAGACTCAGAAATTAGTTTAGAGGGAGCGAGGTTAAAGAGAGTAAGTAAGTTTACGTACTTGGGATCGACAGTGGCTGAGGACGGTGAGCTGGACACAGAAATAACACACAGAGTGCAATCTGGTTGGAAAAATTGGAAGAAAGTTTCAGGGGTGTTGTGTGATCGAAGAATAGGCGCAAGGGTTAAGGGAAAGGTGTATAAGACTGTGGTAAGACCGGCTATGATGTACGGGGCTGAGTCTTGGGCTATAAAGAAAGATCATGAGAAAAGACTAGATGTAACGGAGATGAGAATGCTGAGATGGATGTGCGGAGTGACAAGGTTGGATAGAGTAAGGAATGAAAGGATAAGGGGCACAACAAAGGTTGGAGAAATCTCGAGGAAGATACAAGAAAGTAGACTGAAATGGTATGGACATGTGATGAGAGGGGACGAAGATTATGTAGGTAAGAGAACGATGAATATGGAGGTGCATGGCAGGAGAAAGAGAGGCAGACCGAAGCGAAGGTGGATGGAGAAGGTGAGGGACGATTTGAGGGAGAAGGGTTTGTCGGAGGAAGAAGCCCAGGACCGGGCTGTGTGGAGGAGGCTGGTCAGAAACGCCGACCCCGCATAGAGGCGGGAACGGGCGAAGAGAAAGAAGAAGAAAGGATTGTTTTTCCTCGTGATGAAATGTTGCCAGGCTGTTGACAACTTTTATCCTGTCGTAGCCTAATGATCAACGCCCGCGTCTCCGCGCTGAACAGTCCTGGCACTCGATTAAATTATTTTCAGGGTTAGGCGTTTCCTTTGTCTTGAATTTAGTTTTAGTATTTGGCAAGTCATTGCCATATACTTCAGTTTATGGAAGAACTCGTTAAATGACAAGATTTGTCTTATTCTCTTGAGCATCAATATTAGTGGAGTAATTAATAAACTTTGATTGACATTATTTGCCAACAATAAATCATCAATCCACGCTCGTTCTCGATGCATTTCCCTTTTCGCAGGGAGGTTAGCGACCCTTAGACAGCTCGGATCCCACGTAAAGCTGGAGGTTCCCTCCGTCACACGACCTCAACTGATGTGGAGGGAGGTTAAACAATTCCAAACATTATTATATCTACTAATTCTGCCAACATGTTTCCCCGTAGTGGAATTATCATCCGCAAATTAGTTAATAAACACAAGTTTTATATAAAAGTATATAATACAATTGAAAATAATTTTAAGAATCAAATATAAACTTTAAATCTCAGTTACTGTCAGAAAAAGTTATGCAATAATGATAAACAATTTTGTCTGTAGGAAATTCTTCTATGAATGGGCACTAACGGGTTAATGTGGAATGTTTTTCCTTCAAGATTTCATGAAGCCAATAAGAAAATGAAACTAAAGCGATCCTTCATATTAAAAAAAAAAACATTCGGTTTCATTAATTTTTTTCTTAATGTTGGAAAAAGGCGTTTCTAAATTTAACGCATAAAATCGGAGCGACTGTATTTTAACCTGATCCCTAACAATGATCAAATCGAAGAAATTTTTTTTTAGTAGTCTACAATTAATTCTCAATTTATTTCTTCGAAGAATTATCATGATCTTAAACGGCTTCGATATGATGTACGAATATTTCCTCTATGTAATAACCAAAACCTAACCAATGAATATAAACTAAAGCCGCAGCAGAAAAGACTAGAGATACTAGCTTTCGATCAATTCTTTGGTAATCTTCGGGCGCCTAAGAAGAACAGAATTGATCGAGAGCCTGCGTCTCCATAAACAGTCTTTCCTTCGTGGATTTTATTTCGAATGTGGAAAACTTTCAAGAAAAGGCATTTCACTTTGAATTACTATGGTAATGAGGGATTAGATCTACTCCCTACTCGGCAGTAAGCAACTGATACACTCTAGCTCCTTTCTTCAACAGATACCCCTGATGATTGAGTGTGGCGATGAAATCTCCGAAGTCTCTCGTCTGGATATTGATCTGTCTCGCCAACTGACGCATCTCATCTACGCTGAACAAAGACTTGTAAGTGCTATCGGACAACTTCTGAAGGGCAGCTATGAACTTCTTTATCTGATGTGGATACAAGTAAGAAAAATTTTCAATATGAATGACTATTAAAGTCCATTTAGCATTCTTCCTGGGGTGGGCACGATGCTTGAAGTTGAAACAGGAGAGACTCAGACTAACATTAAAAATATATATACATTATATATTAATGTATATACAGTTATAACACTGAGCGGCAGAAAAATCGGCCCACTTGGAATGTCGCGAAAAGCAAGAAAGTGAGCAAGCTTCTGTTTCTAAAAGTTTTAAAATTCGAAAATATAGTCTGAGGCAATCGAATAACGAGGCAAAAACAACGTTAGCTGCGAACACACTGCTGTAACGAATTTTCGACTTTTAAGAATTCGACAGTCTGACATTCAGTTGCTCTTAGACTGCTAGTACCACTTTTTTCTTCCACTAGTGGGAGTAAGCATTTGCGTTTAGTAACAGATAGACTTCTAATTCTTTGGGGTTTCAGAATTGGACATTTACAATGAATTTGAGTGCCGTGAACGTCGCAAGAGTCGTCGCCTTAACCCTTTAAGCCCTGAATTTTTTGTAGGGTTAAGTTATGAATGCTTGTATTTGAAACGTTAGCAATTTGTACCTTCAGTCCTTAAAGGGTTAATTAAAGATGGTCGGAGCCAGCGTTACGTCGCCGATGCGCTAGAAATTCCAAGAACAACGGTTCGATGTGTCTACCAACGTTATGTGGAGACAGGAGAGTACACCCGAAGACCAGGATCTGGAAGATCGCGCTGCACTGCCACAAACGTCCGTAATGAGCTGGAAAGGTCTCGAGACGTCAGTGTATCGGAGCGAACCGTTAGGAGACTTAGGGAAAGTGGCTTACATGCTAGACGTCGAGCAATGGGCCCGGAATTGCTCCCACACCACCGCAATGCTCGTCTTGCTTTCGCTCATGAGCATGTCAAGTGGACTCCTCCAAAAGCAAACCTCTCCGTAAAAGTGCACGGGGGCGAATCTTTCTCCTGTTCTTTTCCACTCTCTTTCGCGTCCATCGGATGTTCGAAGATTAAATCTTGATTCATCCGTGAACAATACTCGTCCCAATTGGACCATAGTCCAATTGACATGCTCACGAGCGAAATCAGGACGAGCATTGCAGTGGTGTGGGAGCAATTCTGGGCCCATTGCTCGACGTCTAGTATGTAAGCCACTTTCCATAAGTCTACAACTAACGGTTCGCTCCGATACACTGACGTCTAGACCTTTCGAGCTCATTGCGGACGTTTGTGGCAGTCAAGCGACGATCTCGCAAAACACTCAAGACAATGAAACGATCGTCACGTGCAGATAAGCAGCGCGATCTTCCAGATCCTGGTCTTCGGGTGTACTCTCCTGTCTCCACATAACGTTGGTAGACACGTCGAACCGTTGTTCTTGAAATTCCTAGCGCATCGGCGACGTAACGCTGGCTCCGACCATCTTCAATTAGGGCGACGACTCTTGCGACGTTCACGGCACTCAAATCCATTGTATATGTCCAATTCTGAAACACAAAAGAATTAGAAGTCTATCTGTTACTAAACGCAAATGCCTACTCCGACTAGTGGAAGAAAAAAGTGGCACTAGCAGTCTAAAAGCAACTGAATGTCAGACTGTCGAACTCTTAAAAGAAGTCGAAAATTCGTTACAGCGGGTATGTTTGCAGCTGACGTTGTTTTGTCTCGTTATTTGGTTGCCTCAGACTATATTTTCGAATTTTAAAACTTTTATAAACAGAAGCTTGTCCATTTTTTGGCTTTTCGCGATATGCCAAGTGGGCCGATTTTTCTGCCGCTCAGTGTATATTTCTCTCACAGAGACAGATAGACAGGGAGTGAAGTACCACCCGAAGCCGAAGGATCCACTGTTCTCATTCATAAAAAGGTTGGTACGTCAAAACTACAGGGGTACGCCGGGCAAGGACAAGATTTCCTCATTTACACACACAACAAACCGTTTCCATTCCAATGTTAATTAATCAAAACGTGATGTGTTTTCGTGACTTTAAATTGATTAAATCTATTCAAGTGAAAATCAAACGTTATTTCTGAAATTAAGGCAGATTTGTACTTTTCATTCAAGTAAGTGACAAAAGGGAATATGAGTTCACCTGTGCCCTATTACTCATCCCCGACCCGTGCTGCGACCTTTGAAAATCCAAGAACCCAAATTCATCGGAGTAAGTATCAATCATTGAGAATTTCATAATATCAACCACTTCCTTTGCGTCAGACTCTGTAACTTCCTCCCGCAGTTCGCAACGAGCTCTCGCCTTGACACAGACCGAAAAAGAAATTGAGTTATCGATGGAACACTCTAATAATAAAACATTTTATATACAGAGTGGATTACAAACGTTTGACGTGCTCGAAATGCAACTGAAAACCGCACTGTTGTTAATAGAAATGTACGATAGATGTGTGTGTTTTGCTGTTGTGGCGGTTACACGTGTTTCGATCGAAGTCCGAATAAAAGCGATATTACAGTAAAAATCCTGCAGTTAATCAGTTTTAAACGGTGCCGATATTGTGAGTTAATTGATAGTGCATAGCGGTATTTCTTTTTAAAAAAGTAAAAATCGCGGCGTATACCAAAAAAGTGAATAAAATTAAAGTGAATTAATATATACAGCATTTGTTTTTGTTATTTTTCCGAGTCTCTTTGTGAGGAAAGTTTTGTTTTTTGAAGTGCCCGCAAATATCCCCCCATTATCCCCCGCAGCCACGGTCGAGAGGACCAATCAGTGAGAAGTATACAGCGTGCCACATCCCCTACCCTGGAGTAACGGAAAATTCTTTCCCTCACACAGCTTGAGTCATCCCCCACCCAATACCTCCCATAATACCCCCTTTTTGAGTCACTTCACCAACATGGAAATTAATGCATACATGCAACTCTGTGGAATCTGTAAACTGCAACAGCTGAGACAGAGGCGATCAGGTGCGATTTTTGTCAGCTACTTTTTGATTTTAAATGCCTAGAATGGGGAGATGAAAAAATCTCCCTTATAACGAACGCAAAGCAGTTTAATGGAATAAAATTTTCTGCGAGAACTGCTTGACCGAATTAAACTCTTTTACGGTATTTAAAGCAGAAAGAGACTACGAGAAGAGAATGAAAGAGGAAAGTGGAAACAAAGAACAGTGGAAAACGGAAGAAACGGAGAAAGGCGAAATAGAAAGAATTCAAATACCGTCACAAAATGAGGCCGAAAACACACAGGCGACAAAGAGTGTAAAGACAACACACAGCATAAGGGCAACGAAGGACACAAACACAACTAGCACAAATAGGACAAGACAAGAGGGCAGTCAAGTAAACGAAGTAAAACTGTCCCCCAATAAGGAGCAAAAAACAAAAGCCAAGAGTAAATATGGGGAAGGAATTATATGCAGGTATTATATAAAAGAAATTGCAGATTTAAAAGAGGACAATGTATATATGAACATCCCCCAATATGCAATTTCTTCTATAATAATGGTCATTGTAAATTTGGAGACGGATGTAAATTCTACCACCCGGACATTTGCAGAACTTACGCAAAATACGGAACCTGCAAATTCGGGAATAAATGCTACTATCAACATCTCCCGACGGACTCAACGAACAAAGGAAAAAGTTTAAATGACAATAGGAATAAAAATAACAATCGGAACACAATAAGCGAACAAGAAAATTTTTTCAACATCTCAGACACCTTACGAATGCTAAATGTCATCCACATGCAGTTGACACAGCTGGAAACCCCCGAGCCAAATCGCTACCGGGCAAGAAGCTACCAATACAAGTAGGAGGAAACGGATCTCTTTCGGAGGATCATAGAGCAACGAATCAAGCGATATTAAGGAAAACGAACTTGAAGTGCACAAGGGGCAACGAAAAACAGAGAACATAAAAATTGTCCTGGCTAATATTCAAGGAATAAGACCAAACCAATCACTCAATAAGGTTTCGTACCTGAAAGGATTTATGGACGAAACAAGGGCGGACATCGCATGCCTCACAGAAACTCATCTTAAAGATTGCCAAGGAAATTGTGAAAACTGCGAACATTGTATTGATAAGAAAGAGATAAATATAGAGGGCTTCAACTTACTAAGAGCGGATAGAACGACGAGACGGAAAGGTGGCTGTGCTATATATGTACAGGAAGGTCATATGACAGAGACGATAATAAGTAAATCAAACAGCTATGTGGAATCCTAGCAGTGAAAAGAGAAAAACTAAACTTGATAGTAATAGTTATCTATAGACCTCCAAGCACCCCAACCGAAAAATTCTCGGAGGCCATTGATGACATTAGAAAGCTAATAAAGGCCATAAACCCTCCATCCCCCAATATAATGATCTGCGGAGACTTTAACTTCCCATTTATAAAATACAAAAAGGTGAATAGGAATATATATATTCACCAGGACAAGGGGGGCACAAGAGAAGATCAGGAACAAGCAAAAATGTTGATGGCTCTCACACAAACGAGTTTATGCTGACATAGGAGATAACAGAAAATACAAGAAAAAATAACTGCCTGGATCTGGTATTCACGAATAACACGAACTTGATTGCTGATATAAAAATAACCCCAACCATTATCTCAGACCACAACTTAATCGAGATATCAACAAATATGATGGCAGCATTAGAAGACAATACACATATTGTGGAAAGAAGTAAATTCGGGGCCTTTAACTTAAACTCGAAGACTATAAATTGGGAAGCAATCAATTCGCACATGGCCCAAATAGAATGGAGAACAATTTTCGAGAATAAAACAACGGAAGAAATGCTAACAACTTTGGAGGAAAAAACGCTGAGAATTTTAGAAAAATATGCTCCGAAATCACAGCCAAAAGGAAAGAGGAGCTGGCTAGAAAGGCAAAAGAGAAGACTATTCCGCAAAAGAAAGAGAGTGGAGGCGAAATTAGGAAACTGCGGAGATAATGGCAGGAAAATAATAAAAGAAAAACTGGAGGGTATCGATAGGGAAATACAAGCCCTGATTAAGGACCATACAGAGAGGGAAGAGGAAAAGGCGGTAGAAGCAATAAAGGAAAATCCAAAATACTTCTATAGCTATGCAAAAAGGAAAACAAAAACGCGCGCCGCTATTGGGCCCTTAAAGACGGGAAATAATGAACTAACCGACGATCCAAAAGAAATATCTGATACATTGAGAGCTCAATATGAATCAGTTTTCAGTACCCCAAAAAGTGACAAAGCGATACCTGACATAAATGCATTCTTTGAAGAGGAATTGCAAGGAGAGTATATAACAGACTTTGAGTTTACACCAGAAGATGTAGCGAGAGCTATAGAACAAATGAAACTACATTCAGCTGCAGGTCCGGACAATTGGAACGCATTATTGATTAAAAACTGTAAAAATGAAATAGCTACACCTTTATACTGGATATGGAGAAGATCCCTAGACACTGGGGAAATACCGAGCATCTTGAAAAGAGCAAACATTGTCCCTATATATAAAGGAGGGGACAGATCTCAAGCAAAGAACTATAGACCAGTGTCATTGACGTCCCACCTCACCAAAGTATTTGAAAGAATAGTTAGACAGAAAATTTATGATTTCCTGGAGACACGGGAAAGATTCAACGAAAATCAGCATGGATTCCGATCAGGTAGATCATGCCTATCACAACTAATAGAGCACTACAACAATATCCTAGATGCATTGGAAGGCAATGACAACTACGATGTTATATACACAGATTTTGCTAAAGCTTTCGATAAATGTGACCATGGTATAATAGGACATAAAATTAAAGACATGGGAATAACAGGCAAAGTGGGAAAATGGATCTACAACTTCCTTAGTGATCGTCTGCAGGTCGTCAAAATTCAAGGTATATCATCATCAGAATCGGAAGTACGCAGCTCAGTACCACAAGGGACAGTACTGGCCCCACTCCTGTTCATTATCATGCTAACAGACATAGACAGCGGAGTAAACAGCAATAGTATAGTAACATCCTTTGCAGACGATACAAAGATCAGCAGAAAAATCAGCGATGTACATGACGTGGAGGCCTTGCAGAGGGACACGAACAAAATATACAAATGGTCAGAAGACAACAACATGTCATTCAACGCCGAGAAATTTCAGCTCTTGAGATATGGTAGAAAAGAAGAACTTAAACAGACTGCATATTATGCTCCAGATAGACAGGAAATTCAGAGAAGTATGAAAGCGATTGATCTCGGGATAATAATGACAGATGATGCGAAATTCGAAACACAAAATCAGATAGCGATAAATAAAGCAAAAAGAGTCGCCGGACAGGTTCTAAGAACGTTCAAGAGAAGGGACAGGACAGTAATGATTCCCCTGCTAAAAACACTGATTATACCAAAACTTGAATACTACTCAGTTTTGACGTCCCCATATAAAAAGGAAGAAACTAATAAACTAGAAGAAACGCAAAGGCATTTCACAGCCAAGATTGATGGCTGCAAAGAACTCAACTACTGGGAAAGACTACGAAAACTAAATCTGTACTCACTGGAAAGAAGAAGAGAGAGGTACATCATAATCTACATATGGAAAATGATCGAAAAACTGGTACCAAACCTAAAACTAAACCCAATTACCATTCAAACAACACTGGAAAATAGGAAAGGCAGAATGTGTAGTGTTCCCAAATTAAAAGCACGACAAGGGACCTCCTCAACCCTGAAGGAAAATAGCTTGGTTGTCAGGGGGCCAAGACTTTTCAACCAGTTTCCTAAGGACCTCAGAAACGTAACGGGGGTCAAAGTTGAAGTCTTCAAGAAAAGACTGGATGCCTGGCTCAGGACAGTACCAGATGAGCCGGTCGTGCCTGGCTATGTACGGTGGAGAGCGCAAGAAAGTAACTCGCTCCTCCACCAGGCCAGACCTAGAGGCGGGGCCACCAGCTTGACCTCCGTGTGAAGAGAGACCAACACACGAAACAACATAAGGTTCATAAGGTTCATAGGTTCTATTTGTAAGAAAACATTAAATTTTTACCCTGAATTTTGAGCGGGCGTGAACCCATATAGCAAAATTTGCCAGTTGCTGAGCTTAAGGAAACGATGACGTGACTAATTTCAGCCGCTGGACACGACACTCTTCATGCGGTAATTGCAAATTTTGCCATGCAGGTTCGTGCCTCCAAACAAAACTCATGACCATGGTTTCAATTTTTGCCGTCAAAATGTATGCTTGTGTTTTCTTTCAGAGTTTAGTGTATATTTCTAGCACCAGCAGTGCGGTTTTCACTAACATTTCAAATACGTTCCATGTTTGTGGCCTACCCTATATATGGAATTCAAAAACAAGTTTAACTGATGATTGATTTCAAATGTTATATGTTTTTACGTATAATCTAGAAATGAAAGTTATTTCAATATTATGAATGATTATCAAATCTAGTGAGTTGGGTCTACTGATCAATAATGTAATTCTTATTTTTGATTAAGTATCATCATACTGGATAAGAATGCACTCTGACGCACCTCCGAGAGTCTGATCAAGGACTCTAACTGACGAGTCGTGATGGGCGTAGAATCGGAGTTTTGAAGCTTATGTCTCAGTTCTAGGTAGAACCCTTGCAGAATCTTAGCAGCAGGAGGGGTTAATTTCGGTTTCACGTACTTTCGCGCGTAACAAATGTATTTTCGGACCAACTGATGGGGAATGAAATCAATTTCTTCTCCATTTTTGTACTTTAATCGTTCACTGAAAGGAAAATGAATGCGCATTTAAATACAAGGTGATCAAAAAAGAAACGAGTGAGTGTTACTAACTTGAGTATATAATTCCTTAAAACAAGTTTTTCAAGGGTATGGGAATTAGGACAACGTTAAAAACGTCGTATATAGGAAAAACGCATGCACTTCACTTTAACGGTGACTCGAGACTGTACTTCAGCCGAATTAAAATTTGTCTAAAGTACAGTCCGATGAACTACAGCTTGCGCTTCACAACATCAACTAATGTGTTCAGCGATACTTGGAAGCGAGAGCAGAGGGCACTCACCAAATATTTTAACTCTTTAAACACTTGCATCTTATTAACTGTTTTCACCTTTTTCTGTTATAGTTTCATCGGGATTTATCCCCTACGTTATTGCGGAGGAGTGTGAAGTAGAGGAAAACTTCGTACAAGATGAAAGGATGTATTACATACAAATGTAGGAATGAATCAACACATACCTAAAAACCCATTTTCCATGGGATGAGCGCAATGCTTGAACTCGGGACAGAAACATTCAAATCAAATGATACATAAGAATCAAACTGGGAATAAGGTACAACTCCAACTTAGGGATCCAGTTACCTTTCATTAACAAGGTTGACGTACAACTATGAGATACATTCCCAGTTAAAACCAACGTCTCTATTTATTCACCTCAAATACCGCTTTTATTCCTCTGTTTCTCGTTAATTTTTGTGCTGTGCTGTGTACTTCCACGAGGATGAGTTGATCAAGTGTTTGCAATGAGACAGCTGATAAAGATGATGTTGGAGGACAACATAGCTGTGGTGCCTCTGTGACTGTTTAATGTGTATATGGATGGGATAATACGTGATAAAAGAGAGGAATAAATCTAAATTTGGAACACAATGAGTGTTGATTGTCATCCCGATGTGTGCCGATGACTGGGTCCTTCTGGGTGAATCAAAGAATGAATTAAGGAAAGCAGTAACAAATTTTGTTGACGTTATGTAAAAGGGGATTATTGAAAGTGAATGTAAATAAAAGTTAGGTTCTTATCGTTGAGAGAGGAGTTAGCAGGTAATATTGTGGTGGAAGCACTTAAATATTTGGAATGTTTGATTGACAAAAGAGATACAAGTATAGTGAAAGTTGAAAGAAGAGTATGGCAAAGCAAACAAGTCATGAATGCAATGAAAGTGATCATGTGGAGGAATAATTATGAAGAATGTGTACAGTAGCGAGTGCGCAGGTGCAGGTGTGAGAAGTAGGGGACAGCCGCAAAAAGACGGATGTAATTAGTGTGTAAATAAACGTGTTGATATAAAGATGGCACAAGAGTTAACGAGAAACAGAAGAGGAAAAGCTGTTTCAGAGGTGGGTAAATGGAGACGTTCGTTTTACCTGACGTACCACTGGACTCTAGAGGTACACCTCCAAATTTGTCATGAAAGGTAATGGTGGATCCTTATTTCCGGTGGCAATCCCTGTGTGTGTGTGTGTGTAATTCATTTAAATGTTTCCTGTCCCGGATTCCCATAGGAAATGTGTTTTAAGGGGGCGTCCATAAATGATGTCACGCTTTTAGGGCGGGGGAGGGGGTCTAAAATTTTTATGACATCACAAATTTTTTTTTCCGTTATGTTGACATTTTGAAAAGTTTAATGTAAAAACTAAAATAGATAGGATTCTTTTTGTCAACTAGTATATTACGTAGCTGAAAAACGTAAATTCTCATACATCTGGCTGCTTGCATTGCTAGATATTAACAAAAGAGCTACTATTTGAATAAATTTTTTTACAATTTTACATATAGTTCATGACCGTGATATGGGGGAGGCGGGGTTCAAAATTATGTGACCATTTATGACAAAAGGTGTGTGCGTGTGTAAAAATTCGAAATTTTGCGCGACATCATTTATGGACGATCCCTAACTAATGTAGGTATATAATATAATTCCCATTTTTCTAGCTTCCTGAATTTTGACACATTATAATAAATGTAATGAAACTTGTACTTCACTGCACACTTTTTTTCTGAATACCCTGTATAATCTTTGAACGGGCTGCTCGTCGGGTAAATGGTTAGCATGATATACAGTATCACGTGTGCACATAGTTTCTCTCTCTCTCACACACACACTCACACACACAAAACAAAGGTTTCGGATGTTACCTTTTTTCCTACTCTTCTTTTATTTGAGTCTTAGAAAACTTTATAAAATTGATATTAACCTGAGTGACCTTTCCAATCTTTCTTGCGAGACTGAGGTGTTCATCAGGGCTTCTCTGGTCACTTTTACGGCGATGGTCGAGCGAAGTTTCTGCTGCGCATTGCGTCCACCACTATGCAGAGACATGACATGCTCTGACAACAAACTATCCAATTCCTACAACAGTAGAGGAAGAGGGGGGATAAAAAATTTCCGTTCATTTAACTTCCGCTCTACCTCATACAAAATATAGGAACGACACACCTTGTGGTAAAGTAAACCTACAGAGCTCCTTGACGAGTGACTTTATGATTAAAAGTTTAAAACGTTATATTGAAAGTTAATTTTTTTATTTAATAAATGTAAATAATTTCATTATTAATGGAGAGATTACTGAATTTAATAAGTTATGGATTATGCATTTTCTGTCAAGGAATAGTTATTCCAAGAAACGTCATACTATGAATACCGTGGCACACTCTTGCTCGTGGCTAAAAAACTAAACAAAATTACCTCATCCGGTTTATCGAGCAGGATGAAGACGAGATCGAACCTTGACAAGAGGGGACCGCTCATCTTTATATTCTCAGAAACGGTTCTGGCCTTGTTGTAATGACCTCCGATCGGGTTGGCCGCAGCGAGGATAGATGTCCTTGCCGGCAGAGAGCAAACTATACCCGCCTTCGCCAGACTAATGCTCTGTTGTTCCATCGCTTCGAGAAGGGCCTCGAATGATGATAGAAGTGAAAACGTGATTTCAAACGGAATATCATCGACTGTGATTGTTCTTGTTAGATGCCTTACTAATAACGTGGAATAAAAACAACCCTGGGACAATGTATCATCTGAACGCAAAAGACGGTCACCCATCCAATTACTGCACTATCCTGACCCAATGTCGATTAACTTTGTTGATCTTACAAGAAGCGGTCTATCGACATTGTCCTCAGCTTTGATGCTTTAAAACTATAAAAACAAACCGACTCTTTTCAATGATTCTGTTTCGTAAGAGAATACACCAGGAATGAACTCACTTGATATTGGTTTGTCATCTTGTCAAATTCATCGATGCAGCAGACTCCTTGGTCGGCCAAAACGAGAGCACCCCCTTCAAGGGCGTAATCACCACCGGCTTCTCTAGTAAGAGTCACAGTCAGCCCGGAAGTGGTTGTAGTGTTGCCGCAAACGTACACACCTGAGAAAAATCTGAAGTTAATGTTTGGAAAAAGTTTTAAAAACTGTTCCACTACTTTTACGAGTAACTGAACATCTAAGGATACGTTGTAACCGTGTCGCAAAACCGCTTCCTTTGAGATCAGCGAAGTTAAGCGCCTTTGGATCTGGATAGTAGTTGGATGTATGATCGTTCTGGGTCCAGACGATGTAACGACCAGTTCCACGTTAACTTGTAAGTCCCCTCTGTTATATGACCCTGGCTATTTGGTAAAGGGGCTAAATCATGCAGTCAACAGGGATTGGTCAAAATTAGAGATGTGCCGACTGCAAATTATGGCTGACTGCCGACTAGTCGGCTTTCAAAAGTCGGCCGACTATAAGAACTCCTCCTTACTTAAGTTTGCAGACAAAAGTACTTTAATTTCATGGTTGCTACACACTTATTAATTTCTACTTAAATATATCTGTAATGCATATGCAATTAAGAGCTCTTGGTATAGGTTTCATATAAATTTAATGCATGCCTGAATAGCGACATCCTTGGTTGGTCATTCCAAGACCATTCAATCATCATTCTACCTCCACATGTAATCATTTCACTACATGTCCCACAGTGATGTAGTCGAGACCGAGATCAGAAAAAAAGTCTCGAGTCCTACATCACTGCTCAGCATTGATGTAGTTGAGACCACCATGGCCGGGACCGAGAACAGAAAAAAAGGTCTCGAGTCCTACATCAATGATGTCCCATCAATTCCTGTCAACTGCCCTTTCTTCAGCTCGCATAATGCTCGTCCAACTTGCTGTAATTTAATGTATTCGACTCCTTGGTGCACATCTCTACATACAACACCAAAACCAACTTCATTCACATTTGCTTCCTGTTCATCTACTTCGCCTATCTCACGTATTTGTTCATTTTGCATTAACTCATTGCCAATCACTCCACTACAGTGACCTTTACACTGTCTCACTTCTCCATAATACACTAACTACAGTATTCTTCGCATACTGTTTCACTCGCCTTCATTCCTTCCTTCTTTTCCACGTCTTCATCTACTCTTTTTTCCACGTCTCCATCTACTCTTTTTTCCACGTCTCCATCTACTCTTTTTTCCACGTCTCCATCTACTCTTTTTTCCACGTCTTCATCTACTCTTTTTTCCACGTCTTCATCTACTCTTTTTTCCACGTCTTCATCTACTCTTTTTTCCACGTCTTCATCTACTCTTTTTTCCACGTCTTCATCTACTCTTTTTTCCACGTCTTCATCTACTCTTTTTTCCACGTCTTCATCTACTCTTTTTTCCACGTCTTCATCTACTCTTTTTTCCACGTCTTCATCTACTCTTTTTTCCACGTCTTCATCTACTCTTTTTTCCACGTCTTCATCTACTCTTTTTTCCACGTCTTCATCTACTCTTTTTTCCACGTCTTCATCTACTCTTTTTTCCACGTCTTCATCTACTCTTTTTCCACGTCTTCATCTACTCTTTTTTCCACGTCTTCATCTACTCTTTTTTCCACGTCTTCATCTACTCTTTTTTCCACGTCTTCATCTACTCTTTTTTCCACGTCTTCATCTACTCTTTTTTCCACGTCTTCATCTACTCTTTTTTCCACGTCTTCATCTACTCTTTTTTCCACGTCTTCATCTACTCTTTTTTCCACGTCTTCATCTACTCTTTTTTCCACGTCTTCATCTACTCTTTTTTCCACGTCTTCATCTACTCTTTTTTCCACGTCTTCATCTACTCTTTTTTCCACGTCTTCATCTACTCTTTTTTCCACGTCTTCATCTACTCTTTTTTCCACGTCTTCATCTACTCTTTTTTCCACGTCTTCATCTACTCTTTTTTCCACGTCTTCATCTACTCTTTTTTCCACGTCTTCATCTACTCTTTTTTCCACGTCTTCATCTACTCTTTTTTCACTTTTTACCACTCGCTTAACATTTTTTGCATTCTTTATACAACTTTTCTCACATTCTCTCATCGTCAAGCTTCATTTGTAGCATTCTTCCTCAGATTCTCTCCTTTTCTTTTCTTTTACTGCAGGTTTCACATCATCGTTCCACCATGCAGTCGCCTTTCTCTTTACTCCATTTCGTACACATTCGCATGCATCAGATACCGTCTTCACGAAGCATTCCTAAAAAACATTTCACACATTCTGAACCCATCTATTCTTAAAAAGAAAAAAACAAACTGTAGAGAAGAAACTCACCCCTGGGAGCAACATTGGCGCACGCTTGCAGCATCTGACTTTTCCCCAGACCAGGATCCCCAACAACCAAAATGTGAGGTTCTCCTCTGACAGGCACCCCGCCTCCTTCGTGTTTGGAGCAACCCCCGAATAAGCATAACACAAGACCGGCTTTAACCATTTCATGCCCGTAAATACCCGGGCAGAGAGAAGCGACCAGAAGTTTAAAGAGTTCATTTTCGCTCTGAATTTTCTGAAAATTAAAATGAAAATAATGAAAAAGACTATATTTTCCGAAGAGTTTCTTTCGGAGTCATGGTAATTAGGACACTTAAAAACACCGTGGTTTTAATTCAAACCAAATTTCTCATGTCATCCAAAATATAAAACCGGATAAACTGTAGTGCTGTTACAGCATGAACCAGGGTGTCGAGCTCCATTTGGATATGAAAGGAGAGTACGTTCAACGACTTCTTTCATTCTCTTAACTTTTGTTTTAACTGTTTTAGTAATGTTTCATTATTACACTTTGATTCATCATACAATAAGTTATATGAAAATTCTTTACAAAGTTTCTTTTCAACACACTGCATTTAAAGCAAAACAGTTTTTCCATTTCACAATAATTCTGAAGTCATTTAAGACTACTTCGGTTGTGAAAATCTTTACTTTAATTAACAGATAAGTTACTGACGACTCACATCAATTGCGTAGTAATCTTTCATGCTGAATTCAATTCCCACTGCAGATACAGAATCTTGACCAGCTTTAGAGTTGATAACAGAATTCACATCAATGTATAAAAGAAAGAGGGATTTCTCAGCTTTATTTCCTTTGGTTTCTTCATTTTGATTTACCTACATTTAAAAGAACTATTACTGTGTTTATGGCGACTGGAGCTCCTAACCGGAAAATTAAGTGAGAGGTCCATAAAACGGACTTAAATATCTCTACTTTCTAAATTAAACTGGTAAATTCTAATAATCGCCAAATGAATAGTTAAATCAAAATTCAAATTAACTCTACTGCAGAGAGTTCTTTACTGGACTTCAGTGAATCATAACCATTACGAAATACCTTTACAATTCCCGTGATTGTGACTGTGTCTCCCGGAATGCAGGAGTCAACTAGGTCTTCCTTTACTTCACAGTCAATTGTTCGAGGTACTCTTCCTCCTTCTCTCTGTCAATCAATACAAAAGAAAATGATTATGGAAATCACATTCGGATCAGACACCAACCACAATGTCGGAGTAAATTTCCGCGCATAATTTAATCAGTCCGAGGGCTATGTCAGCCATGTTAACCCATCGGCTTCCCTAAGATCAACGAAGTTAAGCGACATTTGGTCTGGGTAGTAGTTGGATGGGTGGCGTCTAGATGATGTAGCGACCAGTGGTTGGGTTTCTACCCTCAGCTATAGGTTCCCCCCTGTTATATACAAAGGAATACAAAGGACACCAAACAGCAATAAAGTGGCTGGTCCATACGAGGATGTATGTTAAAAAGGAAGGTTAAGCAAAAGAAAATTTAAAGATAAGTGAAAATTTTAAAGCAGAGATATTCCAAATAAAAATTCTACACTATTTTTATGCGCTAACAAATGACCCTGGCAGCCTGTTAATACATGGACCAAATTACGCAATTAACCACAACAGGAGAAAATATTTTAGCGAATTAGATTATTATTTCTACAAAGTAGAGCATTGTATAGCTAATCTTAACCCTCTATGAACAGAATTTTCTGTAGGGTTAAGTTGTGTGTGTATATGAAAGGTTAGAAATTTGTAACAGTTGTCCATATAGGGTTAATGTTAGATTCTAAAGGAAAATTGCTTTAATAAACATTCACTTCCATAAGGAAAGTATTAATTTTAAAATTCATAAGATATGATTACCCGTTCCTTAGTCTCAAAAAGTAGCTAAAAATAATGAAACAAAATTAAGATGGCGATTCTTGTAGTTCATTTACAGTTCATTAAGTTCATCATTTCAATTTAAAATCATTACAAACTCCTAAATTACTTACGTGAACTTCAAGTGTCCAAATAAATAAAGTACTACATAAATAAAAATACTAAATCTAATAAGGAAATGATTGAACACAAAAAAAATTATATACAGGGTGTCTCGGAAGACTGGAGTCATAGGCAGAACTAGCTTTTTACTTTTATTTTAACAACTGTTGAAATTGTATGCCATTAACTTTCATACACATATCAATTCTTGCACGTACACTTCTCTCAATGTTTCTTAGTTCCCTCAGACTGATTTTTACTTTCAATTTTGAGTGAATTTGACTTACGTAATGAAATTAGAATTTTGACCGACTTTTCACTCGGATTTTTTTTTAATTCGAATTTTAACTTTAACCTTTGTTTTCTGCCTTTCAATATGGTCTATGAATACGATTTCAACTAGTTAACATTTTAAATTTTTACTTCCTTTGATTCTACTATTTTACTTTTAAATTTATTCAAATGCAAAATCAAACGTGAATGGTCATTAAAAAAAGAAAAAAGGTCCTACATTAATATACAAAATACAGCGAAAAAAGCTTCACCTTTGACTACCGAAAAAGGTAACACTTTGATAACTATAAAAATACGAAGTGTATGTTTCAAAATTCATAAACTTCACTGTCGACCACAAATGATAAAAGAAATACCAAAGTCCCAAAATCTGACGTTAAAAAATCCTAAATTGCAAAAAATACGTCATCTTCGATTTTGAGAATAATTTGTAGAGTAACTGCGCATTGCATAATCCTCCAAAACTTACAAAAAATAGAATGGTAGACCAACTATTTAGTATATTTCGTAAATCCGAACCGAGCAGTTATCTCGACTTTCGGTCGGGAGAAAATATATAAATATACATTAGTTTCATTAAAGTATGTTGGCTTTTATGCAATTACTCAACGAATACTGTATGAAAAATCTTAAATAATTGTCATTAGAAACTAATTAAATGAGTGAATTTCCTTGAACACAGTAATGCTCACTTCAAATACATTAAAATTGTTTAATAATTTTCTGTACTCGATTCAGGATCAGTAAACTTTTGAAAAATGTTTCAACACCACCACCTCACATCGCAACAAGTTCAAACGAGACAGCCTTTTCAAACGGCGATAGAAGCAAACAAAAATTATCAACCACCACACACTTTAATTCCCATTTAAACAATTTAAACTGTAATACACTAAAGGAACAAACCTGATCATCATTCATGATCTCTTGAAGTCTGATGCACTGACAGTCGACGGTGAGAGTCAGTCTATGCGACCTATCCGGGAGGAAGGAACGAGAATGGCATTGATCCTGAGAGCATGAAGTAGGCACTGTAAACTTCCCTTCTGGTTGAATTATGCCTTGCACTGTGCCACAATTACAGCAAGAGAAAGCCATTTGCTTGCAGAAGGGCTTAATACTGCTCACACGAACCACAGTTCCTTTGGTACTGACAAATTTCCCTGTTGGAATTCGTGATAAAGAATAAAAAATAATTTTTTCTTCACAATTTATACGAAAATGGCTATATCGTGTGGCCACGTCGCAAAACGGTTCCCTAAACATCAGAAGTTAATCGATAATGGGTCTGGGTAGTTGTTGGATGGGTGATCGTCCACTGTTCTCGGACGATGTAACAACCCAGGGTTACTCTGACTCCAACCAGAGTTCGTAGCTCAGTGGGCAACACCGTTTCCCGACAATCAAAGCGAAGACACTGAGATTGGGAGTTCGAATCCCGCTGATGCTGGTAACAATAATAATAATACAGGAGTTAGAGCAATTAGTTAGCATTAGTTAGCCTGAGCGCTATGCCAGTTTCGGGCCCTCCTGACTGATTATTTTATTACTACACTGATTCCACGTTAAGCTGCAAATCCCCTCTACCATGTAACTGATTGCTAGTACGGAAGCAAATCATGCCGTTAACAGTTATTCACCATGTCTTATTTAATTTATTAAAGTATTATACACACATATATACTCGTATATATTAGGGGCCGACCGATAGTATTCCCAAAGTATCGGTACCGATAGTTAAAGCAAAGTATCGGGCGATACCGATATCTGTCCAAAATATCAAAATAGGATTCAAAGAATGTAATTCGACATATGGACTGTAATTCAAAACGTATATTTGAAGAAATGGAATTCACAAAATAAAAGTCATGTAATGGAATCAATATGTAATTCAAAAAGTGTAACTCAATACAACAGTTCACTCAATAATCAAAATTGAGGAACTTCAGATTTTTGGAGAGGATGATTTGTTCCTCAGCGTTGCCTGGGGTGATGTCGGCTCGTTTCGCATTGATAACATCTCCAGCCGTTGAGTCAACTGATCCAGAGGGGGCAGCTCATGCACTTCTCAGCAACTTTGGTAATCTCCGGGAAATCAGCAGAATGTTCTCGCCAGAAAATGAATGGATCCCTATCCCAGCAATCCAAGGTTGCGACCAATAGGCGTCCAGGGCTGCTTCCACTCGTGCGTCTGGGACAGTGAACCTCGTGTCCGTATCCCTCGTTTGGGGTTCTTCAACTAGAATAGGACGAATGTGATCGTCGAGATTGCTACCTTCTGAATCGGAAAGGTTTTCCCAAAGAGCAATTTTCTTGGACGAAGAAACCGGACCACTTCGGCGGTGTTTCATGGCAATTGCACCTCCAATACGCTTTTGTTGGGCCCCCTCCATGTGACTGCGTACAGTATCTCTTGTCTCAACAATTCCTTGGCCTTTTCTCGCATGTCGTCGTCTATCAGCCCAGCTCCTTTGAATCGGGGATCAACTGCTGTGGCTAGCAACAGTTTCTCATTTAAATTATACTCTCGAAATCTCTATTCGAGAGAATCACCCAGCTGGCTCTTCAGAATCTTGACACCAGCATCATTCACTGAGCACGCTGCACAGATTCCTTTTGATAAGAGATTTGACTGTAGGTAAAACTTCTGATAAAAGCGAGTTTTCCTCACTGATTTTGAGCGTTGCAGTTTTGAAGACAGCAAGCACGTCAATAAGCTTGACTATAAGCTTCCATTGCGTTGAAGTCAACGTATTTTCCAGGAGCCATTCAACGTCATATTTAATGATAGCTTGCTTTTGGGAAAGGAGTCGCTGCAACATTTCCAGCGTGTAATTCCATCTGGTTGGCACATCTTGAATCAGCTTCAGGTGAGGTAAGTTAAGTCTTCTTCGAATTTGATGTAGGCGCTGCGTCGCTTGAGAAGTGGCGAAAATGACCGAAGATTTTCCGAGCCGTTGTCAAAAGATTAGCCACACTCGGGAGGTTCAAGCAGCCACCCTTTATCACCAGTTGGAGTGTATGAGCCAAACAACCGAAACTATCCATTCCTGTTTGTCTGAAAGCGGCTCGCATGTTAGCTGCATTATCTCCCATGATCATAAAAGTGTCTTCTTCGGACAATCCCCAACTTTGAATAATTTCTTGAACTTTGGCGGAAATTTTTTCTGCTGTATGATCCTCGTTGAAGACAGACACATTCAACATGATGTTTTTGCGCACTAAGTTTGGGCCGACGAAGTGACAGGTCAAGCTTATATATGAGTCACTTGTTCGACTGCTCCATATGTCCGTGGTGAAGGAGAATTTCTTCTTTTCCTTCATTTGTGACATCAATTCCTCGATCTTGTCCTTCACCTTGTCTGCCATGTCTGGAATAAGGTTCGTCCTGAAAAACTTCTCAGAAGGAATCGTGTACTTCGGATCGGCAGCCTGCGTAGGGAATGGATTTGTAAAACGCGACCTTAATGGATTGAGTAGCCGAGGCGGAAGAAGTTCCAGGCATGTCTCCTAGAGAAAAAATAAATTTATATATATATACAGGGTGTACATAAAGTCAGGATCTATTTTTGTGAAGCACTTGGAAATTATATGGAATTCAATCATAAAATGATAAAGTGGTAACATTTATTAAATAATTAAGAGTAGGATTCGACGTGACGCCCATCAGTATCCCTGCACAGCTCAAATCGTTCCGCAGCATTTCTAAACACATTTTGGAGCATTTGCGGGGTTATATTATCTGCAGCAGTTCGTATACGTAAGTTTTCAAGACTCGTAATCTTCGTCTGATAGACGTGCGATTTGATAAAGCCCCATGCAAAGGAATCTAAAGGGGTTAAATCTGGTGATCTCGCTGGCCAAGGTCTGCTGCTTCCGCGTCCGATCCAGCGATTTGGAAAACGTCCATTTAGATAATCCTGAACAATTTTGGCATAGTGACAAGGAGCACCATCATGTTGATAGACGACGGGGATAGGATTGTTAGTACCGTCGTCTATCAACATGATGGTGCTCCTTGTCACTATGCCAAAATTGTTCAGGATTATCTAAATGGACGTTTTCCAAATCGCTGGATCGGACGCGGAAGCAACAGACCTTGGCCAGCGAGATCACCAGATTTAACCCCTTTAGATTTCTTTGCATGGGGCTTTATCAAATCGCACGTCTATCAGACGAAGATTACGAGTCTTGAAAACTTACGTACACGTATACGAACTGCTGCAGATAACATAACCCCGCAAATGCTCCAGAATGTGTTTAGAAATGCTGCGGAACGATTTGAGCTGTGCAGGGATACTGATGGGCGTCACGTCGAATCCTACTCTTAATAATTTAATAAATGTTACCACTTTATCATTTTATGATTGAATTCCATATAATTTCCAAGTGCTTCACAAAAATAGATCCTGACTTTATGTACACCCTGTATATATATATAAAATAATTTTAATACAAAAATATTTATATGTAAAGTTTTACATATTTAATATTTTTTAATAAATAGAAGCTAAGTAAGTTAAAGAGAATTAAATTTACTTTAGTTGTATCTTAATTCTGATTGGGGGAAATTATAAACAAATAGAAAATGGCAATTTCAGGGAGACTGTGATATTACAATAAATTCGTAAATCATGTTGAAACTTGAAAGCAAACTTTAAATATAGCATCATCTTAGCAACTTTTGGGGGCCCTGGGCAGGCTAAAATTTAGGGACCCAAAACATACATTAAAAACAACAAATATTTAGACTTCATAAATTTTTATTGAATTCATCATTTTTGGGGCCACTAGGATGTTGGGGCTTTGAGCATCTGCGAATTCTCTCTGCGAATGTTTGAAGAATCACTTTACAGATCTTCATGAATCTACTCACCGGAATTAGTAGCAGAAGTTGTACATTGACTCTTATTGGCTTCATCAGACTCAGTCTTGTGCTTGTTGATAAGGTGACTTCTCAGGTTCGATGTAGAGAAAGTACTCGCGCTTGTTCCTCCACGAGACAGAGACACCGCACAAATTGCAGATCGCCCGTTTTCCATTAGTGCTTGAAGCAGTGAAGAACTTCCACACAATGCTTGGCACTGTCACTCTCACTAACGCAAAAGCGAATAAATTTATACCAGTAGTTAATAAATTTACAAAAAAATTATTACACACTGTTGACACGATTCACAACTTGCTAACTGAGAAATGACGAGGCGATGGTTACGGGCTCGCTTTATATAGAGCGGTAATGAGTCATGGAAATTTCTAGAAACGTCGGGATAAATCGCGAACACACACGTAACTTCTCGAGCAGCCGGGAAGTTTCTATTTGGAAAACGCCCGGTTTTTTTTTATTCTTAGAAACAAAAAACTATCGGTATCGGTACCGATACCGATACAACCACCGGTCGATGCCTCATATATATAAATAATTTTTTTTTCTTGGGGTTGTTTAACCTCATTCGCAACATCTAAGGTCATATGACGGAGGGGACCTACAGCTTTACGTGGGATCCGAACCACGGGTGGCTACATAATCTGGGCGCAGAGGACGGTCTTCCATCCAACTACTACCCAGACCCAATGTCGCTTAACTTCGCTGATGTCCGGGAAGCGGTGTTACAACATTGGCCACGACGTAGCCCACACACACATATATATTTTGGTACTTACGTATTAACGGGGGCCACCACATATTGATGATTGGTTAGGTTAAGTTGTAATATTTTCGTTAGTTGAAAATTTCTAATACATCATATTTTTTAAAATAGCAATATTTTTTTAAATATTTTTTTATACAATTTTATGAAAAAAATTAATGGCTATTATGCTATTAAAATTTTTTGGCCTCCAGAAACAAATGTTTCTAATGTGTAACATGTATTAATCATTGTAAATATTTGAAATATAAATCATTGTAAATATTTTTAAAATAGTGCTATTTAAAAAATATGATGTATTAGAAATTTTCAACTAATGAAAATATTACAACTTAACCTAGCCAATCATCAATATGTGGTGGCCCCCCGTTAATACGTAAGTACCTATATTTTTATATATATTTTTTTTTAATTTAGGGAAGAACCGATTCGCTTCTATTTAAAAGGGCATATCTCGGCGGAAAAACAAAGAAAAAGTGAGAGGAAAGACAGAGGAAAAAGAAAGGGTGGAGGGGACAGTCGAAGTGGAAAAAGACCAAAGATGACAAGGACTGCAGGGTCGAGCCCCATCATCCTTGGGTGCTAGGGCCGGGAGGGCGCACGTGAAACCTCCAGGAACAAGCACGTACAAACGAGCACAAAGAACACGAGCTTAGAACCCCCTTGCGGGGTGTGTATATATATATATATATATATATATATATATATATATATATATATATATATATATACACAGTATATATGAACCCCTTGCGGGGATATATATATATATATATATATATATATATATATATATATATGCACTAAAATCACAAAATAACACGTGATCTTATTAATAAGCAAACAACCACAGGGAAAAGGAAACACAAAGTCCGAGCGCTTTCGTGATATATTCACATTATAATGTGAATATATCACGAAAGCGCTCAGACTTTGTGTTTCCTTTTCCCTGTGGTTGTTTGCTATATATATATATATATATATATATATATATATATATATATATATATATATATATATATATATATATATACTTCAAACTAGAAAGTATTTATCGTACGACGTTTTTTCAAAAACTTTCAAACGCTAATGTGTTGGTTAAAAAACTAAAATTTCTATCTACCTACAACATTAGTAACCTTGGTTTTGCTTTCGCCTGAATTGTTCATTCTGACGAAGGTCAAGCTTGTTGCCCCTACCATAGACCTACACATCAACGGAGAATCCGAACCACGACCTACCATGGGTGATCAGATATTACAAAGTCCTCGCCTGGAATCGATCTCACGGCTTCTTGGTCAGAAGCCCAGCGTCTTAACCACTATGCTACCAAGGGTACCCATTTATCTACAAACCAATTTTTTTGTATGGAAGTGGAAGGATGAACAGCTGGGGGAGAGCCGAGCGTCGTCTGCCATCCATTGCTAGGGAATCGAATCCGGGGCGGTGGATTCGTCGTCAGCGATGCTAGCCACCACACCACCGAGTTGCGCATATATATATATATATATATATATATATATATATATATATATATATATATATATATATATATATATATAATATTCAAGAGAAATCCAATGACAAGGAGGAATGTAAATGCCATGAAAAGTCTTCTTTAATGCAACGTTTCGAGCAATATGCTCATCTTCAGGCTAAATAATAATAATATGAAATTAAAATCAATAAACAATTAAAACAAGACAAAACAGTTTCTATAAGACCAATTCTTAAAAACAAAATTTAAAAAGACTAAAAGAAGGTTAAATTCAAAGTTATTAAAATTTACATATAAAATTACAAGAAATTTAAAAAGCTATTTTTAAATTACATATAGTAAATTTGAAATTAATACAATGGAATAACACTACTAACCCTTCATTGCTGGTTCCGAGGCACAAGTAATTTTAAAACAAAACACATGGAACATACTATGGGTTGGGTGGTTGGAGAGTTATAAATTGGGAAGGGGGAAATATAAAAAATTTAAAGGGACAGCTGAGGAATCAACATTTAGAGAAGGGGTCAATGTTTTTATATAGAGAGATTCCAAAATTCTAAGTGAGTTGGAACAAGAGTTATACCCGAGAATTTTAAAATTATCTAAAGTGACATCAGTTTTACATTTAATACTATGTTCCCGGATACTAGAGGCTTCTTTTTTATTTAAAATTTTACCTGTTCGGCAACTTATTCCCATATGCGAATAAAATCTAGCCCTGAGAGAGCGCACGGTGCTGCCAATGTAAGTACCAAGGAGACACCTTGGGCAAGTAAATAAATATACAACACCGCTACGCAACGAATCAGGAGTTTGATCCTTCGCTGAGAAAAAGCTACCTAAAGACGTTTTATTAATAAATATAATGTGAAAATCAGTATGATAAAAAATTTTTTTTAACAACTTCATAAATTTGTTTAAATTCTTTATTCATGGGACCCATTTCAGGTACCAAGAAATATTTTACATCTTTAGGCACTGAAATACAGGGAAGTTGAGGGCTATAAACATTATTTAAGAAAGATCTTATTAGTTTATCTACATATTGAACAGGAAAACTATTATTGGTAAAATATAATCTTAAATTATTAAATTCATCGTTAAGTAAGGTAAAACTAGAAGTCAAATTATATCCTCTGAACAAGAGTGTTTTAATGCACGACATCTTATAGTTAAAATCAGTAAAACTAAAAAAATTCATGCCCAAACCGGTAAAAGTGGGTTTCCTGTAAACTGATGTAGTAATAGAATCCCCTTTTTTCGAAATTAAAAGATCTAAAAAGGGAAGGGAGCCATTTTCCTCAGTTTCCATTGTATAAGTTATATTGGGGTGCAGAGAATTTAAGAAATTAAAAAATTGTTGTGCTTGTACAGCATTATCAAAGACAGCTATCGAGTCATCAACGAAGCGTCGGTAAAAAATTGGTTTACAATGGGTGGGAGATTGTCTAAAAATTATACTTTCTAAATGAGTCATAAAAAAATCAGCTGATAAAGGTCCGACGGGTGATCCCATCCCAACACCATCAATTTGTTGGTAAACCTTATTATTGAAAGTAAAATAACATTGCTTAAAAACCAGTTCTAAAAGTTCCTTAAAATAAGACCATGAAAAACCATGAAAACTATCAACAGAGCTAAAAACCTATCTAAAATAATGGCAATAGTTTCTGATACAGGTACGTTCATGAAAAGCGACTTTACATCAAAACTGACAAAAAACTTTTTTTAACCAAAATTCTCACTAAGAAGATCTTTTTGAAATTCATAAGAGTTATTTATGGTATACGCATTTTTTGCAAAAGGTGACAAAAGACCTTATTTCAAACTTTATCGAGAAAATCTGTATGACTCTGAATTTTATCAATCTTCTCTGGAATATTTGTTAAATAATGAAATTAATTATAAAATCAAAATTTCAGACTCGCATAATAAGTCGCTTGAGCATCATATAATTACTCTTAAAAATACCCTTTCATTGTTGGATTATTTATTAATAATTTCTCTTGTACAACGTGATCTTGAAAAGTTTCATTCTACCATTTCTGAAACTCATGAACGTAAGTTAAAGGCCCTGGGCCTGAATTCACCTAATTTTTTCAATTCTGATAAAGTAATTTCAAATTTTTCTAGTTACACCCTCTCCCCTCGGGAAAAGTTTTTACTCTCACTTGGCTTGCAATTTAAGCTTCCGTTATTTCAAATATATAAGCCTTCGTTTTTTCTTTACTTTGAAAAAATTTTTAATGGCTTGAAAAATGTTCCCCATGTTGGTGATTTTAATAATTTTAAGTGTCAGTTTGCTAATTTAACTCATGAATTTTTTCATAAACTTAGAAACCTTAAATTTAAATCTTTTATATTTAAGAAGAGTGACTTGCAGGTTATTAAGAATTTGGCAAAGAACCAGGAGATTGTCGTGACTAGACCGGACAAGGGTAACGGAGTTGTTATTTTGAATAAATCTGATTACATAAATAAAACTAATGAAATCTTAAGTGATGATAGCAAATTCAAACAAATTCTTGAACCCGTCAATAAAGTCATTTTAAGGTTGGAAGACAAAGTTAATAGATTTTTGTCACGATTAAAGTCTTTAAAGATAATAAAAAACGATACTTACTCTCAGTTGTTCGTATCTGGTTCTGATCTTGCTCAATTATACTGTTTGCCTAAAATCCATAAAGTTGGAACACCTCTCCGTCCTATTTTAGCTTTGTATAACTTACCTACCTTTCAATTGGCAAAATTTGTTGTTGGTCTTTTGTCACCTTTTGCGAAAAATGCGTATACCATAAATAACTCTTATGAATTTCAAAAAGATCTTAGTGAGAATTTTGGTTCAAAAAAGTTTTTTGTCAGTTTTGATGTAAAGTCGCTTTTCACGAACGTACCTGTATCAGAAACTATTGCCATTATTTTAGATAGGGTTTTTAGCTCTGTTGATAGTTTTCATGGTTTTTCATGGTCTTATTTTAAGGAACTTTTAGAACTGGTTTTTAAGCAATGTTATTTTACTTTCAATAATAAGGTTTACCAACAAATTGATGGTGTTGGGATGGGATCACCCGTCGGACCTTTATCAGCTGATTTTTTTATGACTCATTTAGAAAGTATAATTTTTAGACAATCTCCCACCCACTGTAAACCAATTTTTTACTGACGCTTCGTTGATGACTCGATAGCTGTCTTTGATAATGCTGTACAAGCGCAACAATTTTTTAAGTTCTTAAATTCTCTGCACCCCAATATAACTTATACAATGGAAACTGAGGAAAATGGCTCCCTTCCCTTTTTAGATCTTTTAATTTCGAAAAAAGGGGATTCTATTACTACATCAGTTTACAGGAAACCCACTTTTACTGGTTTGGGCATGAATTTTTTTAGTTTTACTGATTTTAACTATAAGATGTCGTGCATTAAAACACACTTGTTCAGAGGATATAATTTGACTTCTAGTTTTACCTTACTTAATGATGAATTTAATAATTTAAGATTATATTTTACCAATAATAGTTTTCCTGTTCAATATGTAGATAAACTAATAAGATCTTTCTTAAATAATGTTTATAGCCCTCAACTTCCCTGTATTTCAGTGCCTAAAGATGTAAAATATTTCTTGGTACCTGAAATGGGTCCCATGAATAAAGAATTTAAACTTAAATTTACGAAGTTATTAAAAAAAAATTTTATCATACTGATTTTCACATTATATTTATTAATAAAACGTCTTTAGGTAGCTTTTTCTCAGCGAAGGATCAAACTCCTGATTCGTTGCGTAGCGGTGTTGTATATTTATTTACTTGCCCAAGGTGTCTCCTTGGTACTTACATTGGCAGCACCGTGCGCTCTCTCAAGGCTAGATTTTATTCGCATATGGGAATAAGTTGCCGAACAGGTAAAATTTTAAATAAAAAAGAAGCCTCTAGTATCCGGGAACATAGTATTAAATGTAAAACTGATGTCACTTTAGATAATTTTAAAATTCTCGGGTATAACTCTTGTTCCAACTCACTTAGAATTTTGGAATCTCTTTATATAAAAACATTGACCCCTTCTCTAAATGTTGATTCCTCAGCTGTCCCTTTAAATTTTTTATAATTCCCCCTTCCCAATTTATAACTCTCCAACCACCCAACCCATAGTATGTTCCATGTGTTTTGTTTTAAGATTACTTGTGCCTCGGAACCAGCAATGAAGGGTTTAGTGTTATTCCATTGTATTAATTTCAAATTTACTATATGTAATTTAAAAATAGCTTTTTAAATTTCTTGTAATTTTATATGTAAATTTTAATAACTTTGAATTTAACCTTCTTTTAATCTTTTTAAATTTTGTTTTTAAGAATTGGTCTTATAGAAACTGTTTTGTCTTGTTTTAATTGTTTATTGATTTTAATTTCATATTATTATTTAGCCTGAAGATGAGCATATTGCTCGAAACGTTGCATTAAAGAAGACTTTTCATGGCATTTACATTCCTCCTTGTCATTGGATTTCTCTTGAATATTAAATTGAAGCTTTTTAGAAGCAACCCGCATGAAAATATATATATATATATATATATATATATATATATATATATATAGTCATAAATGTCGAAGTTGGTTGAACATTTGTGTAAATTTTCTTCTGTGACTAAGTTTTACCCAGTAGGTTGAACAGGTTGTATATTTTATATTTTCAGATTTTTAATCACTTTTGTTTGTGTTAAAGTTGTGTGGGGGAGAGGAGGGGGGGTATATAAAAAAGTTTAGAGATAATGTCTTTTTTCCGTATACAATGATTATTTTTTTTGAATTTCACCAGTATTACGATTTTCATTAAAAAGACGAAGTCAAATAAGTCGTCCTTTATGCTTCCTCAGCTTTTACACACCTTCTGATTTGTTTTAGGTTAGGTTAATCTGAATTTACCTAACCTCACATAGAAAAAAAGGTCGTACAAGAAAGTCTGACCTTTTTTTTTTATGCAGGAAGGATGGGCCAAGAACAAATGTCCGCAAAAATGGTACCCCCGCCTCCCCCAAAGAAAAAGATAAGCCAAAGTCAGGGTCCAAAGTTTCTGAGATGCTTGAGAACTCTGCATTTGAAAGATTGGAGGTTAAAGACCAGGGTAAAGATCGATTGAGGACGATTGCTCCAGAGTTCACCGGTTGAGTAAATGAAAAATTGAGAATACCGATTAACGCTTGCGTTAGAGAGTTGGACAGAAAAGGAATGAGAATGTGTCGAAAGTCTGTTACTCTTTAAAGTTTGAGAATTAGGAAGAGCAGTGTCCATTATAATAGCGATAGTAAAGAAAGAGTGTGGCAACATTGCGGCGAAGAGGAAGGGATTGAAGAGTTAGTAACATGCAGGGAAATAATGAGACGAAAAGCCTTTGATTTCACCTGGTCAAGTAGAGCTGTGGGGGTTGAACCACCCTACTCATGAGAAGCGTACTTCATACAAGGTGGGTTTTATTGTGGGTTTTCCATTGCCAATCCCGCGAGGAACAGTATTAGCTCCACTCTTATTCATCATCATGCTAACAGACATAGGCAACAAAGTAACCAATAATACCGCAGTAACATCGTTTGCTGATGATACAAAGTCAGCAAAAAATTAGAAATGCGCATGGTGTGAAATTCTTAGAGACGGACACAAACAAAATATACAGAAGATGGTCAGAAGAAAATAAACTTAACACCAAAATTTTCAGCTCTTAAGATGTGGGAAAAAAAAAATGAAGAGCTAAAAGAAACAGAATACTATGCCCCAAATAGGCAGAAAATTCAAATAAACACAAAAGCAAAAGATTTTAGGGTTATAATAACCAATGATGCGGAATTTGAGACACAAAATGAGATAACAGTAAACAAGACAAAATGAATTATGGGACAGATGTTGAAAATATTTAAAAAGGGACAAGAAAACAATGCTCATACCAAAATTTTAATATTGCTCAGTCTTGACAGCCCCCATATAAAAAACAAATCAATAAATGAAGAAATTCAAAGAAATTGCACAGCCAGCCAAAGTCAATGGCTGCAGAAAACTCAATTGCAGGGAAAGACTATGTACATTAAATCTATATTCACTGGAAAGAAGAGGAGGTATACCATATCGCATAGAAAATAAGAGAAATTAGTGCCTAATCTCGAACTGAACTCCATAACCACCGAAACAACACAGGAAAATGCAAAAAAGTAGGATGTGCAGTGTTCCCAAACTAAAGGCCATAATAAGAAGGAACACACTCAACTCAAAGAAAATTGCTTTGTTGTCAGAAGGCCAAGATTATTTAACCAACTACCCGAAGACATCGGAAATACCACTGATGTCAAAGGTGAAATCTTCAAAAGAAAACTAGACACCCGGTTCACAGGGGGATCCCGGATAAGCTGGGCGTGCTATGCAAGGTGGAAAGCTTAGGACAGCAACTCTATCTTGCATCAAGACAGATCTAGAGGTGGGACCACAAGCTTGACCTCAGTGTGAAGCGAGACCAACGCACGGGACAGAGCCAAGGTATATATAAAGAACAAATGGCAAATGCAGGAGTGAAAAATAAAGTTATTTTACATGTAGGTACCGAGAAAGATCAAGTATTCAGATAATCCCTTAAATTAGGGAAATGAATCAAGTTAAAAATATAATAAAATTACAATAAAATTACATTTTCCTGAAAAAATCCTAAAGTTCAGATAGGCAAACTGGTTTGTAATATTTGGAATTTGCTGCTACTAATATTAAAAAGGTAGGGGAATAAGCCTGACCTTTGTCAGAACGAGTAATTCAGCAAAAAAAAAAAATAAAAAAAAAAAATATATATATATACACAACACACGTGTGTGTGTGTGTGTGTGTGTGTGTGTATGTGTATGTGTGTTAAAAATTCAATTACTTGGATGAGGTATTATTTTATCCTATTGTACCATCTTACATCTCAGTGTAAAACTTCACATTGTACAAAAGCTGTAATTATTAAACCATTCTATCAATCAACTAAATTATTAACTGGAAGAGAAAATCATCTCACCATAGTAATTTGCTTTCAAGTTTTTGAGTGGAGTGCATTTATCGAAGTTTGAAAGTCTGGCATGAATAAGGGGAAGAGGAGCATCTGGAATAACTGCCTCTAACGTCTCATTATCTGGTATGGTATTGTGGCTAGTAAGAACTTCTTTGGCTTCTTCTCTCAGAGATGTTTCAAGGTTTTCAGATGCAGTCTTGGTGAAAAAGAAACATAATAATTATATAGCCATTCATCGAGTTAAATAATAAAAACTTTTAATGGAACCCCCTCCCAGACTTTGATGTATAAAATCCCATTCCTGTCTTTACACGCACGAGAGTTTAGATGAAGATGTGGATGGGAAAATATATATTTTTTTAAGAATAAAGCTGCAGTAATTTAAGGTACTGTCTATGGGCATGTCTAAACTTCTGCCACAATCCACAATCGATCTAATAATTATTCTTCCTCAATGATAAAATAACCATCATAAAAAATTATCATAACTACGTAAATCACAGTAAAATTAAAGGAGTTTACGACATCACTGTCAGATGCCAATTTCAAAACTGCGTTAACTATCAGTTTTATACAAGGGTGTTTAAAAGTGGTTTTATACAAGGTGGGGAGGTTCAAACTGGAAAAATCCAGTTATGTGAAGCGCAAAAAAGTTCAAACTTACAGCCCAAAAGACATTTCAGCCCCATGGCCTATTATTTAGCTAAGAAAAAAGGGTGAGGCAAAATATATTGAGTGCCCCTAGTACATACAGGACTTTATATTTATATTGAATTACTGACCACTCTACAAAGTCACTGAGATCATACTCCATCAGAGTTGCCACTCCAATAATTTAAAATAAAGCTGCTTTAAAGCTAATATATAATATATAATATATATATATATATATAATATATATATATATATATATATGTATATATATATATATATATATATATATATATATATATATATAGGGTGTTTCAGGAGGAAAGGTCAATACTTCGAGAGGTGATAGTATCAGTCAGTGAGAAAAAAGTTCATATGAACATGTCTAATTCTGAATGGTTACGGAGATAGAGCTATTTGAATCTACAAATACAAAAGCATTGTTAATGGTAATCAAGAAAGAGAAACCAATTACTGTTTCCAACATTTAATGTTTAAACATTGGCATTTTGAATGGTATCAGATACAGAAATGACAAATTTGTTACAGTTTACAATACATTTTCGAAAATCCCACCGTCAACCTCAATGCACTTTGCAACTAGTGTGCGAAGATCGTGTGTTGTTCGTCTGAGTTGATCTTGACGTTCCTTTGTGCGGGCAGCAGCATCCAAAATGCACACAAGCAATTCATCTCGTGTATCCACCTTTCTTTTGTAAACTTGACTTTTCATCCACCCCCACAAACAATAATTTAACACCCGGAGAGAGGTCTGGAGACCTTGGTGGCCATTGAATGGGACCACAGCGGCTGATCCATCGACCAGGGAAAGTTTGATTTAGGTATTGCATCACCAGATGGGTAGAATGTGGAGGAGCTCCATCATGCTGAAAGTACATACCAGCGCGTGTAGCCAAAGGAACATCCTCCAATAGTCCTGGCAATTCATTTTGCAGAAATTCTAGGTAACTTTGTCCTGTAAGACGATTCTCTAAAGTAACAGGGCCAATCACCTGATCATCAATGATACCGCACCACACACTGGCAGAGAAGCGATGCTGAAAGTTTGTTTCCACAGCGCCATTTGGATTTTCGTCTGACTACCAATGAGAGTTACGAGTGTTGTTGATACCATCATGGGTGAAAGTAGCTTCATCGGTGAACAGTATTAATCAAAGCAATCGGCAATTAGCATTTACCCAATGACAAAATTCCAGTCGCATGGCAGCGTCTCCTGGTTGAAGGTGTTGTACATGCTGTACATGATATGGATGCAAGCCTTCCTCACGTAATGTTTGCCATACTCTTGTGTGTGGTACACTGAGATGTGTAGAAATTCTCCATGAGCTAGTAGTAGGACTACGCTCTACCAACTGAAGAATGCTTTTCACTTCATCCACATCTTGTTGACCTTCAACGTTCAGATGAAACATGAGCGCTGGGAAGTGTACCAATCTCACGCAATGTGTTGAAAACCCTGGTAAACACTCTTCAATAGGAATTCTGCGGTTCGGAAACCGTTGGTGGTATTCTGCAACAGAAGCTGTTGCGCTTCCATCGCAAAAACCATAGACATACACCATATCTACATATTTGGCATGTGTGAAGGTGTGTGGCATTCTTAACACTGCTTCAAACACCAAACAATGTCACTCACAACAGTCAGCTGTCGATTGGCTTATGTTACATGCTTACATTACAGCTTACATGGTTCAAAGTTATAGGGGAGGGAAGGGGGAGGAAAAGCTGCACACACATCAGATTCAAACAGCTCTATCTCCATAACCATTCAGAATTAGACACATGTTCGTATGAACTTTTTTTCTCACAATAACTGATACTATCACCTCCCGAAGTATTGACCTTTCCTCCTGAAACACCCTGTATTTCATATATATATAATTTCATGAAAGTAACACGTGAATAATATTTATGATGAAAATAATCATGAAGGAAAAAGGAAACATAGAATGGTGCTCAAGCACTTTCATCTAATGACAACCTCAGGAACACTGAAATAAATAAGTTCAAGACTATATATAGGTCATAAAAAAAAAAAATTAGAAAAATAAAAATTGTAGGAGGAGCATACAAATTTATAAGGAAAAGCTACCAGAGTTTTAGCACTTTGCCCCTCTTGTCTGAATCCATTCTGAATGAATTCAAAACAACAGGATCAAGATAAAAAAGGCCCTTGCTAATATTAAAATTATTTGTAAGTTAAATAATGGCAGACTCAAGAATATTTCTATTAACAATGTTGCTCGAGTAAAACAAAATTGAAGCATTATTCCAATCAATACAGTGGGATAACTGACAAATGGATGAAAAGGGCATTGGATGACTGTCCCATTCTAACAGAATATTGATGCTGTTTTACACACACATGCAAATCCTTTCCTGTCTGTCGAATGTAAAAGGAACCACATTGTTTACAACCAATTTCATAGATAATGCCTGAATTATTGGTAGGGCTATTTTTTACTGATATTTTTCACAATATTGTCATGAAAATATTACATTAATATTCAAAAGTTTAAGTACTTAAACTTTTGAATATTAATGTAATATTTTCAATGTAATGTAGGGTAATATTGTGAAAAATATCATCATAAAAAATAGCTGTAGAAATGGTGTCTTCATTGAGCTCATTCTATGCTATTAAAATGCACTCTCAAAGTTGAATGAGATCTCGAATATTGTCTGTAAACTTTGTCAACTAAGCATTCCAATATTAAATACTCAACTGAATTTAAATCCAGACTATTTGGTGCCAATCTTATGGCACGATGAAATCTGGACATTGTTCCTGTAAGTATGCAATGGTGTGAGTGATATGAGTTTAGCAATTTTTTCTACTTTTGTATTGTCAACTTTATTTTTTAACAACTATTATTCAAAAAATTAAGTTTGTAAAAAGACTACTCATCCAATTTAAATAAACTACCTCTCATTTTAAGGACAATATAAGGGTTTAAAGGTTTATTTAATTTAGCTATCCTTGAAATTGTGGTTTTGCTGGGCCAGTGATAAAGGTTACCACTTTTTTGGGACACAGTGTATCTACATTCTTATTGGCCAATTGTGTAGTGCATCAACCAATCACTAACATCTTCCAGGACACATCTGAAACACTGGAAACCCTGTATTACTGGGTGAGCTAAGGCTATTACTTTATACTTTACATGTTAAAGTGTTCTGTGAATGTTCTCTTCTGTACCTCTTGTAGGCTACATTTCTATCCCCAATTGCTTTTCCTATATACTTATTCTACCATTTAGGTTGTACCTTGAGTTACACTACTTTTTACATTTTCATTCACCAATATATTTTTAAAATAATCTTTGAACTAACTACACTGTCACAGTAAAAGTTTGTCCCAATTTATTAAATGTAATACAATCTCCAACTCCTCAACATTTGCTCTCCTAAAATCAGGAACTTTTTAAAACCATTTAATCCTTTATTAGTTTTGATGTTAGACAAAAATGTATTATGCCATGATAACTGTTGCATAAATTATGTACAATACACAGGCCTAAATCTCTTATTCAGAGGTTTTTTCTTAAAAAAAATACAAGAGGGCAAACCTGATGTGCGGCCAGTCCAAATATATTTATAACCTTTTGTGGGTTATTTACAATCATTTCATACAGATTTGGAATATTCTCTTTGATACTTTCATCTTCTAAAACCTTCTGTACATTCACTTGAAAAGATGGCTTATCATCAATATCTTTGAGGACTGAAGGATTCCTCTTGAAATAATCTTCAATTAGCTTGATGATACGGACCCCTTCTGACTCTTTTCTGTAACCTTCATTATTAAAATTTAGTATCATTTTATGTTATATTTTATTCATTCTTTGTTAAAAATATTAATGGAGAAAAATTCCTGGTAAGTTTATGTGAATATGTGAATGTTGTATTTCCATAAACCTTCTAATTTCAATTCAATAATTATGAATTTTTGATTTTTAGAATTAAAAATATCACTGACCTCTACTCTTAACTAGCAGACTACCACAGACCATAGTACCTTATGTCACTCACAAAAAGTGACTACATATTATGCAAAAGAAATTAAACACCCAATAAAACAATGTAATTGAAAAATAAGGCTTCAGTCATTGCAGTGGGACCTTCCCCCTTGCAGAACATAAACTGAAGAACAGAAAGTGGAAAATTGAGATTTACAGAGAAAGAAAAATCCTTACTTTCATGATGCAGCATTAGTCAGATAGTCCTCCACTCCTTCTGATTTTAAAGGCTTTAAGTAATGACACTAAATCAGTTTAATTTTGGAGCCTTCACTAATATTATTTATGAATTGTAAATATTATTTTATTAAATTAAGTAAGCTTTCAACTAAAAAAAATGCCTTTTGCTCATTATTCAGTCAAAACTATGAAGTATGAAATCTATTACAGGAATACCTCAAAATTCGTCATTTTGCAGATTCGTCATCAATCTTTTACTACCTATAGTTTCGCAATCTGTCATCCATATTTGCGGATTCATCATTTTTTTTTAAATGTGAAAAAAAAAAGAAAGATCGAAATTGACGAAATTCAACTGTTTACCAATGCAATATACATTATATTTTGCCAAAAAATGAGTAGAATTTGATTAATTAATCCATTTAATAACATAATACAGTAAAAGGTTTTCTCATTGAAACATGTTATAATCTACCTCAAATTTCATCATTTCATAGTGTTATTCTGGAACAAATTAACGACAAATTTCGAGGTATTCCTGTATCAAGGAAATGTTGCTCCAAGAAAACTTTTATAAACAAAAGCTGACCATGCGTTGAAAAGGACAGTGGAATTTTTTTCTCTGGTAACCGTACATTTCCAAGTTTCTGTTCTGCACTTAAATGAGAAGAGTTCCAGTGTAAAAAACATTTTGCTATCAGTAAACTGTTTTGTTGTAGAAGATTTCATTTCTACTTAGTATTGCATGGCCAATTGCGCTTGTATTAAGAATGAATATGCTCACACAGTTTTATAAAGAATGACTTCTAAATTTCTTAACATAAACGAAAGAGACTGAATGAACTTAAACCACAGGTGACTACCTTCTCTCATATAAAAATGCCATCCTTTGTATGGACAGTTGACGGGTGGCAGCATTACCCGGATATCTTTTTGTGACTGAACAACAATTTGGCTCTCAGCTGCAACCTGACTTTGACTTTCCCCATGGGAAGGAACTGGTCTCCCTCTTCCTGAAAATATCAAATAAGCATTTAATATTTTTTTCTGTAACACGCGTGAAAATTCTATACAACTAAGTAGCTAATAATCTTCAATTAAACATCATTCTGTTTATCATAACTGTAACAAAAAGCGACCAGACTGTAGATGTATTTTGCTGCATTTACATAAATATATTTTTATTTATGTTCTGTACGAGTTAATTATCATTATCACAACCATACCAAGAGTTCATTTTCTTCTAAAACAATATTTTCTTAAGCTAAGTTGTTCCCTAAATAAATGACTACTACAATTAACTAAAATTCAGAACATTTATAAAAAAAAAAAATTCTAGCTAGGGTTGCACTGATATGTAATTTGGCTGATTACTAAGAATTTTAAATCTGATTAATCAGCACCATAAATTTGATTAATCAGTACCATAAAGTAAAAACATCACCACAATGTTGTTATCAGCTTACAGCTTAGCTGATAAACCTGAATAAACCAGTCATATGATAACAATATCACTAAGGACAGAGTAAAAGTTTGAGTTTTTAGTTATGAAAAAATAAAAAAAAATCCTATTTTTTGCTTTTATTTTGATTATGTTTTTCTAATCTGTATTTTGTATAATACCTGTACTGGAAAATAAACAGAATTAGACTGCTCAGAAAATTTTAATGTTTTTGTATTGCAATTTCAGCATTTAATTTAGATTACTAGGTGTATTAAGTGACCTGTCATTTGATGGTCATTAGCTATATTCTGAATTTTCTTACATAAGCTTGTTGAATGTTAATATAGTAAAAATGTTGAAATACTGTATTTTTCTTTGCTGTGCAATAAAAAGGCAATGTTTATGCTTAATATTCTAATTTTAGAATTGCAGCAATGTTTATGCTTAATATTCTAATTTTAGAGTTGAATTTTAATTACTTGGGTTGATTAATCATGAGTGAATTTGATTCTTCCTTTGAAAGCAATGGAGTAACAGAATATATTTTCAGTCCAAATCAGGTAAACCAGACATATGACAATGTCAATGAGGGCTTGACAGTAAAAGTTTAAGTTTTTAGTTGTTTATGAAAAAATAAAACAAGATTCCTATTTTTTGCTTTTATTTTGAATGTTTTTCTGTCTGTTTGTATTTTTTATTTTTTGTATAATAAAGGAAATGGAGAGTTAAAAAACTAAATAAAAGAGGAGCACTGAAACGAATATAAGGAGATGGAGGAGGTTGTATGAAATTTTTTTTTCCAACTTTATGTAGGAACTTGCTGGAGATAAGAGATTTTTGGCTAGATCACCAGATTAACTGATTATTACCTAATAAAAAGAGAAATTACAAAGATACATTTTTCAACTAATCAGCTCTAATTAATTGGTCAAAAGGCTGATTATCCTGATTAATTGGCCAATTAGGCTGATTACTGATTACCTACCAATTAATCAGTGCAACCCTACTTCTAGCTATGATAGAGGTTAATTTGGTAAAATCATTTAAAAATCAGGTTCAAACCATGTTTTGGACTTGTCACTTAAAAATCTGACCTAGTTTGCATATTGGACAATTTAACAAAAATTTGAGAATCATATAACACCTACCTCTAAAATTTCCTCTATAATAACCACGTTTAGACCTATACCAGTTTGAATGCGAAGAATGGAATCTGCTCCCTCGAGTTTGTTTGCTTCCATTTCCTCTGTAATTTCTAGTAGGTTCTTCTATGCCATAACCTTGCTTGCTGGGTCCTGGCCTAGCAGCTATGTATGAATTGTTGGGCCTTGGTCTACTTGACATTTGACAAACTAGTTTTTAACTCTCAGCCTTTCTTTCAGCTAATTCTTTTGTTACATTTAATTACACTATATAAATTGCGATTCTAATAGATTTCCTGTTTCAGAAATAAATACTGGCCAGTGTACCACAATGTCCTCTGGAACAGACTTCACAATAATAGCATCTTCATTTAATTTTTAAATTTAAATGCTTTAATTCTGGATCCCTCATTTAAACTGCTATAGCTATTTTCAATTCTGATTAAATGTTTCTTCCAGTTAATTATACTATTGTAAGTTTCTAAAATCTTGAGCATTATTAACTTCAACTATTTACATGTAGTTCTAAATCTAAACATGAGCCATATCCTCTGACATCTGATAGTTTGATATACTTATTTATACATTTCATATGCACTATAGTACCGTATAGTATTCTTAATAACTCCACCAAAAGAGTAACAAGAGAATGTCATGAATTTTTTTTTTTAAATAGCAAAATGAGCCAAATTTGGAAAATTAAATATCTCTATGCCAGTAGTAGCAAAAACATAAAGTGAGATATTATTCATTAATTTTAAAACTGTCCAGAGTAAATGCCATTTTAGGGTTGTTGTTGTTGTTGTTGTTTAGCCGATCAGCGCACCCTGATCGAGCAAGCCAGCGGCACGCAGGTAACCAATCAGCACACCCTGATCGAGCAAGCCGGCGGCACGCAGGTAACCGATCGCCCTCTTCGGAGTGGACCAGAGGTTCAGCGCACTAGTGATGTTGTGTTGTGTTGTGCTAGAGCGGTACAGTCTGTCATAATGTGTTCAATTGTTTGTGGTGTGCCGTGGCACAGGTGGCAGGTGTCGTCTATGGAGTTGTCTAGTCTGTGTTTATATGTTAGTAAGTTGGGGTGATGTCCACATCGGAATCGTGCTAAGTTAACTCGATCCGATCTGCTCAAGCTGATCTCTGACCTGTTAATGGGTGGCGGCTTCGCACCTAGGACCGCATTCGGACCGAGTCGTGTGTGTGTGTTTTCTGTACTGTGTGATGTCTGTGGGGCATGGTATGGAATGGAGTATTTGGTTATAATGTCTCTCTGGTGTTACCTTAATGGTGCGAGGTGTCGGTGCGTGATTGTACATGTAGCGGCAAGGGTGTTGTGGGTTAGTTGTCGCTGCTGCCATGAATTGTGTTCCCCTCATGTCTAAATGTTCCCTAACTTTCAGTATTTTTGTTTCTGTGTGCAGGTGTTCTATTGGTGTTGTTTGAGTGCATCCTGTAATGATACGAAGTGCGTTGTTTTGTATTGTCTGTAAGGTGTTTATGTGTGTGTTTGAGATAATGGGTGCCCAGCATGGGCTAGCATAGTCCATAACTGAGCGAATATATTGTTTGTATATGAGTGATGTTGTTTCCTGCTGGTGTCCAAGGTTTGTGCCTGTTAGTACCCTAAACATGTTAAGTCTTGACGTACATTTGTTTTTAATATCCTGAATGTAGTTTGCAAAAGATAATGATGTGTTGTATGTGACCCCAAGTATTTTGGTCCTGTGAGTGTGTGGAATGTTGATGTTGTTTAGTGTAAGCTGTGGAATTACCTGGTGCTCTTTTGTGTTGCTTGTAAGCAAGGTGATGGTTGATTTTGTGGGTGCTACTTTGAGTCTATTGTGTGTGAGCCAGTCTTGTATACTGTTTATGTATGTTTGTAGGTTATTTGTAGCGGTGTTGATGTTGTTGTGGGTGGATGTTAGAGTGATGTCATCTGCATATGATGATAATGTAAGCTTGTTATCTATGGGTGTTGGAATGTCATGCATGTATAAGTTGAAGTGTGTTGGTGAGAGAACAGAGCCTTGAGGGACCCCGTTCGGAAAAATCTTGTTTTTGGATGACTTGCCATTAAATGTGACATGTGAGTATCTTCCTGAAAGATAGTTGCTCAGCCACCTTTTGGTGTTATTGTGCAGGTTTGTGTTGAGTATTTTGTTTATGAGAGGAAAGCGTGGGATAGCATCAAATGCTTTACTAATGTCTATTGTTGCTAATAGTGTACGTTGAGCTGGTCGTCTGGAGTTGATGCCATCCATGATGTGCTGCATGATGTTAGTGAGTAATGTCGTGGTTGAGTGGTGAGGTCTGAATCCATGATGTGCTGCGTGAGGTTAGTAAGTAATGTCGTGGTTGAGTGGTGAGGTCTGAATCCATGTTGAGTAGGCGATAGTGGAATGTGTGGGTTGGTGATTTGTAAGATTAGTCTTTCTGTTACTTTGGAAGGTGTGCATAGTAAAGTAATGGGTCTATAGGAAGCTGGTTCTGTTGGATTTTTGTTTGGTTTGAGTAGTGTAATAATTTTACCTTGTTTCCATATGTCAGGAATAATACAGTGTTGGTATGAATATGTGCTGATATTTGTGAGAGCTAGTATTCATTGTGGGCCCAAGTGTTTAAGGTGTATGTTAGATATGTTGTCTGGTCCAGTAGCCTTCGAATTCTTAATGGTTTTGATGATCTTGGTGGTCTGGTCTGTATTGAAGGGTGTAATGGTTGTGTCGAGTCTGTAGGTTTTCTTGTGTCTGGCTGTTTGTCTGTCTGCATGTTTCTGGTTGTTGTCTCTATTTAAGTGACTTATCTTTGCGTACTGATTAACTAGAATGTTAGCTTGTTGTGTGTATGTTGGGTTATTATTTTGGCTGCGACAGATAGCCGCATGTGAGGTGTGAATGCCGCTGTTAGAGTGGGTAATGCCATTTATAGTCTTGTATAGCCTGGATGTATCTGTGGAGTGGTTTAATGTTGTTATGAATTCCCTGAATGTTTCTGTTTGTTTTTCTTTGAGTTTGTTGTTTATTTCCGTGTTGAGCCGTTGTATCTGCTGTTTTATGGCTTCTGTGTGTGGGGTATTTGAGGTTGTTATGTTTCCTTATAAGGTGGGCTATTTCTCTAGTGTAATTTGGGTTGTATTTCCTAATGTTGCCCTTCGGTATGTATTTGTTTGCATTATTGATGATCTGATCAAATGTCTTGAGTGTTGTATTGATGTTTATGATGGGTGTGCTGTTTAATGTGGTGAATTGTTCCTCAGTCTGTATTTTGAACTGTTCCCAATCAGCTTTCTTGTAATTTCTGTAAGTGTGCCTAAGGCTGTTGGGGCAGTGTAGAATATGTTGTAATGATGATGGGCAGGTGGTCTGATATAGTGATGAAACCATAGGCATGATTAAAAATTCTGAGAGTCCACATAGGTTAAAAAGTTAATATTAATAAATGAAATAGAAATACATAAAGCCTCAAGTCCTGCAAAGTAAAGCTTTTTTTAAATAAAAAATATTTTAAACTTTATAAAAAATCCAAGACAGTATCCTAGGTATTTTAAATGATAGAATTCCAGATGCCAGATCTATACAGTTCAGAGACAAGAGTCCATAGTCCAAATTTGTTACAAGGACCTGATTGACGAAGTTGATGTTATGAGCTCTTGGCCAGTTATGGCAAATCTTTTTCTTTATCAGCCAATATGTGCAGTTTGTATCATATAAAGTAGGTTAGAAATTTGTGCTTAGATATCCATCAAAAAGTTACCATTTATAGGGAAAGTTTGTTATTAGTAGGTCTAGTTTTGTTATTTATGCATTTATCCATAATACGCCCATTTCTGAATGTTGATTTCAATTTTGTGTTGTTAAAAACAGCTACTGATTGGTATAATTTGGAAGATGGAAAGATCATAAGGGACATCATGTTGAAGGGGATCACTATCCACCACAGGAAGTAAGTTTCATTTGTGAAATACTTTAGTGAATATTTTACCAGAGTTATACTCATTTAGGTCTATGCTAGGTTAAATAGTTAGGTTAGTAAAGTGGGGTGAATCTTATGCTAAGTTAGGTAGGTGGGTTAGATTAGGTAAGCAGTTTTTTTATATATACAGTACTGTGCAAAAGTCAGAGACCACTGTCGATCTGATAACTATTAGATAATCTATCGTATGAAAATTGGTTTTGATACTAAAATACATATTAGCTAGAACCTCTGGTTCATATTAACGTATAACTAAGTTATTACTTAAGTGTATATAAAGTTGTATAAGCTGGATGACCCTCTAGTCTGCATAAATTGGACTTGAGGGTTGATTCATTATATTACATATAATGCATGTATTTAAAGATCTAGTGAACTATTACTGATGGATCTGCAGTAAATGCTCCTAAGCTATTGCTATAATCAATATTTACAATTAAAAGTATTGACATATTCACTTAAATTCTGCAAAACAAATTTATCCAAAACGTTTCTCATTATAATCCTAATTCATGCTGTTTTTTTCTTTCACAGGCTTAAGAAATGACAAAAAGTACAATTTCTGATGAGATTAGATATAAAATAATACATTTGCATGGTGAGGGACTGAGTCAAAGAAAAATAAGTGAATCTACAGGCATTTCCAAAACTGGTGTACAAAAAATCTTGGCTCGTCACAGAACAAATGGGACCCCAGCTGATCATTCTAGATCAGGGAGGCCCTCTAAGCTTTCTCCATCTGATCTACAATATCTAAAGATTACTTCCCTTTGAGACAGACACAAATCCAGCACTTCACTTGCAGCAGATCTTGAAAAAACAACAGGTGTCTCAGTTGATCCTTCTAATGTACAAAGGAAGCTTAATTCAGTAGGTCTCAGATGTCCAATACTTGTGTTCCAAAGCACATTTTCTTCTCTTCTCTTTATTTCCATTCCTTTAAAGTGGCTTTTTTGCTGCAACACGTCTTTTAAGACCTACTGAGTTAAGTTTCCTTCATACAGTAAAGGGATCAACTGAGACACCTATTATTTTTTTGAGATCTGCTGCAAGTGAAGTGCTGGACTTGCATCTGTCTCGAAGGGAAGTAATCTTTAGATATTGTAGATCAGATGGAGAAAGCTTAGAGGGCCTCCCTGATCTAGGGCGATCAGCTGGGGTTCCATTTGAGTTGTGATGAGCCAAGATTTTTTGTACACCAGTTTTGGAAATGCTTGTAGATTCACTTATTCTTCTTTGACTCAGTCCCTCACCATGCAAATGTATTATTTTATATCTAATCTCATCAGAAATTGTACTTTTTGTCATTTCTTAAGCCTGTGAAAGAAAAAAAAGCCTGAATTAGGATTATAATGAGAAACGTTTTGAATAAATTTGTTTTTCAGAATTTGAGTGAATATGTCAATACTTTTAATTGTAAATATTGACATAACAATAGCTTAGGAGCATTTACTGCAGATCCATCAGTAATAGTTCGCTAGATCTTTAAACACATGCGTTATAAGTAATATACAGTAATGAATCAACCCTCAAGCCCAATTTATACAGACTAAAGGGTCATCCAGCTTATACAACTTTATACACTTAAGTAATAACTTAGTTATATGTTAATATGAACCAGAGGTTCTAGTTAATATGTATTTTAGTATCAAAACCAATTTTCATACAACAGATTATCTAATAGTTATCAGATTGACAGTGGTCTCTGACTTTTGCACAGTACTGTGTATATATATATATATATATATATATATATATATATATATATATATATATATATATAATGATGCAAACCCACAAGGGGAAAAAAAAAAATTCCAAAGCCTTTTGTAAGCCTACTAATAATAATTCATATGTGCATTTTTATTCTGACCAATTTAGGGTGGAGTGAAAAAAAAGTGCTAGGATCAAAATTGGGGGGTCTAGATAGTTGTCTTTTGTCCAGGATTAAACTTTAAAACCAATTTTGGGTGGTTGCATACAAAACTGTGAATGCTACCAGCCAATTTATACAAATTGTATGTGCGTGTGACCAAAATTTGAACCCAGTGACCTATCTTGGGTTCTGGACATGATAGAAAAACAATTTAAAAACTGTTTATGATGTATTTTTTACCTCTGAAGCAGATTAAAACATTTGCAGAGGGCTCCAGGTAGAGATGGAACCCGGTTTTAAAAAAAAAGTTTTTAACCAGTGATGAAAATTTTTAATCATCACCAAAACCAATGATAAGAACCAGTTTTCACATTTTTGCGCAAGTCTCCGATCACTTTGATCCATTTTCTATGAAACAAACGTTTCCAAATGTTTAAAAACATAGCAATTATGTTTTGCTTCATTTTGTATCATTTTTTGTTTGTTTATAAGTAAATAATTGATGCTTCAGTCTTGAATGTTATGTGAATGATTGTACATTGATCAGTTAAGATTCTAAGATTTAATACTCCATCATGTCAAATAAATCAAATGCTTTGTATCATTTCACTCATAAGAATAAAGAAGAAGCAGTGTGTATGACATGTCACACAGTTTTAAAGTGTTGTGGAGGTTCTACTTCAAGTTTATCATCCCACATGAAAAATATTCATGGCATAAACATTGACCAGATTAATCAGCCATCAAAGAATGAAGAAACAAAGAACAGTGGAAGAGTTTATGCAAAAAAAAGTCCATAGAAGAGGAAATTTCAAAACTTGCATGTGTAGATGGACTGAGTTTCCAATCAAATGCTAAAAGTGAATTCATTCAAGAAAGCCTAAGAAAGATAAAATATGACAAGCCTCGTCTAACTTCCCATAATGGTGTCAGAAAAATGGTGCTTAGTTTTTATGAGAAAAAGAAATGGGTCATTCTCTGTCAGATCAACCAGTGCCTAACACCCTCATCTCTCAGATTTTGCTGAAATTTGGTTTATAGGGAGTTTGTGGGCCCTGAATCCATTTCTGAAATTATAAGGTCAATCCGATCAACGGTTCAAGAGATATGACCTCGGGAAATTTGAGGTCACTTGCGAGGTCACTAACATTTGGCGACCCATAACTTGGGTAATAATGGTCACAATTATATACTAAAGGTATATATATTTAGAATCAGAAAACGACAAGGAATCCAAATATGCAAGTTTTAGAACTCTAGGTTGAAAAATAAAAAAGTTACACTGTAACCAAAATTTGAGGTCACGATTTGACCTCTGGGGTATCAAATGAGAATTTTTTTTTAAATGTAAAAAATGAAGGCATAGGCATTGGCTATTAGAATCAGCAAAAAAAAGTTTGTTTATGTTAGTATTTTTCATGTAACTAACATATAAGTGAACACCATATTCATAAGTTGTGCGTCAATTCTACCTATTTTTTCACACTTAAGCTCATAATTTGACCTATAGAAATTAAAATTACATTTTTTTATAGATATAAAAACAAAGGCAAAAATGTAAAATTGTATTTCACTGCTAATCTACACTGGCAATAATAGTTATAATAGTGAAAGGGGAAGACCTACTTAGAGGATTCATGTGCTAGCCTAATACAATTTTTGCATGCTCGATGCTCTCATCAATTTCTTTTTGTGGAAAAATGTATTGAATTCTGCTGCCTCCTCTTAGGGTAGGACAACTCATTACAGTTAATATATGATGTCCTGGCACTGCACATGAATCCTTGTTTGATGGATAATAATATGCACTTGATCCTGATGACCCAGAGGGATGTAGAAAGTTCACAGTGAAATCATCAAACTCTTCACAATATTCCTCCACAATTCCATACCAAACTTGCATGTCATAAATGCAGCCAACATACTCTCCTGGTTTGACACATTTTAGGTTACCAAGCATTGCAGGTTCATTAGTAAAATGACTTTTCCTTATTCTTTTCTTTTCTCCAATGCCACTTGAAATGGGATACACCATCAGTTCTTCCTTGTTTAGGGGAACAAATCTATGATATTTCTGAGTTCCAGGAATAGCCCTACTATCCTTGAATCGATGTTCCAACCGTTCTTCTGCATCTTTCAAATCAGCTGTAGTTACAAAGAAAAAATTTATCTTCTTGCTCAAGTTTTCTTCAAAAACTGAAACATGTGTTCTGGTGTAAGAATTTGCCTCTCTGTAGTTCTCTGCAAACTGGCACGAGCAGTAGCTCTTTTCACTGTTCCTCCAATCCCATCACATGCATTTTTGCCATGGGATGTAGCAAAGAAGTGCCATTCACAAGACAGACCAAAATCCTCTTCATGGTAACAGAGATTTGTGAAGTTGTATCTGTTCTTATATTGGCCAGCACATCCATCTGAGAAATAGTGCACCTTCTTCAATTGTGGGCATCTGAATTTAACATATGTCATAAGCTTCAATATGAATGAGTAAACCATTATAGTGTTGTGTTTTAGTGATGCAGATAAGAAACAGACACTAAAATGGCTAAGTTCCTGGTCTGCAGATGATCTATAATAGATGACAAAAGGGTGAACTGTACACTGTGAATTGTCCCAGTGAAACCCTTGGGCAGCATCCTGGACAATGAAAGAATAATTCTCAGAGAAATCACCTACTATAACTACCTCGCTCTGAGGTGGTAGTGTTTCTTTCAACTGCTTGAAGTACTGTGATTGTTGCTGAGAACAAAGTGATGACGAACCATGCGGTATTTTCATGCTTAGGGATGATAAGTATTCATGAAGTGGCTCCACCTTATCAACAATTGTACAACGGTCAACAACAGATTATCTAATAGTTATCAGATTGACAGTGGTCTCTGACTTTTGCACAGTACTGTATATATATATATATATATATATATATATATATATATATATATATATATATATATATATATTTTTTTTTTTTTAGTTCAGGAAGAACCGATTCGCCTCTATTTAAAGGGCATATCTCAGCGGAAAAACAAAGAAAAAGTGAGAGGAAAGACAGAGGAAAAAGAAAGGGTGGAGGGGACAGTCGAAGTGGAAAAAGACCAAGGATGACAAGGACTGCAGGGTCGAGCCCCATCATCCTTGGGTGCTAGGGCCGGGAGGGCGCACATGAAACCTCCAGGAACAAGCACGTACAAACGAGCACAAAGAGCACTCAAGAGCACGAGCTTAGAACCCCCTTGCGGGGATATTATATATATATATATATATATATATATTATATATATATATATATATATTATAATATATGATGCAAACCCACAAGGGGAAAAAAAAAAATTCCAAAGCCTTTTGTAAGCCTACTAATAATAATTCATATGTGCATTTTTATTCTGACCAATTTAGGGTGGAGTGAAAAAAAAGTGCTAGGATCAAAATTGAGGGGGGTCTAGATAGTTGTCTTTTGTCCAGGATTAAACTTTAAAACCAATTTTGGGTGGTTGCATACAAACTGTGAATGCTACCAGCCAATTTATACAAATTGTATGTGCGTGTGACCAAAATTTGAACCCAGTGACCTATCTTGGGTTCTGGACATGATAGAAAAACAATTTAAAAACTGTTTATGATGTATTTTTTACCCTGTTTTTGAATAGGGTCCTGGCAGTATTTCAAGTGCCGAACCATTGTATTTTGATCTGTAAAGATATAGGATTTACAATTAGGTAATATATTTTTTAGAAAATATATAGCTATACACACTTAATATTTTAGGCCTTGATAGTCTCTGAGGCTCATTAAAACACCATACCCACCAGCCACCCACAGTGCTGGCTGGAACTGTACTAACCTGTAGACAAGGAATTTTGCAACTATCTGTGTTGATTCTGCACTTAGACAAGTAGCAACATGTTTCAACAGGTTTGTTTAGGCTACATGTGAGCTTAGTCTTCCCCTTTCACTATTATAACTATTATTGCCAGTGTAGATTAGCAGTGAAATACAATTTTTATTAAATTCTTGGAGCTTGAGGTCAAATTGATAGCTAAGATATAAAAATTCCTTGAAATGACAAGCAATTTATAAATATGGTGTTCACTTATAAGTTAGTTACATGAAAAGTACCAACATAAACAAACTTTTTATGATTGTTTCTATTAGTCAAGAACTCTGACTTTGTTTTTTATATCTATAAAAAATGTAATTTTAATTTCTATAGGTCAAATTATGAGCTTAAGTGTGAAAAAATAGGTAGAATTGACGCACAACTTATGAATATGGTGTTCACTTATATGTTAGTTACATGAAAAATACTAACAAACTTTTTTTGCTGATTCTAATAGCCAATGCCTATGCCTTCATTTTTTACATTTAAAAAAAAAATTCTCATTTGATACCCCAGAGGTCAAATCGTGACCTCAAATTTTGGTTACAGTGTAACTTTTTTATTTTCAACCTAGAGTTCTAAAGCTTGCATATTTGGATTCCTTGTCGTTTTCTGATTCTAAATATATATACTTTTATATAATTGTGACCATTATTACCCAAGTTATGGGTCACCAAATGTTAGTGACCTCGCAAGTGACCTCAAATTTCCCGAGGTCATATCTCTTGAACCGTTGGTCGGATTGACCTTATAATTTCAGAAATGGATTCAGGGCTCACAAACTCCCTATAAACCAAATTTCAGCAAAATATGAGAGATGAGGGTGTTAATTTCAATTTTTTTTGGTTGATCTGACAGAGAATGACCCAAATGTAAATTGGTCAACTACTTCAAGAATCAGGTGAAACAAGGAATCCACTATTCATTAACTATGGATGAGTATACATCTTTGTAAAAACAAAGATATATTAATATTAATGTTCATGATGAAAATCAACAATGGTCTCTTGGTCTCATGAAAATAAATGGTTCTCTCGATAGCACCAAAACTATTGCAATCATTAGGAAAAGATTGGAAGACTTTGGCTTAGACGTCACCTAGATAAGCATATCGTGGGTTGCACCACCGACAGTGCCTCAGTAATGGTCAAATTTGGAAGAGAAATAGTACCTGATCACCAGCAATGCATTGCACATGCTATACATCTCGCGGTTTCGGATATCTTGTATTAAAAAACTGCTGAAAATTCAGTTGAAGGGGAAAGTGACCCTACCGCTGAAGATGAAGCCATCAAAGAAGATGAACACTCTGCACATGAGTTAACCCCTTAACTGCGGAGCGCACATATTTGTGCGCTCGGTCATCAACGAGGTATTGCGGAACACACACATATGTGCGCCATGAATTTATCGTGAATAACAGCCTGCGGAAAGCACAAATATGTGTGCTCATCTATGATTCGTTGATTTTGTTTTAACTTATGACGTCAGTCACACTCTGATTGGTTAAAAAATATTAGTACATAAATTAGAACTGTTGTATTTCAGTTATTGCCAGAAATTGCGTGCATGTGAAGTGTTTTTTTTTGCCTCCCTTATTTGTGACAATGGCAAAATGTAAACCTCTAAGTGATAGTGATTTGCGATTGTTATTACAACAATATGATGATGATGATGATTATAGTTTGCGTCTTTCTGATACAGATAGTGATGATGATTTCAATTCCGATACTGAATCTAATTCTGATCAGAGTGAATCTGAGGATATAGCCAATTCAAGTGCAGATTCATGGCGTCCAAATGGTAATGTGCGCAATCCTTTCCCATTTACGGGTGATAGTGGCCCTAAAATTAGTAATAATATGGAAGCAAATGATGTATTAGGAATTTATGAATGTATAGTTACTGATGAAATAATAAAACTTATTTGTGATGAGACAAATAAATATGCTGAAAAGTGTATTTCAGAAAAGAGAGGGCAACCATTTGGAATTCCTAAATGGAGTAGGCTTCATGACTGGAGTGATGTTTCTGTGCAAGAAATAAGGCTTTTTGAAGGCATATTGCTTTTGATGGGAATTGTACAAAAACCAACTTTACAATCATATTTTTCTAGAAAACCTCTACTAGATACGCCTATATTTTATAATATTGTGAAAAGGGATAGATTTTTGTTGGTGATGAGGTTTTTGCATTTCTCAGACAGTACCGATTCAAGCAATAAACTGTACAAAATTGATGAGATGTTAGACTTATATAAACAAAGCTTTCAAAAAGCTTATGTCCCTTCTCGTGACATTTCAATTGATGAAAGTTTATTACTATGGAAGGGAAGGTTGAGCTGGAAAATGTATATTCCCCTCAAACGTGCAAGATTTGGAGTGGAATGTTTCATGCTCTGTGAAGCCAAAACAGGCTATATATATAACTTTATTATATATACAGGTAAAGGAACACAGATTCCTATAAATGTTGGTGATGTAGATGAAACAAAACAGTCCCATTCAACCAACATAGTCATCTCACTTATGGAAAATATGTTGGATAAAGGGTACTTCCTAGGCCTAGATAATTACTATTCGAGTATATTTCTGTTTGATTATCTTGTGTCACACAAAACAGATGTCATTGGAACTGTGCGAAAAAACAGAAAAGGACTGCCAAAGGAAGTGACATCAGCAAAGTTGAAGAAAGGTGAAACAGCTGTTCGATACAGAAATAAATTGATGGTCATGAGGTGGAAAGATCGAAAAGATGTTTTTGTCATGAGTACTATTCATGATGCAAAAATGGAAACCATAACAGCAAGAGGTGGTATAGAAAAGCAAAAGCCAAAAGTTTGCATAGACTATAAACATAATATGGCAGGAGTTGATTTGATGGATCAGTTTCTCTCAGCTACAAACTGTGCAAGATCTCATCTGAAGAGGTATTATAAGAAGACTTATTTACATTTCTTGGATATGAGTGTACTGAATGCACACGTAATTCATAAAAAACTAGGCGGTAGTCTTACTTTTCTGCAGTTCAAAGAGAGACTGATTACAGCTTTATTTGAAAAATATGGACACAGCACTGACAGTTCCCGTTCTAGTAGCGGGCCTACAAATGATGCAACTCCAGCTCATCTGACTGGCCATCATTTTTTGGAAGAGTCTTCTATTATTGCATCAGGACACCAAAGAAGGCAATGTGTTGTATGTGCGAAAAGAAAATAAAGAAAAGTAGTACAGTTTTTATGCAAATAATGCAAAGTATTCATTTGCCCTACAAAATGCTTTGAAGATTACTACACAAAAGTCAACTTCGCCTAAAAATAGTAAGTAAATAACTTTTCATTTAAAAATTTTCTGTATTTTTCTGTATTTAACAAATATATTTTCCTCATATATATAGTCTAAATCAAGTTGAACAATAATAAATGTTGATACATCATCGAAAAAAACTATATATGCAACACAACAAACAAAATTTCGGTAAACCCCAAATTTTGTAAATTTGGGGAAAATGACTCCGCACTGTGCGTTTGTTTTCGTTCGGAGCCTCACGCAGCTAAGGGGTTAAGCGATGATGAGTGAAATTTTATGCACTGATACAATTTTTGAGTCTGACATAGATGACGTAATTGTTCTTCCAAAACTTCGAGAAGATTACTTGAAAGTAATGAATAAGGTGAGAAAAATCTGCCGCATATTTCGAAAGTCTCGTTTGAAAAATGAGAGATTGCAGGATTTTGTCAAAGATGAATTTAATGGAAAGGAAATGAAGCTTATCCTTGACTGTAGAATGAGGTGGAACAGTCTTTTGGCCATGATAGAAAGATTTTTGAAACAAAAATTGCATTCCAAAGGCCCTCAGAGTGATATGCTCAACAGAGACAATTTCAGATGAAGAATGGAATGCTCTAAAGAGCCTCTTTGACTCGCTTCATCCACTGGAAATTGTTTTGAAGGGACTCTGTTCCGAAGATGCAAATTTGCTCAAAGCTGAATCTTCCATGAAGTTCATTTTGGATAAATTTGAAAGCAAAAACAATCCTTTAACTTTTGAGCTACGTCAGTGTCTCATTGATTGCTACTCATCGAGAAGACAAAAAGAAGCTGTCACCTCACTGAGTTTTCTCCACAATCCCGAGGTCTTGAAAAATGAATCATCAGCACCATTGCTCTTTCCTTCAAGACAAGCACTTAAGAAGTATGCGGATCATACATTTAAGAGGCTTTTTCTAGAAGCTTGCCAGATTTCAGAAACAGATGACCAAGTCCAATCAATTGCTTCGAAACTCGAAGCTTCACAATGCAGTAATGAAGTAAATGATGACAATCAACTTATGAATGAGTACATGTGTGAGATGAACAAACTGAAAATGAAACCCAAGAAAGATTCTTCTGAGACCTTTGACATAAACAATGAATTCAAATATTTTGAAGCTACTTTGAATAGAAGCGAAAATTTGGATCAAATGTACAAGGCATTGCTTACAATAAAAGCCACCAGCGTAGAGTCCAAGAGAGTGTTTTCAACTGCTGGTTTATTTGTCACAAAGATTTGATCAAGAATGTCAGATCAGACACTTAATGCTCTGTTTTCTCAAGTGTTATTTCAAAAATCAAGTTCGATAAAAAACATCTTAATTCAAATGTTACACATACTTGATTGAATCAATTAAAACCTTATTTCTGTTTAATATTTTGCTCATTTACCTCCCTAAAATGCATACAGAATCCGATTGGTGGAAAGTGGTAAAAAACCAGTTTTAAGAATGTAGCAACGGTGAAAACCAGTTTTACACTTTTTGGTTACAGTATTTTACATCCCTAGCTGCAGGCCCAATAATGCATCAAAAAATCAAGATTTATATTATTTTTGGCCAAAAATGGCAATTTTCAGCCTTTTTTTTTTACAAATTTTTTAGACAATTTGTGGTAAATATATACAATTTTCTACTGAAAATATTACAAATCAACTTAAGATTAATCTAAAATAACAATCATCTAAACACCTTCAGAATACTGTATTTTTGTATTGAACACATTCGTCAGTTTTCTTGATTTTATCTTTTGTCAAATAATGACACGATGTTCAAATCCTACCACAGTTGAGGAAGCTTCTGTTACAAGTTCAATGTGCCTCTCTACAGCCTGAGTATGACAAGGCTGGTTGAGTTTCAGTGCTTCCTTTCTTATGTTTAGGAGTTCTTCATTGGTTAGAGATGCTATGATAGGGGGCTCATGAATGTCAAGTGAATTTCAGTTTATCATTTTGAGATACCCTTCAGCTTCATTATTGATTTTAGGCACCATGAATCTCCTGACACTACCATCTCTCACAACACTCAAGTCAGGTTGTAACAATATTTTTCACATTTTCTTCTCAGCTTGTTCCTGCAAAGTTCATAGTGCAAATTTACTAAATTTTAAAGACAGTTATTTAAGCAAGCTCCATAGGTTTTGACTAACAATATTTAAATTTCAACACTTGTTTGAAACATATGCCTTTTTGTGAAATACTTGATTTGAATCAGATACTAATGTACAAGATAATTAGACTGTTACCTGTCAAGTATGTTCATCTTATCAATAGTAGTGATAATTCCATAATCCTCTAAAACTGCTGATGCAACTGCTGCTCCAGCTCTGTCACTTACTTGATACCTGATAAAAGACATTTATTTTATATCAAGTTAATATTTTAACAAGATGTTCATTGGACAGCAGTGTCCAACATTTGGACTCTAACTATTAGCAATGTTACACAGATTACATATCATTTTTTCAAAGGTATTGTCAACAGAGCAACAAGAGTGTTCAAAACATACTCATATTTTAAACTATACAGTATATCTGTCACACTGCCAAGTGATGTTTAGTAGATTCTTCCTCTTTTGTTTTGTCCTGGATTCCTGTTGTTCACTGACACCAGCTGTTTCATCATGTGATTCCAGGCTGCCCTGACTTGGGAGACTGTTGAGATCACTGTCATGTATTGCTGCTGAGCTTGATGGAACAACTTGAAAAACTCTTCTGAGCTCTTCCCTGAGGATAATAAAATACAATATGATTATGATACAAGATAGTTTATCAAAGATGCAAAAATAAAATTTTATAATTTGTAGCACAATCATTTCAAGAAATTCAGATTTTCAGTGGCCATTAATCAAAAGATTTTTAATTTATATAGATCAAACTCACTGATTCTTTTCTTTTGCTTGCTCCTGCTGTACTCCTCTCCTTTTGTATCTAATGTCTGCCAATGTAAGGCATTCCTTAAAACCAATGCAACATCCTATTCTAGCTGTTTTCTGGTCCTCATAGAAAGCAGTCTTCTTCTGTCATTTTGAATTGACACAAATGTTCCAAATCTCTTCTCCAATTTGAGTCCTCACAGAAGATGTCAAACAACTTGGAAGTTTTTCCAATAAAGGAAGAAAGATCACTCCGGAACTTGTCACCACATTTCTTTTTTGGATATCTATCAAACCTACAAAATTACCAAAACTTTTATGTTGTGAACGCAAACTTCAATTATAAACCGTAAGTTAAGTTCTAGTCAAAACAGAATTTATTACCGATCATTCTTATGATTTGCAAATCATTGAATCACATGATTATATTATTAAAATTACTGTCACAAACAAATAAATATAACTACAAAATTTACAAAAGTATGACACATTTTAAATCTTTTTATAAGGTACTGAAAATTTGAGTCTTACCTTGAAAATTCTTTGACTAGATCCTGAATCTTGCTGGTGACACTGGGGCATGAAATTGGATAGACATTGCACCAAATCCAGTATTCAATCAGACTTAGTGCAACTGTATCAGCTGCTTGTCTGGTTGTCCAGTTCTCTTCTGCCATTACATGTTGGATGACATCTTGGTTAATATGTTTTAAATGACATGGGCTGGACCTGTAAATCAAAATAACTTTTTATGAGGTAGTTTTAGTTGCTTTATTTAAATTTGTCACTCGTTTTCTGTACAAACTATTATAGAAAATAATAATATAAATATATTTTATATATATATTAGTGTATTTGTAGTCAGGGTGGTATGGCATGTTACTCTGTGACTTAATTAGTTTGTTGGTTTCTGTTCTGGCTATTTTTTTTTTCTAACTGGATTCAGTTTGGTGGTGTTTGTGATAGTTTTGATGTGCCATTCATGTGGTTTCGACTTTGAAAACTTGATTCATCATGTGCCTTAGATGAAGACAAAGCATTGGATGTTTTTATCAATTATGGCATTATTCTCTCATCTTTAACTTGCCCAAAATGTGACAGAGAGTGCCTAATACGAAAAGATCAGAAGGTATTTAGGTCAACTGAATGCCCAGTTAGGTCAAATGAATGCCTGCTTAGGTCAAATGAATGCCTTTGATGATTGGTTAGGTTAAGTTATGATATTTTCGTTAGTTTAAACGAAAATGACGATCTCAAGCAAACTTTTCTGGTTAATTTTGAGGCATTTTGCACATTTCCTGTGGTAATGCGTCATTTATGAGATCTCATAACATGAACATGTTAGGTTATGCTTTATTGTATAAAATTTAGTAAAAAATATATTTTTCAAGTGTATTTTGGTGTGCTTTGTTCGAATATGACCATTTCTTGTGCAAATGAACAGAAATACAGTTGTCATTGCATGGCCCAAACATATTTCTGTTCACTTGCACAAGAAATGAAGGTTATACCACGTGACCACAAAAATTGTCCCTGTTTTTAATCGCTTATTACTCAGTCATTATTGCAGACAAATGAAATAAAAAGCATTCGAAAGAGAACATTTTAAAGTTTTAATTTATTCTACATGTGTTCAAAGTGACGTCCCTGGACATTCTTACATTTCACACAATGGGAAAGGAAGTTATTTATTACATTTTCCAAAATGCTGCATTCAATGGACTGTACACTCTCTACCACCGCTTGCTTTAATTCTTCAATGGAGGATGGCTCTTGCCTGAATACTTTGTCCTTGACAAATCCCCAGAGAAAAAAGTCCAAAGGTGATAGATCGGGAGATCTTGCGGGCCAGGGAAACTGCGAGCGATGAGAAATGAATCTTTGTTCAAAAAATCTTGTTAAACATTCCAGTGATTGCCTAGTTGTGTGGGCTGTTGCTCCGTCTTTTTTTACCACAAAAATTGTCCCTGTTTTTAATTGCTTATTACTCAGTCATTATTGCAGCTTCACAAATGAAATAAAAAGCTTTTGAAAAAGAATATTTAAAAGTTTTATTTAATTTTTTCGATATCCTGGATACGAAATCAGTACTTATAAAAAAAATGACAGTTTTATCCACCACAATCATGGGTTATTTGTCGGACATGCAATGTGTTTTCATCGCAGAAGAGATGATCAAACATGGCTCGGTAGTTGCCACCCAACAGTCTTTCAGACGACAATACGGTCAGCAAAGGACCATAGATCCTAAAACGATTCGCAGGATTTTCGCAAAATGGAAACATCACAGCTCAATCAAGAACATGCATAAAGGCAACTCTGGGTGCAGCAAAGGTGTGCGAACCGCTGAAAACATTGATTCAGTCGCAAATCAGCTTGAAACGGACAACAAGAAATCTGTGAGATGACTATCAGCTGTGACAGGAATCAAACGGGAGAGCATTCGGAAAATAATCACGTTGGATTTGAGAATGAAGTCATTCAAAATTATGTGTTTGCAACAGCTTAGCGAACAAGACTACCAGCATCATTTGATGTTTTGTGAACGCATTGAAACAATAATTGAACAAAACCAGATAAGATTAAGTGACATAATATTCAGTGATGAATGCCACATCTATCTCAATAGGTTCATCAACAGACAGAATTACTGGTGTTGGTCACAAAACAAGCCAAATATACACTTGGAGAAACCTCTGCATTCACCAAAAGTTACTGTCTAGTGTGGTTTGAGTAGCAGCAAGGTTTATGGTCCTTACTTTTTTGAGGACCCAGAGACAAGGAGACCGCTTTCAGTAACTTCAGAAAGATATGTAGAAATGCTGAACACTGTTTTTGAACAAGAAAACTGCAGTAACAAGTGGTTTCAGCAAGACGGAGCAACAGCCCACACAACTAGGCAATCACTGGAATGTTTAACAAGATTTTTTGAACAAAGATTCATTTCTCATCGCTCGCAGTTTCCCTGGCCCGCAAGATCTCCCAATCTATCACCTTTGGACTTTTTTCTCTGGGGATTTGTCAAGGACAAAGTATTCAGGCAAGAGCCATCCTCTATCGAAGAATTAAAGCAAGGCAAGCGGTGGTAGAGAGTGTACAGTCCATTGAATGCAGCGTTTTGGAAAATGTAATAAATAACTTCCTTTCCCGTTGTGTGAAATGTAAGAATGTCCAGGGACGTCACTTTGAACACATGTAGAATAAATTAAAACTTTAAAATGTTCTCTTTCGAATGCTTTTTATTTAATTTGTGAAGCTGCAATAATGACTGAGTAATAAGTGATTAAAAACAGGGACAATTTTTGTGGTCACGTGGTATTTGAACAGAGCACACCAAAATACACTAGAAAAATGTATTTTTTATTTCAACTTCAGGCCATGTCATTTGCGACATAATTACTGACATCTTTATCAAGAGGAAGCTTTCCATTGGGGAATGAGTCTGTGCTTGAAAACCTGTGACCTCCATCAAGAATTTTAACTGTCACTGTGTCTTAACATCCTACTATGCAGTATTTTTTGGAATAAGGTTATCAAAATACATATCAAAATACATCAATTCTATAAATTCAACCTGAAAAGAAAAATATAAAATATAACTTCAAATAAAAAACAAAATATTTGGAGAAAAAGGGCTGAAAAATTTCATTTTTTGAGCAAAAATAATGAAATATGGATTTTTTGATGCATTATTGAGCCTGCAGCTCTCTGCAAATGTTTTAATCTGCTTCAGAGGTAAAAAATACATCATAAACATAAATTGTCTTTCTATCATGTTCAGAACCTGAGATATTTCACTGGGTTCAAATTTTGGTCGCACGCATATATGATTTGTATAAATTGGCCATTAGCAGTCGCAGTTTTGTATGCAACCACCCATAATTGGTCTTAAAGTTTAATCCTAGACAAAAGACAACTATCTAGACCCCCTCAATTTTGATTCTGGCACTTTTGATTTTTTTTACTCCAATTGAATGCCAGGTTAGGTTAACTGGATACCCTTGATGATTGGTTAGGTTGTCATGATATTTTTGTTAGTTTTAATGAAACTATCATAACTTAACCTAACCAATCATCAAGGGCATACAGTTGACCTAACTGGCCATTCAATTGACCTAACCAGGCATTCAATTAACCAGGGGCAGCACAGCAACCTTGTTATCTAGTTAAATTGCAGTTTAGCACTGAACTGGTGATTAGGTAAATTTTAAATAGCTGTAACTTTTTTTTTTTAATATTGTACAAAAGTTATGAGAGACCACATCTAGAATATGTGGTGCAAGCCTGGTCCCCTTACTAAAGAAAAAATATAGATGTAATGGAAAAAATATAAAGAAGAGCCACAAAATTAGTCCAAGAACTAAAATACCTACCATATGAGAATAAGATTGAATAGACTTGGATTAACACCACTAGAAGAGAGAGAAGAAAAAGAGGAGACCTAATAGAAACATTTAAAATTATGAATGGAATTAAAATGACTGACAAGACAAAACTATTTCAGGAAAATAGGAATGTTTCAAGAGGAAATGATCGCAAAATTTTTAAGAAACAATGCAACAAAGAAATTAGAAAACATTTTTTTTCACAGAGTAATGGATCACTGGAATAAATTACCAAACAAAGTTATAAACTCAACCACAGTTAATCAGTTTAAGAAAAACTATGATAAATTAAATAGAAATGTACAACAATAACCTTATTAGTAAAACCAGAGACCAGTTTTGAGGCGAGCAACAAAGCACCAGTAGGTGCACACTAGTCTCACATATTTATACTGGTAAGTTATGCTGGTAATATTCATTTGCGACAAATTTTGATTGCACATTTGAAAAGAGGAGCTAAAACTAGACTAGAAACAAAAAACAGAAGGGGGTTTACTAGTTGGATGCTAAACAACAATTTTACCAATAAAAAAATAGCTAGTTTCCAACGTTAAACTAAAAAATATCTGGAAAAAATGATGCATACCCCGATCAAAGAAGTACGATTGATCAAAATGATTCTACCTGGTTTGAAACCAAGAACATTTGCCACAGTACAGTTTGCCTCCGCTACTGCTACCCTGGTGCAAGGGTGGAGGATATAACTAAGAGTGTTGACCATTTTACAGACAGAACCTCTAAGGACACAACGTATGTTATTCATGTCGGTACTAATAACATTTTAAATTCTAGATTGGAAGAGCTGCTGGCTAGGTACAGGGACTTACTAGAGTGACTAAAGGAAAAAACTAATAAGATTGTTTTAACAGGTATACTTCCACAAATTACCCAATGTAGCAATTTCTACAGCAAGGTGACCTATATCAACAATAACCTAAAGTCTCTTTGCCAACAGGAAGGAGTGCATTTTGCGAATTTTTGGAACAGTTTCTATGGCAGGAGGGACTTGTTCCTCGGAGATGGACTTCATCTTAATGACGTTAGAACTGCGCATTTAGGAAGACTATTTCATGATACTATCTCTTCTTTTCAGGCTGCCGTAACTCGAATAGTCCCAGCGTAATTTCCTCAAATTTCCCCTACGCTCGCAAAGGTGTCGCAATTACAAACAATTTGAAGGTTCTATCCTTAAATGCTCATAACCTACAAAATAAAATAAAAAAATTTTTTCTTTAATTGCTTGTAAAGACTATAATTTAGTTGCAATAACTGAATCGTGGCTTAGCACTGAAACATGTGACTTTGTAGAGGAGTATCAAATTAGAGGTTATAGACTTTTTTTAAAAAACAGAATAGGTAGGCGAAGAGGCAGTGTTATGTTGTATATTAAAGATAATATTGCGAACATTATAGAAGTAAAGCACACAATTCCAGAACCAATAGATTCGACTATAGCAAAACTTAAATTGAACGATTTCAAACTTCTTGTTGCGGTTATACATAGGCCCCCTAATCAAACAGCTGATACGGACAAAGCGTTATATCGTGAACTAAAGAGAATAATAGGTAGTGAGCAGGCTTTAGTTATGGGTGACTTTAATTGCGCCAATGTGAATTATGATACAATGCAGGGAGACATGGAAGGTACAGGAATACCCCGCTTTACGATGCTTTGTTTTACGAAACCCCGGGTTTACGAAATTGTATTTGCGCTAAATAAAAAATTAAATGAAGAAATATAAAAGACAAAAATAAAATGCCTACGTCGCGCATACCACAATCTAATATTCTGCATTACAGCAGTGCTTAGTTAGCTCGATTTTAAGACAAAAATAATATGCTTACGTCGCGCATACTATACTGTACTGTACTGTACTCTATTACGTATTCTGCATTACAGCAGTGCCAAGTTAGCTTGCTTTTAGCTCACTTTGCACTGTGGCAACGCAGCTGTTGTCAGTTTATATGTGCGCTTTGACAAGAGAGTTTGTGCTTTATTCACTCTCGCGCACGCTAAGTGTTTCACTGATATTCTTTTCGTACATTGCAATTACAGTACCCATCATCAATTATGCCAAAACGAAAGAGTGATAGTAAAGACTGTGACGTTAATCAGAAGAAACGAATCCAAAAGCATGTCTACTGACGCATCTATTAATGAAAACTAAATTTGCATATGTAATGTTTTGTACTATTTCTTTGTTCATTACTTTCATTTCTATGTTAATAAACATTTTTTTCTGAAAAATTTGCTGTTTTATAACCTTTTTTTTTTCGATTTTTTAAGAAAAAAACGTAACCCAAAATATAACATTATATGTATGGGAAATAATGCTCTGCTTTACGAACACCTGCTTTACGAACGGGCGCTAGGAACGGAATAATTCGTAAAGTGGGGTATTCCTGTAATCATTTAATTAATTTTCTTGAGGATAGCTTTCTTATTCAAAAGGTTGGGGAACCTACGAGGTTGGACAGTATTTTAGATTTAGTAATAACTACAGATGATAGGCTAATTACTGATCTTCAAGTAATAGAACCATTAAGCAATAGCGATCACAATATGGTAGAGTTTGTCCTCTCAGTAAGTCACTCAAAACCATCTAACTCGACTAAAATTCCTAACTTCCAGCACGCAGACTTTTGTAAATTTTGAAATGTCAATTGGGAAAACGTAATGGGGATCTCCAATGCAAAACTAATGTGGGAATCATTTGAAACAGTATTTAGGACTATAAATGAGGAATGTGTACTGTACAAAATTAAGCATGTGAAAGTAAACAAGCCCTTGTGGTTTACTTCTAGAGTAGGAGACATTATAAACAGTAGAGATAGGGTTTATAGGCTACATAAGTGTGATAAAGACAATTTGTGGTTACGAAACAACTACATGTCTTTAAGGCGTAAAGCGAAAAGTATAATAAAAAAGTCCAAGCACGAATTTGAAATCTCCATAGCTTGTGATGGTAAAGAAAACCCCAAGCGATTCTTTCAATGGAAATCCAGTAAAAACTGTCTTGGAGCCATTGAAAAATATTAATGGAGAGCTAGTTTCTGAAAACAAGGAAATGGCTACCTTGCTAAACAAATTTTTCACATCAGTTTTTACTATAAAAGATGTAATGAATATCCCTAGTCATAGACATAATACCTTTTGATAATGGTAATATTTTGGATAATATTGTGGTTAGTGAAGGGGGAGGTAATGTGCTATATTGATAAAATGAAAATGTGTAAATCACCAGGACTGGATTCCATATATCCCATACAACTAAAAGAATTAAAAGAAAGCATTGTTGTGCCGCTAGCAAAAATTTTCAATGTATCTATTTCTGAGGGGTGCGTACCAAATAATTTCAAGTTAGCAAACGTAACACCTATCTTTAAGAAAGGCAACAAAGGTGTGGCAGGAAATTATAGGCCAATCAGTTTAACATCTGTTGTAGGTAAGCTACTGGAATCAATAAATAGGGATTGTATAGTCGAACACTTAGAATTGCATAACTTGGTTAGAAATACGCAGCACAGTTTTAGGCAAAACAAATCTTGCTTAACTAATCTTTTAGAATTTTTTTCAAATCGTGGTTGAAGTTTACAGTCATCAGGTGGTTATGTAGTATATTTAGATTTTCAAAAAGCATTTGACACCGTACCGTACAAAAGACTCATTGAAAAAAACTAAGGCTCATGGAATCAGAGGTGTAGTAATAAATTGGATAGAATAATGGTTGCAAGGTAGGAAACAGAGGGTAGTCATTGATGGAGCGGAGTCGTGTTGGGCTAATGTAGCGAGCAGCGTTCTTCAGGGTTCTGTATTGGGCACCTTGACCTTGGGTCATTATGCAGAAAATGACATGGCCTGAAATTTAATTCAAAAATATATTTTTCTAGTATATTTTGGTGTGCTCTGTTCAAATATAACCTTAATTTCCTGTGCAAATAAAAAGAAATATAATTTTCTGTATATTAAAATAATATAAATATATATATATTTAGTGTATTTATAGTCGTGGGGTGGTATAACATCATGTTACTCTGCAGCTTAATTAGTTTGTTGGTTTCTATTCTGGCTATTTTTTTGGTATTATTATAGTATCACACCCGTCTAACGTCCAGCAATTATTATATGTTCATTGAGTAGATTTTTAAATTCTAAGACACTTTCCTTCTATAGCATTTCCGTCGCAAATGCTTCATTTTCGAGATATAAACATTTTTTGGTGTATCTAGTATGTGTTCGTTTGTGTGACCGTTACAAGTCTGCCCAATCACTGCGCTCCATCCATTTCGAATTTGAATTACTTTGCTACCGGAATGGCTTCGTGCGACGCATGCTCGTTCGATTATTACAGCTGTATTGTCGCTTTCTACGAAAATTTAGAAAAAAGTGTTGAGTTTCTGCGTGCTCACGGTATTCTACCGACAGTAGTGAAGTGTCCACATTGCAAAACGGAGTGTACATATTGTCAAGACCAGAAACTGTGGCATTGTAGATAGGATAGGATAGGTTAATTTTGAAGGTGAAATTTGTTTTTCCTATGGTTTTTGATGTATTTTGAACGAATCTGACCTTCAAAACCGTCAGAAATGACTCGTTTTCTGTGATTTTTCTCACCCGAGAACTCTCGGTTCCCACCAGGGTCCCCCAGATTGCCAGCTGGGGGGGGGGGGTTATCTAAAAAACGAGTCATTTCCGATGGTTTTGAAGGTCAGATTCGTTCAAAACACATCAAAAACCATAGGAAAAACATAAATTTCACCTCCAAAGGGAGATGGGTATAATACTATAAATTTACCATTTTTTTTTCTAATTGGATTCAGTTTGGTGGTATTTGTGATAGAATTATGATGTGCCATTCATGTGGTTTTGACTTTGAGAACTTGATTCATCATGTGCCCTAGATGATAATACGAAAAGATCAGAAGATATTTAGATGAAATAATCAATATTAATCTGTTAGGTTAATTGAATGCCCAGTTAGGTTAACTGAATGCCTGGTTAGGTTAATTGAATGCCCAGTTAGGTTAACTGAATGCCTGGTTAGGTTAATTGAATGCCCAGTTAGATCAACTGTACACCCTTGATGATTGGTTAGGTTGTAGTCATGATATTTTTATTAGTTTAAACGAAAATGACAAGAGCAAACTTTTCTGGTTAATTCTGAGGTGTTTTGCACGTTTCCTATAGTAATGCGTTGTTTATAAAATCTTGTAACATGAGCATATGCTTTATTGTATAAAATGTAGCCTAATAAAAAATATATTTTTCAAGTATATGTTGGTGTGCTTTGTTTGAATATGACCATTTCTTGCACAAATGCATGGTCATTGCATGGCCCAAACACGTATTTCTGTTCATTTGAACAAGAAATGAAGGTCATATTTGAACAGAGCACACCAAACTACACTTGAAAAATATATTTTTGAATTCAACTTCAGGCCATGTCATTTCCTGCATAATGCTTTCTTTTTCTTATATATATTGATGATTTAGATGTAGGCCTAGTCATTACAATTTCAAAGTTTGCGGATAACATGAAGTTGGGTGGTAGGGTGATTAATGACGAAGATAGAGGTAAAATCCAGGAAGATCTGAATAAAATCATTAATTGGTCAGTCACATGGCAAATGAGATTTAATGTTGAAGTGCAAAATTTGGTTAATATTCGTTTTAATGCTTTGTTCGTTTTCGATAGAAGGAGACATTCTATGACAATTTAACATATAAATTCGTATTCAGGATACCTTGAAACCTCAGGGAAACTGATAAAAATCAAGGAAATGTAATAATTATTTTTTATGGAAAAAAAAAAAATTTAGACGTAAAAAGTAGCCATTATAGGCCATTGACCGAGTGTTTAGCTCTTAACGCTGTAAAAATGTAACCGATCGTCGTCCTCTCCAGTTTTATGGGGACATCTCGTGGCAAAATTAGGAAACATAGGTCAAAACAACCAATTAAAACTGGTTTTTGTTTCACGTGACCTTATCCGACCAATCAGAGACGTACATTTTGAATCTCTCATAATGCATACTCATTCAAGAATGCTTTTTCAGTCTGGTTTTCATTATGGTTTGCGGAGGTTGTGATTGCCTGGGTTTTTGGTATCTTGGAACGCAGTTCCAAAAAACTACTGTTGTTTGCGGTTCCTCAGAGAGACGCAACAACTCTTGTTCGCCTGATCCAGCAACATATTAGGCCTGGGACTACAATCTATTCCGACGAGTGGCGTGCGTATTCTCAACTTGGAAATCTAGGCTACATTCACCGGACAGTCAACCATTCACAGCAGTTCGTGGAAGACACCGTTCACATTCAAAATATTGAGCGTTGTTAGAAAGACGTGAAGAGCTGGATATTACGGTCTGGCAACAAAACCCAATCAGTTTAGGTTAGGTTAGGTCAGTTTAGGTTAGGTTAGGTCTGTTTAGGTTAGGTCTGTTTAGGTTAGGTTAGGTCTGTTTAGGTTAGGTTAGGTCTGAACCAAAACACATTTTTCTGGTGTTTTTTGGTGTGATTTGCTCAAATCTGAACTTCGTTTCTTTGGGAAATGAGCCATTTTTGAGAAATTTTCAATTTTAAAATTTCTCAAAAATGGCTCATTTCCCAAAGAAACGAAGTTCAGATTTGAACAAATCACACCACAAAACACCAGGAAAATGTGTTTTGGTTCAGAAAGGAGGAAAAGCACTAAAATGAATAATTACCCAAAATTTTATATATAGGTTCGCATAATGGTAATTTTATGTATAGTACGTCAGGAAAGGAGTTAGCAAGCATACAGCAAGAAAAAGATTTGTTATAATCACTGGTGATTTAAAAGTAGCGAAACAAAGTACAGCAATGGTCAATAAAGCGAACAGTGTTAGGTTTTATAGCTCAGAAATATTCCTCTTTATAAATCATTAGTTAGACCTCATTTGGAGTATGCGACCCAATTTTGAAATCCACATATGCGAAAAAATATAGACAAAATCAAAAGAGTTCAAAGACAAGCAACTAAGATGATTCCATCGCTTAGGTCAGTCGTATGAGGATAGGCTTAAGGAGTTAAAATTTACTACACTCAAGACTAGAAGGCTAAGGGGTGATCTAATCCAGGTTTTCAAAATTATGAATGGGTTCGATAACATAGATAGAGAACTTTTTCAAAATATCTCAATACAATAGGACTACAAATAATGGGTGTAAGTAGACAAGTTGAAGGTTCGAGACAGCAGTTGCCAGTAAAAAGCTGGAATATTTTGCCAGTAAAGTAATTAGTAGCATGTCTATAAACATGTTTAAAAATTGATTAAATGCATACCGTATGTTGACAGATTGGGTATAGTTTAAGGTAGTAAAATAAAGGCTTTCTGGTTCGGAACCCACGTAAAATTGTAGGTCCCCTCCGCCACCACGGAGGACATACACAATTACGAACACAATTAGGTAGACCAGCCATGAGTGGATCCTAGGGTCTTTGTTGGTCTGAAACATTATAACATATAGGCCCCACTATAGTTCAAGTAATTATGATAATTGTAATGGCTAAGGTCAAATTTTACATAATTTTTTATACTGGGAAAAGCACACATAGGTAATACACACACCCAAAAAATAATAATACGTAATATATAAATAACAAAAATTCAGATTTACGAGCCACAATTTTCAAACTAGTCAGCTGAGTGTGTGTCTATGACGTCATTAATTGATCGTGCGACCATAGTCAGTGGTTGGCAAACTTTTTTGATCGTAGGTCACTGTGATTTTTGTAAAAAGTGGTGGGTCAATGTTAAGCTTGCTAATACTGTATATATACACGTGTGTGTATATATATATATATATATATACACCTTACCTTAAAGCGCTTCTGCCTCAAGGGTGCGCTGCTCCCACGAAGTCCGCTCAGCGCCTCCTGAGGCGGGGCCACGACGGGTATTGTATTTAAATACATTTTTGAAGTAATATATTTAGTATTTAAATACATTTTAAAATATTTATGCCCATCTCTGACAATAGGACATGAATAAAGCAGGCAAAAGCAAGAAACTAATATCTCATTACATCTTCTAATGGTGAGATAGTAAAAACTGAGTTGATTCAATTTACATTTCTTTTATTTGATTGCTAATAATGTAGGAATAAGTGCTACTAGAAGAATTGGACTATTTCATGCAACTTTCTGAGCACACCCAAGTGAAAATAATAAAGCCAGTCAAATACACATTACTTATTTATAATAAAATAAGTGTGACTACATGAATGCGGCAGCATCAGGAACTCGATGCTGACCAAGCTAAATATAGCCCATTCCAGCCGGGCGTAACTGGAGTAAAAAAGTTGGGGGGAGGGACGAACGCAATCCTCTTGTTTCAAGCATTCCTTATCTATGAGAGTAATTATGAAAGTTGTCCACCCTCCAACTTTTATAATTACTCCCATAGATAATTAATGAGTGTTTTTAGCAATAGGATTGTGTTCGTCCCCCGACAATTTTGTACTCCAGTTACGTTCAGTGGCCCAAATTTAATTTTTCATTGCTTTTATTTTTTGCAATATTATTACCTTGTAAACTATAAGAACAAAATTGGGTTTTATTCACTTTAAAAGTAGCGAGCAGCGGTTGGATTCCTTTAAAATGTAGGCCCCTTCTGCTTTCGCCACTTTTCCTCAAAAGCAACGGCGCTACCTCTACCGCTACTAAAAAAGTAGCGCCGTTACTCCCAACACTGCTAATCTATTATGAAAACTTTCAATTTTCACATTTTTACATTTCAAATTTGTTTCAATGCTTTTTCTTAGCTCACTCCACAATATACAGTACCAAAGTTTATAACTCATATACCGTAGCTAAAGTGATGTTAAGTATTTTTTATTTCTCAGTAAAATGATAAAATAATTTAATCATATACAATAATAATCGGATTAATTTATTTCAAAATAGGTGGAAAATGTTTGTGTATATATATATATATATATATATATATATATATATATATGTGTGTGTGTGTATGTGTGTGTGTGTGTGTGTGTGTGTAAAAATGAACAATGAATAATTCTTATATTCACATATTCTTATATTCATATGTTTTTATATTCTTATTAATTTTTGCATATAAAGTCTAAACTCGCGTAACGCTGACTGTATATGAAACGCAAGTTCGGATAAATTTTTTATTTTCTTTCTATTTTATTTTTGCTGAATAAGTGATGAATTATTTCTTTTTTAAATTACTTAATATTTTTTTTAGATTTAGCTTGATAATGTAATCATGTTAAATTCTGCAATGTTCATTTTCTTTATACATTCTCTTTTCGTTGTAAAAGATGAAGTCATGTCTTGCGTAACACTTAATTTTTAAATTTTCAGCATTTAATTTTTGCTCATATGCATGTTTAATTTTACCCCATGATAAAATGCATACTTCAATTTCCATTTTTAGTTAACTCGGCAGATCATAATAACATCAGATCTGTCAATATGCAGTTTAAAATAAAAATATGCCTTCATCTTCAAATATCTTGTTCATCTGTCTTGACATTGCTACAGCTAAAATATTTACCTTATCTTCAAATATTTTTCAAAATAACTCAGCCTATTGAGAATAAAAAACAAAACAGGTCAGCATTAAATAATCATGATGTCAGCAAAATTCATGTATATAAACGTGTAGAATTTCTCCAGTGATTATTCTGATTCTGATTCTGATTTGTCTGATCTGACTTAGAGGTTGAGCATTACCTGTAACATTTTAGCAGTAAACTACAGTAAGAGAATATCTTTCTCTTCTCCTTCGAGCCTTGCTTTCTTCCGAGGACTTAGTCTTAAAATAGAGAAAAATAATTTCCCGATACGTTACAAGAAGAATCGAGGAACCCTTAAAGAATTTAGTAAGCTTCACAGAATCCTCCGCTCTTCTACAAGAAATCGGAGAGTAGTATAAGAGAAACTACAGCGATTTCCTACACGGTACCAGCTACTCCAGGGTAACAAATCCGTTGCTGCCACCTAACCAAAACCCCCGCCAACCTCGAACCGCCCAAGGCCATAAACGGAGGGGGTTAACATATATATATATATATATATATATATATATATATATATATATATATATATATATATATATAGTCCTGTAGTCTGGACTTCTCAAGGGGGTGGGAGGGTCAAAACTGTAGAAAGGCGGACCTTTTGGTGCAACGATCTAGTCACTGCGGAGGGGGTTTAGAACAGCTAAGTTTAGAGTAATTTAGAGTAGTTTGTGAAGTTTCAAAAGAAAAAAGGCAAAAAAATGCACGTGTTGATGTACTAAATGATGTTATATATTATAATATCACATAATAAGTCATAACTATAGTTACAAAAGTGGACCTTTCCTGTCAAGGGAGGGGGTCGTTCGACCCCTCTCGCTTCGGGCCTGATATATATACCTTGTTAACCTCGTTGATGTTCCGTGTGTTGGTTTCTCTTCACATGAAGGACAAGCTGGTGGCCTCGACTCTAGGTCTGGCTTTGTGGAGGAGCGAGTTGCTTTCTTGCGCTCTCCACCGCACATAGTCCGATACACCCGGCCCATCTGGTACCATCCTGAGCCAGGCATCTAGTCTTTCCTTGAGGACTTTAACTTTGACCCATGTAACGTTTCTGAGGTCCTTTGGAAGCTGGTTAAAAAGTCTTGACCCCCTGACAACCAAGCTATTTTCCTTTAGTGTTGAAGAGGTCCCTTGTCAGGCCTTTAATTTGGGAACACTACTCATTTTGCTTTTCCTGTTTTCCAGTGTTGTTTGAATGGTAATTGGGTTTAGTTTGAGGTTTGGTACCAGTTTTTCGATCATTTTTCGTATGTAGATTATGGTGTACCTCTCTGTTCTTTCCAGGGAGTACAGATTTAGTTTACGTAGCCTTTACCAGTAGTTGAGCTCTTTGCAACGATCATTCTTAGCTGTGAAATGTCTCCGAGTTTCTTCTAGTCTATTAGTTTCTTTCTTTTTATATGGGGACGTCAAAACTGATCAGTATTCAAATTTTGGTATAATTAGTGTTTCTAGCATGGGAATCATTACTGTCCTATCCCTTCTTTTGGGCGTTCTTAATACCTGTCCCGGGACTCTTTTTGCTTGATTTATCGCTATCTGAATTTGTGTTTAATTTTGCATCATTGGTCATTATTCCCTCCAAATCGATCGCTTCCGTGCTTCTCTGAATTTCTTGTCTATCTGGAGCATAATATGCAGTCTAAGCCCTCTGTAAGACCACTCCCTGTAAGTGCCGCATTCAACAAACGAGTGGAAGGGACGCGCCAGTGCCCCAAAAAAATTATGCTAAAAGAGTGCAAAAACAATGATGCCACAAGAGCCCAAAAATGCTAGCTCTAAATAAGTGAATTTTTCACTAACCTTTCAATTATGAGATGAATATATATACACCTTAATTTAATATATACAAGAAATGCTGCATCAATCAGCTTAGTCATCATATCGCCTTGGGACAACAATGGCTCTTCTTCTTCTAGATTTTCTAACAAGTAGTGAGTTGGTTTCTTGTACTCTCCACCTCACATAGCCAGGTACGCAACACCAATCGTGTCCCTTAGGTCTGTGGGCAGCTGATTAAACAGTTTTGGTCCTTTAATAGCAAAACTATTTTCTTTCAGGGTTAAGGATATTCCCTGTCTCGCCTTTAATTTGGGAACGCGACACAGGTTTCCTTTTCTACTTTTCACTGTTGTTTGGGGAGTTACGGGGGTCAGAGTAAGATTAGGGACTAGTTTCTCCATTATTTTCCAAGTGTAAATAATGGTGTATCTCTCTCTTCTCCTTTCGAGTGAATATAGGTTTAGTTCGCGTAACCTTTCCCAGTAGTTTAGTTCTTTGCACCTTTGATCTTGGCTGTGAAGCTTCTCTGAATCCCTTCTAGCTGTCTAATGTCTTCGTTTATTTTTTATGTGAGGATGTTAGGACCGAGCAGTATTCCAATTTGGGTATGATCAGTGTTTTCAGTAGAGGAATCATTATATCCCTATCCCTTCGTTTAAAGGCTCTTAGTATCTGCCCAGTTATTCTCTTTGCTCTGTTTACTGCTATCTTATTTTGTGTTTCAAATTTGGCATCATCAGTCATTACAACCCTTAAATCTTTTGCTCTGGAATTTCTCTGAATTTCCTGTCTATTTGGAGTATAATATTCTATGGATTTTAGGTCTTCTCTTTTTCTGTACCTTAACAGCTGAAATTTCTGTGTTAAACTTCATATTGTTGTCTTCCGTCCACTTGTAGATTCTGTTCATGTATGTTTGTAAAGATCCTATATCTTCTGGGTTTCTTATTTTTCTACTGATCTTTGTGTCATCGGTAAAGGATATTACTATGCTGTCTCTGGTAACGTCCTCATCTATGTCAGTCAGCATGATTATGAAGAGTAGTGGAGCTAATACTGTTCCTTGTGGTACTGAACTGAGGACCTCTGATTCTGATGAAGATACTCCTTGCACTGTAACGACTTGCCTCCGCTCACTAAGGAAATTATATATCAAAATATTATATGTATTATATATCAATATATATATATATATATATATATATATACAGGGCGTCCCAAAAACATGTATACACACTTTAAATAATTATAAAGGCAGTGTTTATTAAAATACATTTCATTTTCAAAATGTAATAGAATCTACAGACATTATTTAATTGTTTTGTCAACGCCTGTTTTCAAACTGACGTCCGTTCTGGTCCAGGCACTGCTGATAACGCGAAGCAATGGAATCGCAAACATCACGAAACATTTCGTTTGGTATTTGTGTGCATTCTCGTTCAATGGCTGCCTCAATTCAGCGACTGTTGCAGGTTTTATAACGTAGACTTTGTCTTTTAAGTATCCCCATAAAAAAAAGTCTAGTGGTGTGAGGTCTGGTGAACGCGGAGGGTATTCTACGAAACCCCTTCGTCCAATCCACATCCACATCGTGCCAAGTACCACTCGCAATACTCCACTCTTCGGTCCGGATCATCTTCATTAATAGCATGGACTAATCTTGGAATGTAACTTTTCCATTGACAGCGCTTCAAAATGCGTTGGACAGACGATTCTGAAATTCCTACCTCACGACTCGCTTGCCGCACAGATTTTCTTGGACTTTGGTGATACGTTTCCAGTACTCTTTCTTGCTTTGTGGGGCTTGTCGATGTCCGTGGTCTTCCGGAACGCTTCTTGTGGACATTCTGAACAGTTCCATCGGCTTCAAACTTATCTCTAATTCGAGTGATGGTAAGTCGCGTTGGTGGATCTGTTTGAAACTCCCTCCTAAACTGTCTTTGCACTTCAACTGCGTTTTCACACTTCCAGTAGCATTTTAGAATGAATTTCCTTTGTTCAAAGCTTAGTCTGACTGCCATTATTAATTCTAATGGATTTAACTTGGAAAGAAAGAAACATCAATTGAGCTATCAGCTGTTAAAGTGTGTATACATTTTTTTGGGACGCCCTGTATATATATATATATATATATATATTATATATATATATATATATATATAATATATATATATATATATATATATATATATATATATATATATAATATATATTATCAATTTCCCTACTTTTCCTGTTATTCCCATATATATTCTAGTTTGTATTATGATTCCATGGTCACACTTGTCGCACGCTTTGGCAAGGTCTGTGTACATTACATCATAGTTTTCATTACTTTGAAGTACATCAATAACGTTGTTGTAGTGTTCCATTAGTTGTGATAGGCATGATCTGCCTGACCAAAACCCATGTTGGTTATCATTTAATTTTTTTTAAGTTTTCAGAAAGTCATAGATTTTTTTTCTAACTATTCTTTCAAATATTTGAGTGAGATGAGATGTTAGCGACACTGGCCTATAGTTTTTGGCCTTGGATCGATCTCCTCCTTTATATATTGGGACTATGTTCGCGCTCTTCAGGATGCCCGGTATTTTTCCCTTGTCTAGTGATCGTCTCCATTGCATTCTTGCAGTTTTTGATCAGTGTGGCCATACCCGTAGCCACGTTGAGGCAGACGAGGCGGCCGTCTCGTCTGGCTTAACGGACATTTTGGATCAATGACGAAATTGAATTTCAAAGGAAATCTGAGGAAATTGACAGAAATAGGATTTTACCTTCAGCCATCAGTCAAGTAGCAAATGATAAGAACTGGTTTCTGGTCATATCAATGTAATGCACTCAAACCACAAATAACATGAATAAAAACATAGTGAAGTTATTATTGTCCAATTCACTCTCAGTTACCATACGCTCGAAGTGCATGATTTTGTGCTAGGATTAAAAAAATCTTCTGAAGGAGCATGGCCCCGGACCCCCTAGTAGGGCTATTTTCGCCTCGTCTGTTTTAAGCTCTGGCTACGGCCTTGGTGGCATTCCATTTATCCAGTCCTGCCGCTGAGTTTGCTTTTAGTTTCCCTATAGCTTGTGTAATATCATCTGTCGTAAAGTCGAAGTCCGTTATACTTTCCCCTTGTAGTTCTTCTTCAAAGAACACGTTTCTATCGCATATCAGTTTGTGAGTTTCTGGGATACTAAGAGATGATTCGTACTGAGCTCTTAATATTTCAGATACTTCTGTTAGATCATCAGATAAACCACTGTTCTCGTTTTTCAGAGGTCCAATAGTCGCATAATTTTTCGATTTCCTTTTTGCAAAATTATAGAAGTACTTTGAGTTAACTTTTATCGCTTGTATAGCGTCGTCTTCTTCTTTTTCTACAGTGCGTTCGAAAAGTCTCTCCGCAGTCAACCAACACTTTAAAAAAAGTGTTTGACAACAAATGTAGACGAGTTGCTCTGTGCCTGCAAAATGGTGGAAAACACTTTCAACACATGCTGTAAAATCAAAAGGTTATGTAATAAAATCACTAAATCATGGTTGAATGAAAACATTGTAGTTTTTCAATTTCCTATGCGTTTAACATAGCACTGCGGAGAGAATTTTCGAACGCACTGTATATGCTTCTCAATTAGTTCCTGCATGATGTCATCAATACTCTGCAGTTTATCATTTAATATTTTTCTGATGTTGTTATCTTTACAGTTACTTAATTTTGCAGTCACTCTTTTTCTCTTTCGGAACAATGACTTCTTTTGACTCTCGAACCTGCTTCTCTTTCCTCTTTGTTATATTTTTGGGACATGTCTTTCCACAATTTCCAGCGTCTTCTCCTCTAAAGTCATTAGCATCTCTTCCGTTGTCTTGGCCTCGAAAATGGTTTCCCAATCTATTACTTTTATGCTGGATGCAACATCTTCCCAGTTTATAGCTTTGGAGTGAAAGTTAAAAATTTCGAATTTGCTTCTTTCTGTTGTTCGTGTTCTTTCCTTTCCTGTGGCTTTTATACTGGTTGTTATTTCAATAATGTTGTGGTCCGATATTATAGTTGGGGGTATTTCTACATTATCAATTAGGTTGCTGTTGTTTGTGAATACCAAATCTAGGCAGTTTTTTTTTTTTGTGTTTTCTGTTATTTCTTGCGTTAACATAAATTCATCAGCTAGAGCTAGTAGCATTTTTACCTGCTCCTGGTCTTCCCGTGTGCCCCCCTTGTCCTGGTGTATACATATGTTTTTTCCTATCCTTTTATATTTCATGAATGGAAAATTAAAATCACCACAGAGAAAAATATTTCGGGTTGGAGAGCGTAGATCTTTTGCCCAGTTTTTTACTTTTGTAATGGAATCTGAAAATTTTGAGGTTAGTGTGTTTGGGGGTCTGTACATTACAATTCGTACCACATTTAATTTTTCAACTTTTGCTACTACACAGTCTACGTAGCTGTTTGAGGTACTTATAGTCATTTCTGCCATATGCCTTTCGCGTGTGTAAATAGCATATCCTCCTTTACGTCTCACTGTTCTGTTGGCTCGGAGGATGTTATAGTTGTATTTCTTTTTGTCAACACAGAACTCACAGTTTTCACAGTTCGCCTGGCAGTCCTTTAGATGAGTTTCCGTGAGGCATGCAAGGTCTGCTCCGGCTTCTTGCATGAGTCCTTTCAGGTATAAAACTTTGTCCGGGGATTGATTTGATTTAAGGCCCTGAATGTTGGCTAGGATTATTTTTATTTTTTCTCTGTTGTTTTCGCATACAGGTGGTTCCGATTCGTTTTCCAATGGTGGTGCCGGTTTCGTTGCTTTGTGGTCGTCCGAGAATTTGCCTCTTTTTATCTTTGTCGTACCTGTTGTCCCGGTAAGGCATGAAGTGCCTTTGTACGTGCCTTCTGTCCGACTCTCGGATTCCTATATTTGTCAGCTGACTTTGTATTTGCTGGATAGTATTTATCAGCTGAATTGTGTTGGCTACGTCTAAAAAATTGATACCTTCTTTGATGTTCGTTTTTCCTGTTTACCCGTTGCGTTCCTTTGAGGGTGATGGTAACGGCATTTTTTTTGTATTTGCACCTTCCATATCTTGCATAGGTGTTGCAGACAGTAAGATGGTGGAACTTGCACTTCTTTTCAAGTTTGCAATATCCACTTGCATAGGCGTACGAGCCGGCGGGGCTGGGGGGGGGGGCTGAGGGGGCTGAACTCGGGCAAACTGGCTCTGCATTCGGCCAAAATGAAAAAAATAATAGCATGTAAAAGTTGGAGAAATGCTAGCCTTATATCATATTATAAATTCAGGATCAGAAAGTTATAAGATAATTTCATATTTTTATTTATTAGCTGTTATTAAGTACTTATTACGCTGTTATTAGTACTTTTAAGCTAGTTTTTATTCCAGGTTTAATCTAGATTTTATTATGGTATTTAGCCCAAATAGGGGCTATAAGACTGTTTAAAAATTCAAAAGAATATCTAATCCTTGTCGTGAGTTAATTGCTTTCTAAAATTATCATGAATATTGAATTACTTGGTAAGTTGAAATTTTTATAATTAGGTAAGGTACTAATACCTTATTAGCCAAATTAAATAAGGAAAGCCCTAGCTCCTGGGTCTATTCCTTTAAACTTGCTAGTATAATTTCATTTAGGCTAGGTCAAACTTTTATCAAACTTCATGCTCAGCGGAAAGATCTTTCAGTGGACTGCGGCGCATGAAGACCTATTTCCGCACAACAATGGGACAAGAGCGTTTAAACAGTGTTGCTGTCAGCCTGTCATAAACATTGAACGAGCATATGCTAACAGAACAATTAAAAATGACATGGATAAAATGATCGACACTTTCGGTAGGCGACAAATTGAAATTGCTTATTTCGAGAATTTTCCCTTACGCAGGAAATGGCTTTATGTTTCCATTGTTATACTGATGTGCTTTCTTTAATTTCTCAAAAGATATGTTGTTTCAACTTTCATTTTACATTGTGAGCACAGTAGGTGTTATTAAACTTATTTAAGTTGTGTTGGCTCACAAGTTTTTATTATCTTTCTTATGCATGAATAAAATATTTGATATAGTCTTATGCCCTATTACTCAAAATTAACTAAGTACCGGTAGGGATTACAATACATCATGGAAGTTGCATAAAAATAGAAAAATCATACCATTAATTTTACAAAGCATGACACGTATCCTTTGGTAATGTTAGTGCTTCTCATGGCCTGTTGGAGTGAGGGAGCCTGAGCCTGTGATGATCATAATTTCCTGAATATATATATATAGTTAATTACATTAACTATCTAATTTCGGGCATTCTTTGTTGTAACTTAAAAATTCGGGCATATATGTATCAGCTCCCCCCCCCCAAAAGATTAGGTGCCGTACGCCTATATCCATTTGTGTAATGTGTGTTACATAATGTGGGATGTGCATAGATGCATTGCCCATCCCGATATCTGCAGTTCCCTTTTGCGTAGTATTTACATACGGTATTTTCTACGCTTCTACTTCTTATTATCTTATTATTTTCAATGTTCTTAATTTTGATATTATCATTATTTTTCTTTGGCTGTTTATTTCCTACGTTTTTAGTTATTATCTTTTTATCATTTCGCTCGTTGGACAGTTTTACTACCTCGCAACTTTTACTTATCTCTTTTCTTTCTGTTAGAAAATCTAGAAGAGGAAGAACCATTGTTGTCCCAAGGCGATATGATGACTAAGCTGATTGATGCAGCATTGCTTGTATATATTAAGTTAAGGTGTATATATATCCATCTCATAATTGTAAGGTTAGTGAAAAATTCACTTAATTTAGAGCTAGCATTTTTGGGCTCTTGTGGCATCAGTGTTTGGGACTCTGGTGGCATCATTTTGGGGCGCTGCGCGTCCTTTCTACTCGTTTGTGGGATGTCGTACGTACAGGGTGTGGTCTGATAGAGAGCTCTCTTGCAATTCAGTTTGGTTGTTTAGATACAAGATTGTTGCATCGTGCAATAGTCCAGGTTGCGTTGTTGTTGCAAGGTTGAGAAAGGAGACCATAAATAGTACCCTTTTGTTTTTATATTAATTCATGTAACTAAGATCTAAGCAAAGCTGGGCACAAACCGTTAATCCGTTAATCGTTAATTAACGAAGTTAACTTTTTCGTTAACGATTTAACTTTTAAGTTAACTTTGAAAATCATTATCGGACTAATTAACTTCCGTTACATTTAACTTCCGTTAACTCAAGTCCGTTAACCCAGAAAATTCATAAATAAACGTTTAAAAGTTTCTATTATTTTCAGTGCTGAGCAGGTGCGCAATTAATCCGCCACTGTTAATAGTGATGAACGAATTTCCATTTCCGCAGTGCAAAATCAGGCGATATATTTGTTTCCGTCGCCACAATTTGTGTCTTACCAAATATGGTAGTTATTTATGGCATTGGTTTGAGCAAAACATGGTCGACTGTAAAATCAGGCGGAAAGATTTGCCATTTGAGTTGAATGTTTCAACTTCTTTCAAGAAATATCACGAGCATTTTAAGGCACTTTCAATAATATATATGTAACAATTACAACAAATAACTACATTCGTTTCATTTGCAGTCTGTCTCTTGCGCAACATGTTTGTGCTAGTGAATATTTAAAAATAATCGTTGTCAAGTAAGTCATGTATATTTATAATATGTCTGTGAGTACCTTATTAGTAGTCTCCTTGATACATTTCAAGAACCATAAAACTGATCAGGTAAGATTTCAATTCTCATGTCACTTTGATGACATAAATTAAGTCAATTGATGTCTTACAATGGGAGCGTTTTCACCTTAACCCTTTATGTCCTGGCGGTACTTCTAGGTACCACATCTTTAAAATCTCCATAATTATTTTTCTACCCGGTTGATCCTGCGGTACTTTCAAGTCCCAATGTGAATTAGTTTCTTTATGAGATAACAGATGGCGTTGAGAAGTAAATGTGAGCGTGTGGCGCCAGAGGCTGTTTACTCTTTAGTATCTCTGCTGTGAAGACCGAAGAAATTTCAGTGCAATTACTTCCCGAATATTCTGTGCCATATCTGTTCCAAATAACAAAGGTAAGGGTTATTTTATTTTTTATCTTGTTCTTGAAATGTTCAAGAATGCTTCAAACAATTGTTGTTCTTGTTTATTATTTTTAAGTGTGAAATAATAAAGGATTTATTGAGTCAACTTCTAAGTACCAACAGGACAAAAGGGGCATAAGTCTACATCGTTTTCTTTTGGTTTTCTTTCAATTTTATGGATGACTATTTTAATTTATGTGGAAATATTTGAACTTGAACACATGTGTTTACACAAGATTGCGCTTGCGCTTTGCAACATGGCGCAAGCTAAATAGTCAGATTGCGCATGATAGTGAACAGTGGATTGCGCTTGCGCAACTTAATTTTTGATTGCGCTGTCCAGCTCTGATTATTTTCTGATTTTCAATACAGACACTTGTGTGATTTTGAATTTTATAAATCATGATGGCATCTCAACAAGAACAAGCTCAGAACCCCTGGCCCCACCTGGACGACTACTTCTTGTTCAAGTCAAGGGAAGGAGACAAATTGATTTTCAACTGCAAGCTGTGCCTGCCCAAGACTGTGCCAATCAAGGGGCACCTGACAAGCCTCAACAACCTCAAGCAGCACATCAAGAGGAACCACCCAGCCAAGTTCATGCAGTTTGATGAGAAGATCAAGGCAGGTTCATCTCGTGGAAAAGCCAAGCAGAGGTTTTCCTCTGGTTCCAGCAGCGACAGCAGCACTTTGATATCGAGTCTGTTTTCACCTCCATCTGCCAAGAAAGCACGCCAGCAAACCATTGGCGAGTCCTTTTGCATTGCTGCTACTGGCAGTGGCGTACCCCAGGCTGCTGTGGATCAAAGGATTGTGGACCTGTTCGTAACCAACATGCTGCCGCTTTACGTTGTAGAGTCTGACACATTCGAGAGACTGATCAAGACGCTGAACCCCAGCAAGAGCTCCATCTCGAGGAGGACACTGGGCAGGCGAATCGTTAATTCGCATACTGACTTGAAGCAGTACTTGATCAGGTAATTGACATAATTTTTACCTTTTTTGTACTTGAGTTAATTTATATTCCCAATATTTAAATTTTAACTTTAAAAATAAAAATTTAAAACTTATATTTTTTTAAATTTCAGAGTTCTCGGCGATGTTCAGTGGGTGGCCACCACAGCTGACTGCTGGTCTGCCCACAAGAGAGGCTACCTGGGCATGACTGTCCACTGGTTGGACCCCACCACCAGGCAGAGGCAGCAAGCAGTGCTCGCGTGCATCAGGCTGACAGGCCATCATACCTATGATGTGCTTGCACAGGCCATGATCAACGTCCACTATGAATTCCACATTGAGAAAAAAGTCACCAGGTTAGATAGTTGATATTATATTAATATTAGACTATTAGTCGATTGACAATTTGTATCAGAAAATTTTTTCAAATAAATTGTAGATTATTTCTATTTATAAATTAAATTCAATAGTAATATTTGATAATTCGTAATTGTAATTTTATAAAAAAAAAACTTAGAATGTCTTTCTATTCCAGGACTACCACAGACAATGGCAGCAACTTTGTGAAGGCCTTTGTCCAGTTTGGGGCAGAGGCTGACACACTGCCAGGCCTGCCAGTGGCTCAGGATGTGGACGCCGACCCTGATGATGCAACTGTGGCTGCCCTGTTGTCTGGATCCGTGGACGAGCAGGAGTTGGAGTATGTCTCCCTGGCAGACTCCCTGGCTGTGTCTGTGGTTGAGCCTGACGATGTCGACACTATCATTGGCAATCCCATCAACCTGCCAGCCCACATGAGGTGTGCTGCCCACACCTTCAACCTAGTGGCCAGCAAGGATGCAGATGCTGCACTGCATAGTTCAGTGTTCAAGGGGCCCTACAGGGCTGCCATGGCCAAGGCACGCCCTCTGGAACCTGCAGGATCGCAGCACTGTGGCAGCAGACAGCATCTACGCTGAGGTGGGGAGGAGGCTGGTTGTCCCCAACACGACGAGGTGGAACTCCACCTATGACTCTGTGGTGGTCCTGAACACAATCCTGGAGACGAAGAGGCCTGCTCGCTCTCCACAGAGTCATGACCCAGCTGAAGGTCAACAGCTTCAAAGACCAGGATGTCGACTTAATGAAAGAGTATGTCAAGGTAATATATTTATAAATTAATAATAAACTAGCGGGACTCGTGGAAATTCCACGATTTATTTTTTTTCTGGTTACAATTAAATCGGACCTTGATACAATAATAGCGTTGTTTACGTAAACGTTTAAGAATACAATTATTCCAACTATATTATTTATTGCAATAAAGTTATATTTTCTTAACACCAGCCAGTAGATACGTTTTAGTTTTGCTCATTCAATTATCGTTATATTATTGAGTAAAATACAACAGAATAATATTGCAGAATAATACAAATTTGAATTTCTACAATTTACTAATTCTCCATTGTTTTATTTCCAGATCATGTCACCTGTGGCCAAAGCACTCGACAAGATCCAGGGGGAGGAACAAGCCTACCTTGGGACTCTGCTGCCAACAGTTGCTGCGACAATCTTCAGGCTTAAGGACTTGAAGTCCAAGGGCCTCGTCTACTGCAGCGCCTTGGTCGACGCACTTTTGGCAGGCATCGACAAAAGGTTTGGGCCCCTCCTGGAGGATGACGAATGCCAGCTGGCTGCTGCCTTCCATCCCAGGTTTCGCCTCATCTGGTTGGACAAGTATGACAACACCAAGGTCGCCAGGGTGAGGAAAAGCATGGAGGGTACAGTCGAGGAGGCCATGAAGCAGCAGTCCAACGAAGTGGGCAGCAACAGTGGAGGCAGCAACAACGAGGAGGAGGAGGAGGAGGATGACTTCTTCAGTGCTGTCATCCAGACAAAAGAAAGCAGCAGAAGCCACAGGTCACTCAAGCCATGAAGCAGCAGTCCAACGAAGTGGGCAGCAACAGTGGAGGCAGCAACAACGAGGAGGAGGAGGAGGAGGATGACTTCTTCAGTGCTGTCATCCAGACAAAAGAAAGCAGCAGAAGCCACAGGTCACTCAAGGGCAAGGCCCAGAACTTGGTCAAGACCTGGCTGGAGACCAACTCCAAGGACTTGCTGACAGATGCTGCCTTCTTGGGTGAGCAAGTGTTGGTGAACTTGTTCATCAAGTTCAACACAGCCATCCCCTCCAGTGCTGCAGTGGAGCGTTTGTTCTCTATGGGCAAGGACATCCTGAGGGCCAAGAGATCATCCCTGTCTGATGAAAACTTTGATATGCTAATTTTCATGAAGGGCAACATGCATCTCATGGACAAAATGGAGAACGAGAAGAAGAGGGAAAATTAAATTATATATATATTGTGTTTTTCATTTTTTTTATAATAAAAGTTAACGTTAACGGTTTATCGGTAACTTCCGTTACATGTTTAACGAATTAACGGATTAAAGGTTAACGAAGTTAACTTTTTGGTTAACGGATTAGCGGTTAACGAAGTTAACTTTTTGGTTAACGGTGCCCACCACTGGATCTAAGGTAGGCCCGCATCGAGTCAGCAACCCTGAGGTAGGACCTAATAGGATCTCAAATCCGTAAGTTTTAATTTTAGCTTAACTTGGGCTGTAGGTAGAACTGGCCCTTTAGAATTTGGCCGTTCACGGCTCAGCTGGGATTTTGAACCCAACAAATAAATAAAATAACATGGTCCTTCAGAACCGGATTCTACCCCAAGACTGAGTCAGTGACTATTTTTCGGCAAAGTTCTGATTGTGCAAATTGTAGCCCAAGTTAGGCCTAGACGGGTTGAGTATTATTGAGTTAAGGTCCCAGGGTAGAAAGTTTGGTCGCCCAATTGCGAAACTTGGCCAGTCGTCTGTCGTTGTTTTTGGCCTACATTTTACCGGTTTGGTTAATTTTGGGTTATTATTGAATTAAGGTCCCAGGGTAGAAAGTTTGGTCGCCCAATTGCTAAACTTGGCCAGTCGTCTGTCGTCGTTTTTGGCCTACATTTTACCGGTTTGGTTAATTTTGGGTTATTATTGAATTAAGGTCCCAGGGTAGAAAGTTTGGTCGCCCAATTGCTAAACTTGGCCAGTCGTCTGTCGTCGTTTTGCCTACATTTTACCGGTTTGGTTAATTTTGGGTTATTATTGAATTAAGGTCCTGGGGTGGAAAATTTGGTATTCCATACTGGTGTTTGGTTAGTACCCCACCCAGCAATTCAGTTTATTTGAAAGTAAAATTTGCGTTTGATCAGTTTGGTTAAGTATTTCTGCCAATTCAGCTCATTTGGCATTGAGCCCAATTGTTGTTTGCATTGAAGATGAGTGCATCTGAATTGAACAAATTTATAAAAAGGAGAAGCGCCTACAAAGGTCTAATTACAAAGGTCATTGCCACTATAGATTCTGCCATAGAGCAAGAGGATTTACGCTTAGTGACTGCGCAGCTTTCCATATTAGAAACTAAAAAGGTTGCTCTAAGTGAGGTAAATGTTAAAATTGAGGCTCTTTAGTAGAGGATGAAATAGAAAATAACATAATTTACTTTGAAGAGATTATTGATGATATAATTAAAGTAGGCCTCCGAGCAAAAGAGTTTAGCAGCTCAGTACAGTTAGAGACCAGGTCTAATAATGAAACACAACACTCAACAAATGATGTTTGTGAAGTTAAGGTTAACAGATCTGTAGTTCAATTACCGAGGCTTGTACTCAAACCATTTTCTGGGAGTATTCAGGAATGGCAAGGATGGGCAGACAGTTTTCAATCAGCAGTTCATTCTAGTCAAGTGTTAAGTGCCGTGGAGAAGTTTATTATTTGCAGTCCCTCTTGGAAGGGGAGGCAGCAAAGACTATAGCAGGATTAGCATTAACAGAGGCTAATTATAATGTGGCTTGGGATATATTAAAGAAACGGTTTGGTAAGCCAGAGATCTTAATTAAAAGCCACCTCCGTGCACTTTTAGCTATACCGCCTGTTAATAATCCTAATAGTGTCAAGGAGTTACGGCAGTTATATGATGAATTTGAAATAAGAACTAGGTCCCTGGATAACTTGGGTGTAGGAATGGAAAGGTATGGTATAATGTTGGTTCCTACACTGGAGTCTAAATTGCCTAGCTCAATTTTGCTTGAATTAAGTAGGGGACACTCTACAGAACATGTGTACATTCCCCTTCAGCAGATGTTAAGTCTTTTAGGCACAGAATTAGCAAGACGAGAGGGAATTGAGTTTGCACAGTGAGATGGTAAACAAGGGGACAAAGGCAGGCACAGCACCAAAGTTTCCACAAAAAGGAATAACCCAGGTCCAGTGTCAGCTCTACATGCATCCTCTGAGAATAAATTAAAGGGAATCAAGGAATGCATATTTTGCGAAGGCAACCACAATTCATATAAATGTGAGGTGGCTGAGGCATTACCCTTTGAGGAGAGAAAGGACAGGGTAACTAAGTCCACAGCATGTTTTAAATGTTTTTTGAAAGGTCACAGAGCAAGGTTTTGTAAGTTTAAAATTTTGTGTAAAAAATGCCATGGTAGGCATCAGCCATTATTGTGTGAACACACTCCTAGTAGGCCTACCCCAGAAGTAGAGACATCAGTGGCACATGCCACTGCTATGCAAGGGAGTAAAAGTAAAGGGGGATTATTGCAAACAACTGCAGCCTTATTAATTGGGAATGAGGGAGAAGCTACCGTAAGAGTGTTGTTTGATAGTGGTAGCCAGTGTAGTTTTATTAAGACCAGAATTTCCAGAAATTTGAAGTTTAAAGAACTTAAGAGGGAAAATTTAAGAATTTCTGGGTTTGGGGGTTCCGTTCAAAACCGAACCAAATTTAAGAAGGTAGAAGTTCTGGTTAAAGGGTTGTTACCGCAAAGTCCCACTATCAAGGTCCAAGCTGTAGAGATTGAGGAACTTTGTGCTCCAGTCACTACTTGTTTAGATATGGCATGTGTCCAAGAATTGCAAGTTAAAGGAATTAATTTGGGCAATAATAAGTTTGAAGGAACAGAAGATATTAGTCTTTTGATTGGAGCTGACTATTATTGGGACTTCATCACTGGTAATATTGTCCGCACATCTCGAGGCCCAGTAGCTATTGAAAGTAAGCTAGGCTGGATGCTACATGGTAGTTATTGCAATGAAATGGAAGTTAAGGCTCTTTTTGTTAAGATTGAGGAGAACAGCCATGGTCTGGAAAGGCATTTGAAAGCGTTTTGGGAACTTGAATCTATTGGCATAAAGGACAAACAGGCAAGTACAGTGAACAATGATGTTTTAGAGCAATTTGAAAAAGGGATTGGGTTTAGAGATGGTTGCTATGAAGTTGGCCTACCATGGAAGGATTCTTGCAAACCCGGTTCAAACCTTCAGCTAGCTAATCGGAGGTTGGAGACTTCATTGTACAGGCTAAGAAAAATGAGGAGTTGTTAATTGAATACAATGAGGCCATCCTAAGTTATGTAAGGGAGGGCTATGCTGAAAGGGTGCAAGGTGAGCTGGTGAGCCAGGAGGCACATTATCTGCCACACCATGCAGTGGTACGGCGAGACAAAACTACCACAACAAACTGAGGGTAGTTTTGATGGCTCAGCCAAGGACAAAGGTGGTGTGTCCTTGAATGACTGTTTGGATGCTGGGCCAAATTTAAATGCAGATTTATTTTCCTTGTTACTGAGATTCAGGTTTGGTAGAGTAGCATTGACTGCAGATGTGAAGCAAGCCTTTTTGCGGATAAAGTTAAAACCAGAGGACAGAGATGCAGTAAGGTATCTGTGGGTGGATACGAAAGACTTGTTGGAAAATGAACCTAAGGTTCAAGCATATAGAATGAAGTCAGTGTTGTTTGGCCTCAGCTCTAGTCCATTTCTGTTGGCAGCTACTATGCAGTACCATTTTAAGAAATATTCTGAAGTCTATCCTAACACTATTGAACACAAAGAAAAATTTTTATGTTGATGATTTGCTGTGTTCCGTGGATAATACAGAAATGGCTAAACAGATATTCATGGAGGCTAGAGCTATAATGAGGGAGGCTGGCATGGAGCTTAGAAAATGGCAGACCAATCATTCGCAATTACAAGAGTTTATGAGTCATTCCTGTGTAGTACCTGATGCAGCAGAAAGTATTGAGGATTCTGGTATTAAGGAGTTGTGGGCAATAGACGCAAAGGTGCTAGGCATTGTTTGGCAGCAAGATGATGATTTGTTTACCTTCAATGGGAAATCTTTAGTAGAGCTGGCTGAGAATGAGACAAGGTGGACAAAACGTACAGCTCTTAGTTTGGCTTCAAAGGTCTTTGATCCTCTTGGATTCCTGGCTCCATTTGTGATAAAGTAAAAAATTTGGTTTCAGAGCCTCTGGGAAATTGGACTTGGTTGGGACCAAGAGTTACCTGATCATATGGTGGTAAGGTGGAAATATTGGTTCAAAGAATTGGCACATCTTGGAGACATTGAAATCCCAAGATGGTACTTTGGAGAGTTGAACAGTAGTCCAGACAATTTGGAGCTGCACATCTTTTGTGATGCAAGTGAGGAAGCCTATGCAACTTGTATTTATATAAGAGGCGCATTGCAAGAGGAAGTAAGTTGCAGGTTGGTTGCTGCAAAGAGCAGAGTAGCACCTTTGAAAAGGCTTTCTGTTCCAAGGTTGGAATTGATGGGTGCAGTTATTGCTAGTCGGCTTGCAGTTATAGTGCAAAAGTCTTTGGCCCTCTCTGAAATTCCAAGCTATTATTGGACAGACACCACTATAGTTTGGCACTGGTTAAGAAGCCAGGCAAGGAAATGGAAACCATTTGTTGCCAATAGGGTGGAGGAAATTCAAGCGCACACAGATCCCAAGCAATGGAAGCATTGTCCAGGCACCCAAAATCCCGCTGATTTACCAACACGAGGAATTTCAGTGAAAGATCTTGCACAGTCAAGTTTGTGGTGGAATGGGCCGGAGTGGCTAAAACTTGGAAGTGAAAACTGGCCTTCTAATCAGCCTATTGTAGGAGAATGCCAGGCTGAAGACAGCATGGGTGAGTGAGGTGAGAAAATGCGCTGTGAACAGTTGTCAAGTTATGCAGCAGGACCCCATATTGAGGCTTGAGGACATTAGCAGTCTGAAAAGATTGTTAAGAGTGACAGCATGGGTATATCGATTTACCAACAACATTAAGGGAGAAACAAGAAGGGAAGGAATTCTGAACAGTAATGAGATTCAGCAAGCCAGGAAATACTGGGTGGTATATGCAGAAGGAAAAATTTGGTGAAGAGAGAGAATTGCTCACCAGCCATCCATTACAGGTTCTACCAACACATTCTGCGCTCAAGGGTTTGGATGTGTTTTTGGATCAGGATTTATTGAGAGTAGGAGGTAGACTACAGTTTTCTGGACTTCCAGAGGAGAAAAGACATCCAATTTTGCTACCTTCTGGGGGGCACTTTGTGGGCCTTTTGATCCTGGATACTCATCATAAGCTGTTACATGCTGGAGTTAGAGAAGTGATAATAGAGATTAGACAACAATTTTGGATTCCCAAAATTAGACAAGTAGTAAAAAAGGTCTTGCATAAATGTGTGGTTTGCAAGCGTTGGAGTGCAAAGCCTTATTATGAAAAGGTGGCTCCACTTCCAAGAGAACGGTGTGTCTATACTGCCCCATTTGATGTAGTGGGAGTAGACTTTGCAGGGCCAGTCTATGTGTATGAGCGAGGGGTCTAACAAAGGTTATATATTGCTTTTCACCTGTGCTACCACCAGAGCAATCCATTTGGAGTTGGTAAGCAACTTAAGTAGTGATGTATTTCTTTTGGCCTTTAAAAGGTTTGTGAACAGAAGGGGTTTCCCAAATAAAATCATATCGGATAATGCAAAAACCTTCAAAAAGGCTGCAAAGGAACTCCAAGAAATTTGGTCCTTGCTAAAAGAGGAAGGATTCCAATCCTACTTTTCACACCAAGGGGTACAGTGGGAGTTTATTGTTGAGAGGGCACCATGGTGGGGAGGATTTTGGGAAAGGCTAGTGAGAAGTGTAAAGTGTCCATTAAAGAAACTTTTAGCTAATGCTCATTTGAGCAAAGAAGAATGCTGCACTCTTTTATGTGAAGTAGAAGCAATGGTGAACAGTAGGCCTATCACTTTTGTTTACAACAGTATGCAGGATGCAGAGCCATTGACACCAAATCATTTTCTTTGTGGTAAACGATTAACATCAAGCCCCAGTGTGCCAGAAGACTTGCAGCCTATCCAGAGCACTCAAGGAGAGTTAACCAGACGGTTCAGGTACCTTGAAGAGCTACAAGATCAGTTATGGAAGAGGTGGCAGATGGAATACTTGCCAGAACTCAATTATTACCCATCAGGCAAGGTAAAGGGCTCCAATGCAAATTGTATTAAGGTGGGAGAAGTGGTAATGATTGGGGATGAAAGACCAAGGCAATGCTGGAAGCTTGGCATAATTGAAGAGTTGTTTGTTGGCAAAGACAATTTAGTTAGGTCTGCACTGGTAAAGACTTCAGGAGGAAAGTTAAAGAGACCTATACAAAAACTCTATGCTTTAGAAATCAGCAAAAACACAGATAGTCAAGATGAAACATTTGAGTTACAGCCTCATGGAGAAGGCTTGGCTAACCTTGCAGAAGGTAACGACAACAATGCCTCTTCGGTGGGGAGTGTTAGAAAATTTAGAAGAGGAAGAACCATTGTTGTCCCAAGGCGATATGATGACTAAGCTGATTGATGCAGCATTGCTTGTATATATTAAGTTAAGGTGTGTATATATCCATCTCATAATTGTAAGGTTAGTGAAAAATTCACTTAATTTAGAGCTAGCATTTTTGGGCTCTTGTGGCATCAGTGTTTGGGACTCTGGTGGCATCATTTTGGGGCGCTGCGCGTCCTTTCTACTCGTTTGTGGGATGTCGTACGTACAGGGTGTGGTCTGATAGAGAGCTCTCTTGCAATTCAGTTTGGTTGTTTAGATACAAGATTGTTGCATCGTGCAATAGTCCAGGTTGCGTTGTTGTTGCAAGGTTGAGAAAGAAGACCATAAATAGTACCCTTTTGTTTTTATATTAAATTCATGTAACTAAGATCTAAGGTAGGCCCGCATCGAGTCAGCAACCCTGAGGTAGGACCTAATAGGATCTCAAATCCGTAAGTTTTAATTTTAGCTTAACTTGGGCTGTAGTTAGAACTGGCCCTTTAGAATTTGGCCGTTCACGGCTCAGCTGGGATTTTGAACCCAACAAATAAATAAAATAACACTTTCATCTATATCTTCATTCCGTATTATATTGTTTATATTGTTATTCGTTATTTCCTCCTCTCTCTCTCATCCATCCGAATTTTCATTGGGATATTTCAGGACTCTTCTTTCCCCATTATTTCACCCCCTTTTTTGTAACACTCGAGTTTGTTTTCTCCATTTCTTTAAATACCGCGAAGGAGTTTACAGTCTGTGTACATGCGTCACACAGAAATTTGATTCCCACGATCTGTTTCGCGTTCGAGACAAGAGTTATTTTCCTGTCATCCCAATTCATGCAGATAAAGTCGTGCAGTTTTTGACAGAAATCGCATCTTATTGCTGCATTTTCAATTGTTTCCAGATTAAACAAATTGCAGATTAAGTGAGAATTTGGACCCATGGTCAATTGGTCATGCTATTCATTAATTAGCGTATAAAGGAATACACATTATTTATTTATTTTTTTTTACTTTCTTTCTCTTTTCTTTCCTTTCAATGGCCCACGAGGGTTTTCTGACCTTTGCGTTTTACGACCTTTTTCCTGCCTTGTTTCAAATTTTTTTGAATGCCAACCGTGTTATGGTTTAAATATATACGTTAAACTGGTGATAATTTATGTAAACTGTATTGCACTTTCTTAATTTTATTGAATTTCACTTATTAGGTTATATGCACGGATTCACTGATACTTTATACACTTTCGGGTGTAAACAGAATAAACCGCCGAGTAGTTTATTCCCTTCTTATTTGAGTGTTAATACAGAGAGAGACACAACACGTCAATTCCCCACAAGGTACAAGCAAACTTATATATATATATATATATATATATATATATATATATATATATATATATATATATATTTAGGGTGGTCCAAAAAAATAAATGTTTAAAATTCGTAGGTCTCACCCCCTAAAATTGTTACCTATGTTGAAAAAACTCTAAATATAAAATTTTAATAAGATCAAAAAATTCTAAGTGGTGCCACATCGCATTTGAATTTAGATATTTTTAAAAACCTTTTTTGCTTCTTCCCCATAATATAGATTTATTGTCTTTACGAAAAATATTTCGATATATATAATTTTTTTGCATAATATAGATTTTTGTATGCTTATTGTGGTTAAATATTCCGAAGCACATCTTGTATGAGCGGTACTGAACACGTTGAGGCAAGAATTGCATCTGTTCTGTTGATACTTGTATTCACGTTTTTCCATGAAATAGATTTCGTCACTTTTCCCATTAAGTGCTCATCTTGCGTAAACGTGTTGAAAGGGCGTTCCTATAACAATCGTATTTTTTATTCACAAGCCTCAGTCTTTTGCCAACCTGTCGTTTGTAGTGTATTGCAGTTCATTTGCAGTGTTGCAATAGTGAATAATCATATTAGAAATGGCATGTTCCTCAATGAAAGCTCGCAGAAATACCGAAATATGGCTCATTGGACAACCAATTGAAATGATATGCGGGAGAAAACTTCCTTCCAAAGATGATGTGCTCCGTCATCTTTTTTATTTACTTAAGGAAAAGAAAACTCTAAGAGAAGCTTCTAAAGCAGTTTACATAGAGGTAGTTGAATTTTGGGAACAAGCTAGAATTCCAACAAGAGCTGATTATAATGTTATACCAATGATTGAAAAAAGTGTATATACGGAATATAGAACGCTCCAAAAATTAAAATTCCGGTGCTCCGAAACTCAGCGTGAGAAAGAGAGATTGTTTCAGGACAGTTTAAACGATCTCTTTGATATTTTGCTCACCAAAAAGCGCACGAGATGATCAAGATTAAAGAAGACAGAGAATTCCTCCAAGCTCAAAAACAGAAGGGAAGAAAAGGATATGTGGCTAACGTTGACAAAGCATTATCAGAGAAAGAAGATCGTAAAAGGAAGAGAGAGTCAGCTAAAGAACGGTTAGCACGTAGGGAAAGTTAGAGAAAGGAGGAAGAAACAAAGTCTGCCAAATTGACTTCATCAAGTAGCATGAGTAGTGAAGATAAAACAATGAGCATGAGTAGTGAAGATGAAACAATGTTGTGTAAAACTAACACGGCATCAAAAAATAATGCGGACAAGAAGGTTCCTAGCAAACCAAGTAAGAAGGAACTTGTAACACGAGACGTTGCAGTTGCACTGGATAGACCGAATATTTCTGATAGACAGGCCGTATATGTGCTATCAGCTGCTGCCTCTGCATTAGATCATGATCTTGATGACTTGTCCATAAGCAGAAGTACGGTTCGTCGAAAGAGAATGGATGTACGTGAGAAAATCGCAAAAGATTTAAAAGAATCTTTCAATCCTGAATGTTCTTTAATGGTGCATTGGGATGGAAAAATGCTAATCGATTTAACTGGAAATGAAAAAGTTGAAAGATTAGCAGTGATGGTGTCAGGAGGAGGCAAATCAAAGTTGCTTGCAGTACCCAAACTCGAGTCTGGCACAGGAGTAGACATTGCAATAGCTGTTGTCGAATGTTTAAAGGACTGGAACTTAATTGATCGCATTAAAGGTATGTGCTTTGACACAACTGCCACGAACACGAGTCCTAACAAAGGAGCTACTACACAAATAGAACAAAAGCTTGGAGAAGATTTACTAAATATTGCATGCCGGCACCATATAACTGAACTTATTGCATCCAATGTTTTTGAGGTGTGTCTTTGTTCCGCCAGTAGCGGACCTGATATTCCGATATTCAAACGCTTTAGGTCTGCCTGGAACTCCATCAACAAAGAAAATTTTGAAACCTTTCCTGATACTCTAGGACGTAATGAACTGCCTGTTATTTGTAAGAAACATCTAACCTCCACACAAATCCGAGATGATTACAGAGAGGTCCTGGAACTTACAATCATCTATCTAGGAGATGTACCACCACGTGGAGTCAAATTTCTAAAGCCAGGTGCTTTGCATCGTGTCAGGTGGATGTCTCGCATAATCTATGCAATAAAAATGAATCTTTTCTGCTCACAGTTTAAAATGACTCTAAAGGAACAAAGTGGAATAAAACATTTTGCACAATTTACCATTATACACCATGTTCCTGCATGGTTTTCTGCACCTATCGCTGCTTCTGCCCCTGCCAATGATCTTTCGCTACTAAAACTGCTGCAAGTATACGAAGACAAAAGCATTGCTTCTACAGCATCTCAAGCACTTTCTCGCCATCTTTGGTACCTAAGTGAATTTCTTATTTCACTTTCATTCTTTAATGAAGATATTTCCATTGATGTTAAAAGAGACATGGTAAAGACACTCGACATAAGGGGATCTAAACATCCGCCCAAAAGAATAAATTTGAATCTTTCTGCCATCGATATTCCAAACAAGACAGTAGCCAGCTTCGTTACTAGCTCGTCTCGACTATTTTTCACTAGGCTCGGACTCCCAATAGCTTTTCTTGAGGATGATCCAACAAACTGGAAGAATGTTAATTTATTTGTTGGGTTCAAAATCCCAGCTGAGCCGTGAACGGCCAAATTCTAAAGGGCCAGTGCTACCTACAGCCCAAGTTAAGCTAAAATTAAAACTTACGGATTTGAGATCCTATTAGGTCCTACCTCAGGGTAACCTCAGGGTTGCTGACTCGATGCGGGCCTACCTTAGACCTTTGTTACATGAATTTAATATAAACAAAAGGGGTACTATTTATGGTCTTCTTTCTCAACCTTGCAACAACAACGCAACCTGGACTATTGCACGATGCAACAATCTTGTATCTAAACAACCAAACTGAATTGCAAGAGAGCTCTCTAACAGACCACACCCTGTACGTACGACATCCCACAAACGAGTAGAAAGAACGCGCAGCGCCCCAAAATGATGCCAACAGTGTGACCAAACAATGATGCCACAAGAGCTCAAAAATGCTAGCTCTAAATTAAGTAAATTTTTCACTAACCTTACAATTATGAGATGGATATATATACACCTTAACTTAATATATACAAGCAATGCTGCATCAATCAGCTTAGTCATCATATCGCCTTGGGACAACAATGGTTCTTCCTCTTCTAGATTTTCTAACATTCCCCACCGAAGAGGCATTGTTGTCATTACCTTCTGCAAGGTTAGCCAAGCCTTCTCCATGAGGCTGTAACTCAAATGTTTCATCTTGACTATCTGTGTTTTTGCTGATTTCTAAAGCATAGAGTTTTTGTATAGGTCTCTTTAACTTTCCTCCTGAAGTCTTTACCAGTGCAGACCTAACTAAATTGTCTTTGCCAACAAACAACTCTTCAATTATGCCAAGCTTCCAGCATTGCCTTGGTCTTTCATCCCCAATCATTACCACTTCTCCCACCTTGATACAATTTGCATTGGAGCCCTTTACCTTGCCTGATGGGTAATAATTGAGTTCTGGCAAGTATTCCATCTGCCACCTCTTCCATAACTGATCTTGTAGCTCTTCAAGGTACCTGAACCGTCTGGTTAACTCTCCTTGAGTGCTCTGGATAGGCTGCAAGTCTTCTGGCACACTGGGGCTTGATGTTAATCGTTTACCACAAAGAAAATGATTTGGTGTCAATGGCTCTGCATCCTGCATACTGTTGTAAACAAAAGTGATAGGCCTACTGTTCACCATTGCTTCTACTTCACATAAAACAGTGCAGAATTCTTCTTTGCTCAAATGAGCATTAGCTAAAAGTTTCTTTAATGGACACTTTACACTTCTCACTAGCCTTTCCCAAAATCCTCCCCACCATGGTGCTCTCTCAACAATAAACTCCCACTGTACCCCTTGGTGTGAAAAGTAGGATTGGAATCCTTCCTCTTTTAGCAAGGACCAAATTTCTTGGAGTTCCTTTGCAGCCTTTTTGAAGGTTTTTGCATTATCCGATATGATTTTATTTGGGAAACCCCTTCTGTTCACAACCTTTTAGAGGCCAAAAGAAATACATCACTACTTAAGTTGCTTACCAACTCCAAATGGATTGCTCTGGTGGTAGCACAGGTGAAAATACATATATAACCTTTGTTAGACTCCCCTCGCTCATACACATAGACTGGCCCTGCAAAGTCTACTCCCACTACATCAAATGGGGCAGTATAGACACACCGTTCTCTTGGAAGTGGAGCCACCTTTTCATAATAAGGCTTTGCACTCCAACGCTTGCAAACCACACATTTATGCACGACCTTTTTTACTACTTGTCTAATTTTGGGAATCCAAAACTGTTGTCTGATCTCTATTATCACTTCTCTAACTCCAGCATGTAACAGCTTATGATGAGTATCCAGGATCAAAAGGTCCACAAAGTGCCCCCCAGAAGGTAGCAAAATTGGATGTCTTTTCTCCTCTGGAAGCCCAGAAAACTGTAGTCTACCTCCTACTCTCAATAAATCCTGATCCAAAACACATCCAAACCCTTGAGCGCAGAATGTGTTGGTAGAACCTGTAATGGATGGCTGGTGAGCAATTCTCTCTCTTCACCAAATTTTTCCTTCTGCATATATACCACCCAGTATTTCCTGGCTTGCTGAATCTCATTACTGTTCAGAATTCCTTCCCTTCTTGTTTCTCCCTTAATGTTGTTGGTAAATCTATATACCCATGCTGTCACTCTTAATCTTTTCAGACTGCTAATGTCCTCAAGCCTCAATATGGGGTCCTGCTGCATAACTTGACAACTGTTCACAGCGCATTTTCTCACCTCACTCACCCATGCTTCTTCAGCCTGGCATTCTCCTACAATAGGCTGATTAGAAGGCCAGTTTTCACTTCCAAGTTTTAGCCACTCCGGCCCATTCCACCACAAACTTGACTGTGCAAGATCTTTCACTGAAATTCCTCGTGTTGGTAAATCAGCGGGATTTTGGGTGCCTGGACAATGCTTCCATTGCTTGGGATCTGTGTGCGCTTGAATTTCCTCCACCCTATTGGCAACAAATGGTTTCCATTTCCTTGCCTGGCTTCTTAACCAGTGCCAAACTATAGTGGAGTCTGTCCAATAATAGCTTGGAATTTCAGAGAGGGCCAAAGACTTTTGCACTATAACTGCAAGCCGACTAGCAATAACTGCACCACCCATCAATTCCAACCTTGGAATAGAAAGCCTTTTCAAAGGTGCTACTCTGCTCTTTGCAGCAACCAACCTGCAACTTACTTCCTCTTGCAATGCGCCTCTTATATAAATACAAGTTGCATAGGCTTCCTCACTTGCATCACAAAAGATGTGCAGCTCCAAATTGTCTGGACTATTGTTCAACTCTCCAAAGTACCATCTTGGGATTTCAATGTCTCCAAGATGTGCCAATTCTTTGAACCAATATTTCCACCTTACCACCATATGATCAGGTAACTCTTGGTCCCAACCAAGTCCAATTTCCCAGAGGCTCTGAAACCAAATTTTTTACTTTATCACAAATGGAGCCAGGAATCCAAGAGGATCAAAGACCTTTGAAGCCAAACTAAGAGCTGTACGTTTTGTCCACCTTGTCTCATTCTCAGCCAGCTCTACTAAAGATTTCCCATTGAAGGTAAACAAATCATTATCTTGCTGCCAAACAATGCCTAGCACCTTTGCGTCTATTGCCCACAACTCCTTAATACCAGAATCCTCAATACTTTCTGCTGCATCAGGTACTACACAGGAATGACTCATAAACTCTTGTAATTGCGAATGATTGGTCTGCCCATTTTCTAAGCTCCATGCCAGCCTCCCTCATTATAGCTCTAGCCTCCATGAATATCTGTTTAGCCATTTCTGTATTATCCACGGAACACAGCAAATCATCAACATAAAAATTTTTCTTATGTGTTCAATAGTGTTAGGATAGACTTCAGAATATTTCTTAAAATGGTACTGCACAGTAGCTGCCAACAGAAATGGACTAGAGCTGAGGCCAAACAACACTGACTTCATTCTATATGCTTGAACCTTAGGTTCATTTTCCAACAAGTCTTTCGTATCCACCCACAGATACCTTACTGCATCTCTGTCCTCTGGTTTTAACTTTATCCGCAAAAAGGCTTGCTTCACATCTGCAGTCAATGCTACTCTACCAAACCTGAATCTCAGTAACAAGGAAAATAAATCTGCATTTAAATTTGGCCCAGCATCCAAACAGTCATTCAAGGACACACCACCTTTGTCCTTGGCTGAGCCATCAAAAACTACCCTCAGTTTGGTGGTAGTTTTGTCTCGCCGTACCACTGCATGGTGTGGCAGATAATGTGCCTCCTGGCTCACCAGCTCACCTTGCACCCTTTCAGCATAGCCCTCCCTTACATAACTTAGGATGGCCTCATTGTATTCAATTAACAACTCCTCATTTTTTCTTAGCCTGTACAATGAAGTCTCCAACCTCCGATTAGCTAGCTGAAGGTTTGAACCGGGTTTGCAAGAATCCTTCCATGGTAGGCCAACTTCATAGCAACCATCTCTAAACCCAATCCCTTTTTCAAATTGCTCTAAAACATCATTGTTCACTGTACTTGCCTGTTTGTCCTTTATGCCAATAGATTCAAGTTCCCAAAACGCTTTCAAATGCCTTTCCAGACCATGGCTGTTCTCCTCAATCTTAACAAAAAGAGCCTTAACTTCCATTTCATTGCAATAACTACCATGTAGCATCCAGCCTATTACTTACTCAATAGCTACCGGGCCTCGAGATGTGCGGACAATATTACCAGTGATGAAGTCCCAATAATAGTCAGCTCCAATCAAAAGACTAATATCTTCTGTTCTTTCAAACTTATTATTGCCCAAATTAATTCCTTTAACTTGCAATTCTTGGACACATGCCATATCTAAACAAGTAGTGACTGGAGCACAAAGTTCCTCAATCTCTACAGCTTGGACCTTGATAGTGGGACTTTGCTGTAACAACCCTTTAACCAGAACTTCTACCTTCTTAAATTTGGTTCGGTTTTGAACGGAACCCCCAAACCCAGAAATTCTTAAATTTTCCCTCTTAAGTTCTTTAAACTTCAATTTTCTTGAAATTCTGGTCTTAATAAAACTACACTGGCTACCACTATCAAACAACACTCTTACAGTAGCTTCTCCCTCATTCCCAATTAATAAGGCTGCAGTTGTTTGCAATAATCCCCCTTTACTTTTACTCCCTTGCATAGCAGTGGCATGTGCCACTGATGTCTCTACTTCTGGGGTAGGCCTACTAGGAGTGTTTTCACACAATAATGGCTGATGCCTACCATGACATTTTTTGCACAAAATTTTAAACTTACAAAACCTTGCTCTATGACCTTTCAAAAAACATTTAAAACATGCTGTGGACTTAGTTACCCTGTCCTTTCTCTCCTCAAGGGGTAAAGCCTCAGCCACCTCACATTTATATGACTTGTGGTTGCCTTCGCAAAATATGCATTCCTTGATTCCCTTTAATTTATTCTCAGAGGATGCATGTAGAGCTGACACTGTACCTGGGCTATTCCCTTTTGTGGAAACTTTGGTGCTGTGCCTGCCTTTGTCCCCTTGTTTACCATCACACTGTGCAAACTCAACTCCCTCTCGTCTTGCTAATTCTGTGCCTAAAAGACTTAACATCTGCTGAAGGGGGATGTACACATGTTCTGCAGAGTGTCCCCTACTTAATTCAAGCAAATTGAGCTAGGCAATTTAGACTCCAGTGTAGGAACCAACATTATACCATACCTTTCCATTCCTACACCCAAGTTGTCCAGGGACCTAGTTCTAATTTCAAATTCATCATATAACTGCCGTAACTCCTTGACACTATTAGGATTATTAACAGGAGGTATAGCTAAAAGTGCACGGAGGTGGCTTTTAATTAAGATCTCTGGCTTACCAAACCGTTTCTTTAATATATCCCAAGCCACATTATAATTAGCCTCTGTTAATGCTAATCCTGCTATAGTCTTTGCTGCCTCCCCTTCCAAGAGGGACCGCAAATAATTAAACTTCTCCACGGCACTTAACACTTGACTAGAATGAACTGCTGATTGAAAACTGTCTGCCCATCCTTGCCATTCCTGAATACTCCCAGAAAATGTTTTGAGTACAAGCCTCGGTAATTGAACTACAGATCTGTTAACCTTAACTTCACAAACATCATTTGTTGAGTGTTGTGTTTCATTATTAGACCTGGTCTCTAACTGTACTGAGCTGCTAAACTCTTTTGCTCGGAGGCCTACTTTAATTATATCATCAATAATCTCTTCAAAGTAAATTATGTTATTTTCTATTTCATCCTCTTCTATAAGAGCCTCAATTTTAACATTTACCTCACTTAGAGCAACCTTTTTAGTTTCTAATATGGAAAGCTGCGCAGTCACTAAGCGTAAATCCTCTTGCTCTATGGCAGAATCTATAGTGGCAATGACCTTTGTAATTAGACCTTTGTAGGCGCTTCTCCTTTTTATAAATTTGTTCAATTCAGATGCACTCATCTTCAATGCAAACAACAATTGGGCTCAATACCAAATGAGCTGAATTGGCAGAAATACTTAACCAAACTGATCAAACGCAAATTTTACTTTCAAATAAACTGAATTGCTGGGTGGGGTACTAACCAAACACCAGTATGGAATACCAAATTTTCCACCCCAGGACCTTAATTCAATAATAACCCAAATTAACCAAACCGGTAAAATGTAGGCCAAAAACAACGACAGACGACTGGCCAAGTTTCGCAATTGGGCAACCAAACTTTCTACCCTGGGACCTTAATTCAATAATAACCCAAAATTAACCAAACCGGTAAAATGTAGGCCAAAAACGACGACAGACGACTGGCCAAGTTTAGCAATTGAGCAAACAAACTTTCTACTCTGGGACCTTAATTCAATAATAACCCAAAATTAACCAAACCGGTAAAATGTAGGCCAAAAACGACGACAGACGACTGGCCAAGTTTAGCAATTGGGCGACCAAACCCTGGGACCTTAATTCAATAATAACCCAAAATTAACCAAACCGGTAAAATGTAGGCCAAAAACGACGACAGACGACTGGCCAAGTTTCGCAATTGGGCGACCAAACTTTCTACCCTGGGACCTTAATTCAATAATAACCGAAAATTAACCAAACCAGTAAAATGTAGGCCAAAAACAACGACAGACGACTGGCCAAGTTTCGCAATTGGGCGACCAAACTTTCTACCCTGGGACCTTAATTCAATAATACTCAACCCGTCTAGGCCTAACTTGGGCTACAATTTGCACAATCAGAACTTTGCCGAAAAATAGTCACTGACTCAGTTTTGGGGTAGAATCCGGTTCGAAGGACCATGTTAATTTATTTATTTGTTGGGTTCAAAATCCCAGCTGAGCCGTGAACGGCCAAATTCTAAAGGGCCAGTGCTACCTACAGCCCAAGTTAAGCTAAAATTAAAACTTACGGATTTGAGATCCTATTAGGTCCTACCTCAGGGTTGTTGACTCGATGCGGGCCTACCTTAGACCTTTGTTACATGAATTTAATATAAACAAAAGGGGTACTACTTATGGTCTTCTTTCTCAACCTTGCAACAACAACGCAACCTGGACTATTGCACGATGCAACAATCTTGTATCTAAACAACCAAACTGAATTGCAAGAGAGTTCTCTAACAGACCACACCCTGTACGTACGACATCCCACAAACGAGTAGAAAGAACGCGCAGCGCCCCAAAATGATGCCAACAGTGTGACCAAACAATGATGCCACAAGAGCTAAAAAATGCTAGCTCTAAATTAAGTTAATTTTTCACTAACCTTACAATTATGAGATGGATATATATACACCTTAACTTAATATATACAAGCAATGCTGCATCAATCAGCTTAGTCATCATATCGCCTTGGGACAACAATGGTTCTTCCTCTTCTAGATTTTCTAACAAAGAAAAGAAAAGATTACCAAATGGCCCTTGAGTATGTCAAGTCAATGATGGTAACAAAATAATAAACAAATGATAACTCCGAAAGAGGAATAGCACTAATAAAAAATTTCAATGCACATCTAACTAAGAATGAAAGTCAAAAGCAGTTTCTCCTGCAAGTAGTGGAGCAACATCGCCTGCAGTTTCCTAATGTAAAAAAATCAAACTTGAAGCAGGAACTGCGAACGCAGCAACAATGAGTGGGAGATGGGCACCCATGAGACCCCCACCTCTGAATGGGTAATACTTAGGCTGACCATATTTCCTTGAGACAAAAACGGGACATTGGGATGGCAAAAAAGGGACGGGGGTTATGTAATATTCTGTATTCATGAAAAAGTAAGTACATAAACATATTGAGCTTACAATTATTCTTCAGTGACAGAACCCATACAAAAACCCATACAAAACGGTACTGTCCCGTTCAAAACGGTACGTATGGTCAGCCTAGTAATACTCCATTATAGTTGAATATGGAGGGGGACTGCGATAAATTAAAGAATTTTTTTAATATGAATTCAAAGAATTTTGAAACAAGAAATTTAAAGTCGAGTGTGGCACCACTAAATATTTATTAATTTTGATAAGTTTTGGTCAGTAACGTTTTTTTAATATAGGTAACAATTTCCGAGGGTAAGACTTAAGATTCAGATACTTTTAAAATTTACTGTATAATTTTGGACCACCCTAAATTATATATATATATATATATATATATATATATATATATATATATATATATATATACAATAATAATGAAAATGTTCATCATAAATATCATTCATGTGTGACTTTCGTGAAATAATTTTCATATATATATAACCTTACCTTAACTTACAACCTTACAAAGGTTCCGCGCGATGATTTCTCATTTCACGAAGGTCACGCTTGTCGCCCCTCCTCTCGAGTTGGCCTGGTGAAGTAGTGAGTTGGACTCTTGCGCTCTCCACCTCATATAGCCAGGTACACCCGGCTCATCGGGGATTGTTCTGAGCCAGGCTCTAGTCTTCTTTTGAACATTTCCACTGCAACTCCCTTCGTGTTTCTTAGGTCTTTGGGCAACTGATTTGGGCAACTGATTCGGTCCTCTCACTACAAAACTATTTTCTTTCAGGGTTAAGGATGTTCCCTGTCTCACCTTCAATTTGCGAATACGACACAGTCTACCGTTTCTACTTTCCACCGTTGTTTGGGGAGTTATGGGATTCAAAGTAAGATTAGGGACTAGTTTCTCCATTATTTTCCAAGTGTAAACAATGGTGCATCTCTCTCTTCTCCTTTCCAGTGAATATAGGTCTAGTTCTCGTAACCTTTCCCAGTAATTTAGTTCTTTGCACCCATTGATCTTGGCTGTGAAGCTTCTTTGGATCCCCTCCAGCTGTCTAATGTCTTCTTTTTTATATGGGGATGTTAGGACTGAGCAGTATTCCAATTTGGGTATTATCAGGGTTTTCAGTAGAGGAATCATTACATTCCTATCCCTTCGTTTAAAGGTTCTCAATATCTGACCCGTTATTCTCTTTGCTCTGTTTACTGCTATCTTATTTTGTGTTTAAAATTTCGCATCATCTGTCATTATTACAACCCCTAAATCTTTTGCTCTGGAATTTCTCTGAATTTCCTGTCCATTTGGGGGTATAATATTCCATGGATTTTAGGTCTTCTCTTTTTCCATACCGTAATAGCTGAAATTTCTCGGTGTTAAACTTCATATTGTTGTCTTCCGTCCACTTGTAGAGTCTGTTTATGTCGGTTTGCAGAGATCCTATATCTTCTTGGTTTCTTATTTTTCTACTGATCTTTGTGTCATCCTCAAAGGATGTTACTGTGCTGTCTCTGGTAACGTCCTCATCTATGTCAGTTAGCATGATTATGAAGAGTAGTGGAGCTAATACTGTTCCTTGTGGTACCGAGCTGAGGACCTCTGATTCTGATGAAGATACTCCTTGTACTGTAACGACTTGCCGCCGCTCACTAAGGAAATTATATATCCATTTCCCTACTTTTCCTGTTATTCCCATATATTTCAGTTTATGTATTATGATTCCGTGGTCACACTTGTCGAACGCTTTAGCAAAGTCTGTGTATAGTACATCATAGTTTTCATTACTTTCAAGTGAATCAATAATGTTGTTGTAGTGTTCCATTAGTTGTGATAGGCATGATCTGCCTGACCGAAACCCATGTTGGTTATCATTGAATTTTTTCTAAGTTTCCAAAAAGTCATAGATTTTCTGTCTAACTATTCTTTCAAATATTTTAGTGAGATGAGATGTAAGCGATACTGGCCTATAGTTTTTGGCCTCGGATCGATCTCCTCCTTTATATATTGGGACTATGTTCGCGCTCTTCAGGATACCCGGTATTTATCCCGTGTCTAATGATCGTCTCCATATCCAGTATAGGGGCTCAGCGATTGCATTCTTGCAGTTTTTGATCAGTGTGGCATTCCATTTATCCGGTCCTGCCGCTGAGTGTGTTTTTAGTTTCCCTATCACTTGTGTAATATCATCCGTCGTAAAGTCGAAATCCGTTTTACTTTCCCCTTGTGGTTGGTTCTTCAAAGAACGCGTTTCTATCGCATATCAATTTGTCAGTTTTTGGGATACTGAAAGATGATTCGTACTGAGCTCTTAATATTTCATACTTTCTGTTAGATCATCAGATAAATCACTGTTCTAATTTTTTAAAGGTCCGATAGTCGCATGGTTTTTCGACTTTCTTTTTGCGAAATTATAGAAGTACTTTGAGTTAGCCTTTATCGCTTCTATAGCGTCTTCTTCTTTTTCTGTATGCTTCTCGATTAGTTCCTGTATGACGACATCGATATATATATATACATATATATATATATATATATATATATATATATATATATATATATATATATATATATATATATATATATATATATATATATATGGTGGGAGAAATGTCTTTAAGGATTTTATACAAACAAATAATTTATTAATAATAAACAGATTTCAATGATAGATTCCTTGGTTAGAACAGGAAGGCCCTCGGCCCCAGCCCCAGTCAGCACCATATCAGTGAGGATAGAATACAGCAATGAATGAAAGTGTATCTTGTATCATGTGCTATTTCTTATAATAATTGTGAAGAAATTTTGCGTTTATTTCAAGAAAAATATAATAAACCACCACCAAATGCAACCACTCTTCGATACTGGCAGTTCAAACTTTTGGAAAAAGGGAGCCTGGTAAAAGATCGTCCAAGAAGCGGAAGGCCAGTAACGGCGACAAGAGACAACAACATAGAAAATGTCCTCGCCAGTTTTCAAGTCGATCCAACAACTTCAACGAGAAAAGTCGCAGAGGAATTGGTTATTTAAAAATTTTCAGTAGCAAAAATATTGAAATCACAAGGGTATCACAATTACAGACCCATTTACTTTCAGCTCATATACAACGATGATTCTGATAGACGGCTGCAGTTTGCTAAAACAATGAGACAAAAGTTCAACAGTGATCCAGATTTCGTTCGAAAGATCCCATTTTCACCTCAATGTGTCTTCGGTTTAACGAGTAAAGGAAACAAACACAACGTTCACTACTGGGCGAAAAAAATTCCAACATACGACTGGGTAAACGCGTTAAAACGGCTACACTAATAGTTTGGGCTGCATTGGTTATTCAGGACTCGTTTCCTTTAACATATCGAGAGATACGATGGCTGGAAAACGCTTATGCCAGGTATTGAGAGACAAAGATTTGGCCGCAGTTTACTAATGGCGTTGGCAGGAATTGGCTTTATCAACATGATGGAGCGCCACTACATTACTCCGCAGCTGTTGTGAGATTCTGGATACCAACCTTCTGGCTTTGGGCTTATTTGCGTGACAAACTCTCCACTCCTGGTTTCATTTATCCAAATGTGAATGCCCTTGGCCGCAGAATACTGTAGATGAAGAACTGAAGAGGATCCCACTCAATATGTTCAGAAGAACAATGAAGAGTTTCATAGAGAGAATGTACAAATGTATCATAACGGATGGAGAACGCTTTGAAGATTAAATTACAATTTAACAAAATATTTGTATGCCTAAAATTCTTATAGACTTTTTTTTATTTGTTTCATCATTTGAACACTTATCTGTATAATGTTGTTAACTAAATAGTTGTATGTATAAAATTATTAAAGACTTTTCTCCCCACCCGTATATTCCTTTTGGCCAATCACCGTGCGTCAACTAAAATACTAAAAAAGCAGTACTTCTAGTGAATTAGGGGAATTGCATTATACTTTATACAATACTGTGGTAATGTCTACAGAAGAGATATATGTAGCGTCAGAACCCATTGAGTGGACGAAGGACGTAAAAGAAATAAACCAACCAACCCCTTGAATGGCCATTTTTGGGGTCGTTAGTTTCGATGCTTTCTGATGGTCGAAAGACATTAAGGATTTCACCGAATCAAACTTTCCCAGTACTCCAATGGAGCTATCGGATTACAAGCATGAAAAATGGTTATCTGACTGTCTAAAAATTGTATATACAATATATTTTTACCGAATAGTAGAAGAATCATGTTTGAAAATAATTTCACTTTCAGAAAAAAAGTGGGTTTGAGATCAGGAATTGTCCAATAAGTGATCAAAATGCTGGGTTAGAGGTTATGAATTGTTCAGTCAGGGACCAGGTTTAATTTCTTCCTGTAATAACGTGGGGGTGTTAGACCCCATTAGGTATAAGGTTATTAAATAGACAATAAAGGTAGCCTACTTACAGGTGCTTTGATTTAGATCTTCTTTAGGGCCTATCATAGGTGCCAGCGCCCCACAAACAACCTGCCTAATTCTCTAACTTTACTAATTTAGAAGCTATAGACGTTACCCCTAACTGATATAATAATTAAACAATTCCAACTGCTTTACTTTACCACTTTAGAAGCATCACCAAATTAAACTTAGCAATGATTTAGGCAGATACAAAAATACATGCTGTTTAGTTCAGCCCAATAAACGAACAGACCGCCTTCCGCTGTTTATCTTTTTGTGTTGCCATTCAGCTTTCTTTTAGTGACTTTTAGACTATATACATATATATACACACACGTCACCTCACTTCCAAAGCCTGATCAGTCGGAGGAAGAAAGATATTTTTTACTCCCCAAATATGGTACTATACATAAATGTATGATGCTAAAGCCGAGAGGAGTAAAAGCATATCAATGGGAGTCAGAAATGAGCTAAATTAGATGTTGAGAAACATTCAGATAATCTAATTATATTACATTAATTAGATTATTATTATTTTTTTTAATAATTTACTTATTTTTCTTAACTACTAAGTTAATGGCCTATGTACCGTGCGATGATCGGTCAAAACGTCCCCTAGCCAAACTGTACCCTTGTCAAAACGTCCCCATTCTAAAGTAACCCGGCTAGGTTAATTGAATGCCCGGTTAGGTCAACTGTATGCCCTTGACGATTGGTTAGGTTAAGTTGTGATATTTTCATTAAAATTCTTTTATATCACAAAGGTTTCCCGTAGGTTTTGATGGCTATTATGCAGCTAAGGGGCGTCGCGGCTTTATAAACATACACTACCCTTTTCGACTTTAGAAATATATGTATATCGCACTGCAATTGATTATATACTGGGGAAATATCATTTTATGGTGAAGTTTAAGGAGATTATGTTCGAAAAACTTCGAATTTGCCGCTATCACCACCATGATCAACATAGCGGACGTCAACCAATCACCAAGCGCTCTCGTGACATCATCCAGCCAATCAAATTTAAACCTGGCTTTATCCCAGGTTTAAAATCGCGCTATTTCTCAGTCTAGATTCCAACATGGTGTGCGAAACTTGCAATCTTAATTATATCAAAGTTTATCGTTATTTTTTTAATGACGATTTAGCCTTAGACCTTTTCAGAGACCACGGCGTTATTCCGGAATCTAGTAATTATTCTCAGTGCGGTAAAAAATGCGATATTCAAAGAGATAAGGTATTATTTCAGTGCAACACTAAACCAGTTAGGTTAGATTGCTTTAATTGGTGATAATTGTTGTTTTTTCCTGCATTATTTGGTGATAATTCTTGGGTTTTTTCTGTTACTTTTTCATGCTTAAGTTGGCGCGTTGGCGCACAGTGTGCGCCATTTTGTAGTTCATATATTCATGTTTTACATGGTTTCATAATTTTTACATGCTGTTTCTTATGCTAATAAATATCCTGTTTTATAAAAATAAACGTTTGCTAAGTTTAATTGCTTTAATTGGCCTAATTGGTAGATTTTCCTGATGAAAATGCATCGCGCGCCTACTTAAGAGTTAAAAGCATGAAAAAACATGCAGAAAAAACAAAAATGGTAATTGTATACAACTCCCCCTCACCTCAATTTTATGAAACTGACTTCACAATCGATGTAAAACCTTTATTTATAGCATGTAATTACTTTATTTATTTTCGGAAACCAGCCTAACCTAACCTAGAAAAATGTATTTTTGACTAAAAAAGTGCATAACTTAACATGTTATTACATTATCATTTGTATAATTTAGGTCTCGGGGGTACGGGGGCAGAGCCCCCGTAAAGATCACGCATCACAAAGTGAACCTTATACCGATCAATTTGTGATGCGTGATCTTTACGGGGGGTGGAGCCCCCGTACCCCCGAGACCTAAATTATACAAATGATAATGTAATAACATGTTAAGTTATGCACTTTTTTAGTCTTCATCTAGGGCACATGACGAATCAAGTTCTCAAATCGAAACCACACGAACAGCACGTCATAATTCGATCACAAACACGATTAAACGGAGGTATTACCCAAACTGAATCCAATTAGAAAAAAAAAAAATAGCCAGAACAGAAACCAACCAACTAATTAAGTCGCAGAGTAGCGAAAAAATAGCCCAATCAGAAAAACGTCACGTCAAATGATATCGTTAATTAAATAATATCTCCATAAATAGATCGACCGAAAAATTTTTTACTTAAAGGAAAGGTTTTATTTATTATTTTCGGTAAATTTATAGTATTACACCCGTCTCCCTTTGGAGGTGAAATTTATGTTTTTCCTATGGTTTGTGATGTGTTTTGAACGAATCTGACATTCAAAACCGTCGGAAATGACTCGTTTTTGAGATAACCCCCCTCCCCCCCAGCCGGCAATCTGGGGGATCCTGGTGGGAACCGAGAGTTCTCGGGTGGAAAAATCACAGAAAACGAGTCATTTCCGACGGTTTTGAAGGTCAGATTCGTTCAAAATACATAAAAAACCATAGGAAAAACATAAATTTCACCTTCAAAATTGACCTAACCTTCCTAACCTAACCAAACCTAACCTATGCTAACCAAACCAAACCAAACCTAACCTATCCTAACCTATCTACAACGCCACAGAAATAAACAACAAACTCAAAGAAAAACAAACAGAAACATTCAGGGAATTCATAACAACACTAAACCACTCCACAGATACATACAGGCTATACAAGACTATAAACAGCATTACCCACTCTAACAGCGGCATTCACACCTCACACGCGGCTATCTGTCGCAGCCAAAATAATATCCCAACATACACACAACAAGCTAACATTCTAGTTAATCACTACGCAAAGATAAGTCACTTAAACAGAGACAACAACCAGAAACATGCAGACAGACAAACAGCCAGACACAAGAAAACCTACAGACTCGACATGACCATTACACCCTTCAATACAGACCAGACCACCAAGATCATCAAAAACATTAAGAATTCGAAGGCTACTGGACCAGACAACATATCTAACATACACCTTAAACACTTGGGCCCACAAGGAATATTAGCTCTCACAAATATCAGCACATATTCATACCAACACTGTATTATTCCTGACATATGGAAACAAGGTAAAATTATTACACTACTCAAACCAAACAAAAATCCAACAGAACCAGCTTCCTATAGACCCATTACTTTACAATGCACACCTTCCAAAGTAACAGAAAGACTAATCTTACAAATCACCAACCCACACATACCACTATCGCCTACTCAACATGGATTCAGACCTCACCACTCAACCACGACATTACTCACTAACCTCACGCAGCACATCATGGATGGCATCAACTCCAGAAGACCAGCTCAACGTACACTATTAGCAACAATAGACATTAGTAAAGCATTTGATGCTATCCCACGCTTCCCTCTCATAAACAAAATACTCAACACAAACATGCACAATAACACCAAAAGGTGGCTGAGCAACTATCTCTCAGGAAGATACTCACATGTCACATTTAATGGCAAGTCATCCAAAAACAAGCTTTTTCCGAACGGGGTCCCTCAAGGCTCTGTTCTCTCACCAACACTCTTCAACTTATACATGCATGACATTCCAACACCCATAGATAACAAGCTTACCTTATCATCATATGCAGATGATATCACTCTAACATCCACCCACAACAACATCGACACCGCTACAAATAACCTACAAACATACATAAACAGTATACAAGACTGGCTCACACACAATAGACTCAAAGTAGCGCCCACAAAATCAACCATCACCTTGCTTACAAGCAACACAAAAGAACACCAGGTAATTCCACAGCTTACACTAAACAACATCAACATTCCACACACTCACAGAACCAAAATACTTGGTGTCACATACAACACATCATTATCTTTTGCAAACCACATTCAGGACATTAAAACCAAATGTACGTCAAGACTTAACACGCTTAGGGTACTAACAGGCACAAACTTTGGACACCAGCAGGAAACAACATCACTCATATACAAACAATATATTCGCTCAGTTATGGACTATGCTAGCCCATGCTGGGCACCCATTATCTCAAACACACACACAAACACCTTACAAACAATACAAAACAACGCACTTCGTATCATTACAGGATGCACTCAAACAACACCAATAGAACACCTGCACACAGAAACAAAAATACTAAAAGTTAGGGAACATTTAGACATGAGGGGAACACAATTCATGGCAGCAGCGACAACTAACCCACAACACCCTTGCCACTACATGTACAATCATGCACCAACACCTCGCACCATTAAGGTAACACCAGAGAGATATTATAACGAAATACTCCATTCCATACCACGCCCCACAGACATCACACAGTACAGAAAACACATACACACACATCTAACCCACAAAGCACTGACACGACTCGGTCCGAATGCGGTCCTAGGTGCGAAGCCGCCACCCATTAACAGGTCAGAGATCAGCCTGAGCAGATCGGATCGAGTTAACTTAGCACGATTCCGATGTGGACATCACCCAAACTTACGGACATATAAACACAGACTAGACAACTCCATAGACGACACCTGCCACCTGTGCCAAGACACACTACAAACAATTGAACACATTATGACGGACTGTACCGCTCTAGCACAACAACGAACACAACACAACATCACTAGTGCGCTGAACCTCTGGTCCACTCCGGAGAGGGCGATCGGTTACCTGCGTGCCGCCGGCTTGCTCGATCAGGGTGGGCTGATCGGCTAAACAACAACAACAACGCCACAGTTTCTGGTCTTGGCGATATGTACACTCCGTTTTACAATGTGGACACTTCATTACTATCGGTAGAACACCGTGAGCACGCAGAAACTCAACACTTTTTTCTAAATTTTCGTAGAAAGCGACAATACAGCTGTAATAATCGAACGAGCACGCGTCACACGAAGCCATTCCGGTAGCAAAGTAATTCAAATTCGAAATGGATGGAGCGCAGTGATTGGGCAGACATGTAACGGTCACACAAACGAACACACAAACGAACGTACGAACACACAAACGAACGTACGAACACACACTAGATACACACCAAAAAAAATGTTTATATCTCGAAAACGAAGCATTTGCGACGGAAACGCTATAGAAGGAAAGTGTCTTAGAATTAACAAATCTACTTAATGAACATATAATAATTGCTGGACGTTAGACGGGCGTAATACTATAATAATACCTTATTTTCTACGCATTGCAATAATTGTTATTAGAAATTGAGGTGAGGGGGATATTGCATACAATTACCACAAAAATTATCACCGATCTCGGCGACGCCCCTTAGCTGCATAATTACCGTTTTCATTAATAAAATTAATCAAAACCTACCGGAAAATTATTGAATGCCCGGTTAGGTCAACTGTACGCCCTTGGCGATTGGTAAGGTTAAGTTGTGATATTTTCATTGAAACTAACAAAAATATCATACTTTTGTATGGTTAATTTCGTCGCCCTTATATAGTATTCTATACAAGGGTAGATTCTATCATTTTTATGCATATAGATTCTACTATTAACATCATTTCTATACTTTTGACTAGGAAACGTTTTGGCTAGTGGACATTTTGACCAGTAACCCGTACCGTACAAGACCAGTTTTTTCTTAAAGGTGGCAAGTTGGCGAACGTATTGTTTTGTTTACAAAGTCACAATTTTGCCAAAGCAATAATGTTAGTGGGTTATCAATAATTAAAAATTGGAATATAACCCACAGGAACTCGAGACCTGCTTTTCTTTTTCAGCAAAAGTTGAAGATTAAGACCAAGACCCATACAAACTTGAAGCCTATTTTTCTTTAATACTGTTATTTCTAAATTAAAAGACATTTGATTTGTCACATTGGCAAAGGCAAATTGAGTTTTGAATTCCGACGTTAATGGCTGTAAGTGGACGCTCATTTGAGGCTTTAATTTAGGCCTAGGTTAAATCGGTGTATTGCTATTTTTTACATAATAATAACATGCTTGCTTTAAATTAAGGTAAATATTGGATTTTACTCCGTCTGGTTTTATAATGAGAGTAAACTTTTCTGGTTAATTTTGAGGTGCTTTGCACGAATCTGCCATTGGTTTCCTGTGCAAATGCGTAGTTTTTGAGATATCGTAACAAACATAGGATATGTTCATGTTATAAGATCTTGTAAATGATGCATTACCACAGGAAATGTGCAAAACACCTCAAAATTAACCAGAAAAGTTTGCTCATTATGAAACCACACTGGGGTAAAAACGAAAAACTAATAGCTTAACCTAACCTAACCTTAGCATTCTCACCTTATTTCGGAGGAGGATATAGTTTGGCTATAGCAGTTAGGAAGTTTTGTGGCCTCATCATCATCTGAGAATCAAGTTCACAAGACTGACACGTCATACTGCTAGCACAAAACTCACCAAACTAACAAAATTTAGTCACAAAAAAATAGCTAGAACAGAAAATAATAAACTAATTAAGTCGCTAGAGTAGCAAAAAATAGTCAAATCAGGAAAAATATTTTATGAAAGTGCGGTAATTGTATACAACATCCCCCTCACCTCAATTTTATGAAATTAATTTCACAATCGATGTAAAACCTTTATTTGTAGTATGTAATTACTTTTTATTTTCAAAAAAACCAACCTAATCTAACCTAACCCTAAGATATACCCTAATGGGATATGTTAAATAAAGTAATTACATGCTATAAATAAAGGTTTTACATCAATTGTTAAGTAAATTTCATAAAATTGAGGTGAGGGGGATGTTGTATACAATTACCATAACTTAACTTATTATTACATTATCATTTGTATAATTTAGGTCTCGGGGGTACGGGGGCTCCACCCCCTATAAAGATCCTGTATCATAAATTGATCGGTATAGGGTTCACTTTGTGATGCGTGATCTTTACGGGGGCTCCACCCTTGTACCCCTGAGACCTAAATTATACAAATGATAATGTAATAACATGTTAAGTTATGCACTTTTTTAGTCTTCATCTAGGGCACATGACGAATCAAGTTCTCAAATCGAAACCACATGAATAGCACGTCATAATTCTATCACAAACACAACTAAACTGAAGTATTACCCAAACTGAATCTAATTAGAAAAAAAAAATAGCCAGAACAAAAACCAACCAAGTAATTAAGTCGCAGAGTAGCGGAAAAATAGCCCAATCAAGAAAAATATTTTATGAAAAAAAAGTTGCATTTGACGTGACGTCACATCAAATGGATATCATTAATTAAAATTTCAGAAGCAAATATCTCCATAAATATGATCAACCAAAATTTTTTTTACTTAAAGGAAAGGTTTTATTTATTATTTTCTATGCATTACAATCATTTTTATTAGAAACTGAGGTGAGGGGGATATTATATACAATTACTGAAAGTACATTATAGCCAAAACAGGAAATATATTTTATTAAAAAAAGTACATTTGAATAAATTTGCACAAGATAAGATGTATATTTTTTAGTCAGTTTTTAATAGCAATTCAATATATACTTATATAGTACTTGTTCAACTGCTTGTGACTGGGAGTAAAATCCTAGATTAATTCAAGATTCATATATGACCAGATTGCCTAAACTGCATAATCTATAACATTCTCATATGACACTCGTGTTTTTTGAAAAAATTCTTATTCAGAATTGTGAAAGTGTGTATTATAAATACTTCTTGTTTATAATATTTGTCTTATACTAAACATGCTTTGGAAATAAAATCCTTGCATTAATTTTAATTAAAATTTTGGCAATATCCTATTTTAGCATCCTAAATTATTCAACCAACCAAAAATAAATGATACTCCAACACTTTCAAATTACTTGTTTATGTTAATTAGGTTAATTGACTACCCAGTAGGGTCAACTGTACACCCAAAATGATTGGTTAGGTTAAATCTTGATATTTTTGTTAGTTTAAATGAAAATATCATGACAACCAATCATCAAGGGTGTACAGTTGACCTAACTGGTTGGTTGAACAATTTGGGATGCCAAAATAGGATACAGGCAATCCTCAACTTGCATAGTTAATGTGTTCCTGAAAATCTGTACGTAAGTCGAATGATAGAAACACATGTTATAAGGGGTAATGCATTCCAAGTTCTCAGAAAATATACCATAAATTTCATAATTTAAGTAATAAAATCTTAGTTTTTTCAGCCCTAAGTGCTATTCAATGTACACACAGCATTGTGTATTCAATGTATACACAGCAAGAAAACCAACACAAAACTTCATTAAAATTTAACAATACCTATAAAAATATTAATAAAATATACAATATTTTATTACCTTAGACTGTGGACTTGAGAACATATTGGAGGTGGTGATGGTGGAGGAAGAGGGGGACTTGGAAGGGCACTTATGAGGAGACTTTGGAGGGGATCTGGAGGTGGATCTTGTAGGAGGTGTTGCAGGTGAGACTGCTGCAGAGGATGTTGATGGCTCCTCAGATGACTTGGATGGAGTTGAAGGTTCCTTCCTCAAGAATTTGTCTAGTCCAGGGAGAGTTGGACAGAGGACCTCTTCTTCTTCTTTTTGTAGAGCAGCTTGTAGCAAGTTGCAGTCCTCTCTATACCTCTTCTAACCATGGAGCTCCTCTCAGCATTCAGGTGATGGTCTTTTATGATCCGAGGAACTTGTCGAGGTAAGAGAATGCTTCACTCATAACCTTCACAGTCAAAGTCTTTGGAGGAGGACTTTGCATAACCTTGAGGTCTTCTCCTCCTTCTGGTGCTGGTTCCTTATGCTCCTCCTGCAAGGCAATCAGATCCTCATTGGTCATGGACTCTGCATGTGAAGGAATCAACTCATCCATATCTTTGGTGTTCACCTCCAGATCCAGTCAATTCATGAGCTGTACATCTTCACTTGTAGCACCTTCAGGAGTCTCCTCAAAGGATCCTTTGGAGCATATCCTAAAAGTTCTTAGCACCATCTGTGCATTGATACTCCTCCTTGATCTGGAACCAACTTGGAAAATAGACCAAGATACAAAACTCTGCAAGTGTGACCAGAACTTTGGAAGGCTTCCTTTGAGATGAATAAAATCAGGATTCTACATGCCAGAGTCAACCACCTTGAATGACAGATAAGTCCAACTTCAAGGAGCTCAAGATCAGGATCAACACAGCCAAGCATAACAGCCATACAGATTCTGTAAGCATAATATTGATCAGTGCTGAGGTCCTCCAGTACTTCATTAGAAATAACTGGAAATTTTGAATTCCTAATTGGTTTGAATGAAATCACATCCCACTGAGATACACTTCCACCAAGTTCAACCCCTATCTTTCCTGAAAATAAGTCTGGGCTCTTTGTTGTTCCATCTAGAGCAGTGGTTCCCAAACTTTTTTTGCCGCGGAACCCTTTGACATTATTTAAAAAAGCGTGGAACCCCTACCTATATTCAAGAATATTAAAAACCACAAATTGTGGGATAAAAAGAGAACTTATTTATATTAAAAAATAAATAAAAAAATTTGAATAAAAAAACCTTAATTTTTGTAAATTTGTACATAATTAGTTTAACAAAAATGAAATGAATACCTAATGGGAAGAATGCTTCTGCTTCTTAGACTCCAGTATCCTCTGGAAATTTGGTTTAATGGTGGATAATTGAATTCTCATATCTGGTGCAGCATCCAGTCTGCTGCGATATTCTGTTTTCGTGCTCGCATATCTTGAAAATCCTGATTCACACAAATATGTTGTTGCAAATGGCAATAGCACTCGTATGGCTCGTTTTGATAATTCCGGATATTCGTCACTTAAATTTCCCCAGAAAATAGCTACCGGAACTTCTTCAAACTTGGCCTTTAACTGAGTATCTGAAGTAATTTCTATTAAATTTTCATAATCCACTGCTAGAAATCCTGTTGGCTTTTCTTTAACTTTGAATGGATTCTGTACCCAGTAATGGTCTTTGTTCTTCACATTTGGAAAATACTCAATTAGAGATTCTGATAAGCTGTTGAGATGATTTTTAATATCATATTGAAGATTTCAACATCTAATTCCACTTCGGATTCTTGGAGAAAGTCACTAAGAAGCGGAAAACAGTCAAGAGTATTTTGTTCCACATCTGAGATCCAGTACTGCAATTTACGTGATAAAGATACCATTTTATCTTGCGCTTGAAAAATGTTTACTTCTTTCCCTTGCAGAGATAGACATGTTTCATTCAATTTTGAAAAAATATCTGCTAAATATGCAATCCTTGCTAGCCATGCCATATTTGTTAATCTGTCAGATAATCTAAATTTATGATCAATAAAATAAGACAACAATTCTCTCCTCAATTCAAACATTCTCACAAGAACATTTCCTCGTGAGAGCCACCTAATTTCTGTATGTAAAAGTAGAGTGTTATGAAGACAACCCAGATCTTCACACAAGGCCTTAAAAATTCGTGATTGCAATGGCCGAGATTTAATAAAATTGATAATCTGCACTGCTTCGTCCAAAACTATCTTTAATGAAGCTGAAATCCTTTTTGTCACTAATGCTTATCTGTGAAGAATGCAGTGATTACTGTTGCAGTTTTTTGCAACATTCTTGATTCGTGTTACAGCGCCAGCTAATTTTCCTGTCATTGCCTTTGCTCCATCGCTGCATACTGAAATACATTTTTCAAAGCCTATATCATGCGTTTTCATAAAATTATCAATGCAATTAAATATATCATTTGTGGTATGCAATTCTAAACTTTTGCAAAAAAGCAAATCTTCTTCAATTTTCTTATTAAAGTCATATCTAGCAAACACAAGTAAAATTGCTAGTCCAGCAACGTTTGTGGACTCATCTATTTGTAATACATAAGCATCACATACACGCAATCGTGAAATAAGTTCATTTGAATGTCATTAGCAATATCATTAATACGTCTTGACACCGTATTGTTGGAAAGAGATACAGCCTCAACTTTCTGAACAGAATCTTCATTAAACACGCAAGATATTATATCTTTTAATAAAGGTTTTATAAGTGATTCACCAATAGTATGTGCCTCACCAGCAAGAGCAATGCGGTAACATGCTTTATATGACGCTTCTGTTGCATTTTCATTGTCTGTTTTACATTTTTTTAATAAGACACTTCTAGAGCTATTCAGACTTTCAAGTTTTCTTTCAAAAAAGAAATATCTTTATTTTTAAAAGTCTGATGGTTTGTTTCCATATGTCTCTGTAACTTTGCTGGTGCTAAAGAACTGTTTGCTAATATTTTGTTACAAAGTAAGCAAAGGGCATCTGGGGCTTCTTCGTCACCAATACTAGTAAAACCATATAACAAATAATTAGGATCATATTTACGTTTTTTCTTAGATGTCTGCACAGAATCGGAGGAAGCAGATTTCTTTTTTTGTGGATTAATCACACTAGAAGTTGGTGGTTGTGCAGCTTCTGCAATTTCTGTATCTTCTATAGATGCTTTTGTTTCACTAGTTTCTGCATTACTGGTAATTTCAGTTTTTTTACGAAACCCATATTTTAACCATCGATCCATTGAAGGGTTAATTTTCACGAATTTTGAAATATTACAATTACGAAAAATGAATAATAAAAAGTTCTAACCAAATTAATTCACAGAGGACAACGATTTCAAAGATTGCACTAACGAAGTGTTTATCAAGTAGGCCTAGTAAGTAGAGGCAAGCAACGTTGCTGCACAATCTTCTGCACTTTAATTATTTCTTTAGGCTTCACTTAGACCTGTTAGCGTCTTGTAAACAGATGCACAATATCCCATGTAAACATTAGGAAAATACTGATATTTTTACTGCGCATTCTGCTGCAGTTAATAAAGTCCTTTTGTATAACCACCTCAGATCACTTCACTTCCAAAGCTTACAAAACAAACTGATAACGCACGCTCGAGTCGAGTACCTCGTCTACTATAGAAATAGATTATGACAAGTTCAAAACATGTTGGCTACGTCTCCAAACGCAGTTTACATCATTTTACATGCAGATTATGTACTAATATTAATAAATGTTTTCCATTAATGATAATTTAGTTGCTATTTATGGAAATTTTCTTTTAAAAAGTAAATCAAATACGCAAAACATGATAAGTATGGCCAAAAAAAATTGGCAACTCTTACAGAGGGCACTGCTGTTACATTCGAAATGTTTCGTTCAAGCCTATTGCTGTTTCTAAATATTTCGCTCAAACCATACTTATGCTTTATTTTCCTTCGTGCAAAATTTCATATTTTCTTCGCTAGAGTTATTTTTTTGAAAATGAGTAATTTATATTTTTTTTAAATAAAATATTTTTTATTTTAAACTTTAGCTCGCGGAACCCCTGAATTTTTTCGCGGAACCCTGGGGTTCCGCGGAACACACTTTGGGAACCACTGATCTAGAGTAACAAAGATGTGATGAAGGGGGAGCTCATTACACTGTAGCAGGCAAATGCTCCACTGCAAAGGTCTACCAAGCAGTTCTTCCAGGCATCTGATAGCTCCACTATTTGAACCAGTCATTGTATTACCTGTAATTCTTACCAGTAATAATAGCAAGATTAAATTGCACTTATTAGTACTTATGGCTCACTTCTGACCAGAATATCAATTGGTATCAATTTTATCTACCCGATATTGGCAGTTAGTTAAAAATTTCATTTTTTTTTCCTTTTTTTCTCTTTATTTTATCATATTTATTCTTAAAGCTATTCACTGTTGTAATTTCCAATATTCTTCTGTCCTGGATGACCAGATCCTTCCATTTATTAACAGCCCTTTGTGTATAGAAGTTTTTCCTTTTATCTTTATTGCACTGTTTTTTATATATTTTAACTGGATCCCTTGGGTTCATTGTAAACAATTTATCATGATCAATATTCTCAAAACCTCTGATGATCTTGAAAGTCTCTATCATATCTCCTCTATGTCTCCTTTCTTCTAATGTGGTAAGATTCAGTTTCTTTAGTCTTTCTTCATAAGTTTTATTTGCAAGTTCAGGGATTAGATTTGTGGCTCTTCTTTGCACTCCTTCCAAATCATTGATACTGTATCTTTCCTCAGGTAAGGTGAGCAAGCTTGGACAGCATACTCTAAATGGGGTCGTACGTTTGTCTTATAAAGGATTAGGAAAGTCTCAATATCCAAGAATTCAAAGGTAGATCTTATAATTCCAAGTGTTTGATTAGCCTTCTTAGTAACTTCTGCAATATGATTATGGGCCTTCAAATCGGAAGAGTGTAGTACACCCAAATCCTTTTCAGTATCAGTTTCTGACATCTGTACACCATTCGTAAGATAATTTTGCTTGGTATTATTTATTCCTGAGTGCATAACTTTCAATTTATCAATATTAAAATCAAGTAATCATTCCCTTGACCAGCTCAGCAATGTCTCTAGGTCTGAATTTTAACTACTGAATTTGGTCTTCAGATTGAACTGAGCTGTATATTTTTGTGTCATCTGTAAATATTTTACACTGAGATTTTATATCTTTGGGGAGATCATTAATGAAGCTCACAAATAGGACTGGTCCAAGCACTGAGCCCTGAGGGACACCACTGAGAACCTTTCTCCACCTAGATTTTTCGCCATTAACTGAGACACATTGGGATCTGCCAGATAGGTATGCTTCAATCCAGTTGTATATGTTGCCTGAAATACCACAGTGTCTCAGCTTTAGCAATAGTCTTCTGTGGGACAGAATCAAAAGCCTTGCTAAAATTCAAGAATATAATATCAAATGGTTCACTATTATCATAGTAAGATGTCCAATCATCCAAAGTTTCTATCAGGTTAGTGAGACATTTTTTTTTTTTTTTTTTTTTTTTTTTTTTTTTTGAACAAATCCATGTTGCGAATCAGAGATTATATTTGACTTTTCAAGGTGGTTCATAATACCGACTCTAATAATCTTTTCCAATATTTTTACTACTTAGGATGTAAGAGAGATTGGCATTGTAATTCTGGGCAAGCTTTTTATCACCTTTCTTATGAATTACTGTCACTATAACAGTTTTTCAATCAGATGGCAAACTGGCTGATTGAAGAGATCTATTAAATACTATTGTCACTGGCTTTGCTAGTTCATCTGCAGTTGTTTTCAGTATCATTGGATATACATTATCTGGTTCCATAGCTTTGAATTCATCTAGAACTTTGCTTTAACAATCGATGTACATAATCTTCATTAACTACAAAGTCAGAGATTTCAACTGGGCTACTATTCCCATCCAAATTGTCTGCATTCACTCCAAACAGGGACTGTGCTGCCCCATTAAAAATTAGGACATCTTTATCCACTTCAACTTTGAAGACAGAGAGACAGAGACAAAAAATTCATTTAATATTTCTGCAGTTTCCTTACTATTTTGTGACAAATTTCCAGCACCATTGACAACCCTGTTAACAGGCCTTTTTATATTCTTTTTTCTATTAACATATTTATAGAATGCTCTTTTATTAGTCCTCATATTTTTTACAAGCTTTTTTTTAAGTTTACATTTTATTCTTCTTATGATTCTTGTTGATTTGTTTCTTTCCGCAACATACTCATTATAGGTTCTCTTACAGCTATTGTTTTTAAATCTTTGCCAAGCACAGTGCTTGTCCTTAACAGCTTTGGTGGCTTATTGTTAGTGTTATTCCTGTTATATTTTGGCACATTCACATTAACACTTGTGTTATAAGCATTCAGGAATATACTCCATGATGCCTCTTCAACATTTTTACCAGTCAGTAAGGTATCCCAATCTAGGTTTAACATTAGTTTTAAATTAATCTTGTTGCACTTATAGTAACTGAGATTTTTCTGTTGGGGGTGATCTATTACATCTGAACTAATGTTATAATCAAATACAATTGTTGCATGGAGTATTGGTCACTCTTCCCGAAGGGCTGTGCAATATTCAGGTTGTCTATCTCTAAGTAATTCTTTGTAATTACCAAATCTAAAAGGCTAAGGGCATTACTTCCATGTGCTTGGGTAAATTCACAAATGTGCTGGTCTAATAAGTTACCTTTCAAACATTCCATGAATCTATTTGAGAGAGACTCCAGTCCACCCCTACCCCTGACAACTCTCCCAGTCTATATTAGGTATATTGAAGTCTCCAACAATCGGCAAATGTTCATGATTTAAGGATACTGCTCTATTTATTTGTTCAAATAATAAATTATTATTATTATCTCCTCCAGAGTTACGCCTATAAATTAAGCCAAAAGTAATCTTCTTACCATCAACCACCAAAGTCAACCACAATGACTCATCAAATAAAGGATTATTTAAATAATCACAAATCTCAGCACTAATATTATTTTTAATATATATAATAAGACCACCCCTTAGCTGTGGGCTATCCTTCCTCAGTATATAATATCCCTCAATAGTTAATTGATCACTTATATTGTCTGTTAGCCAAGTTTCATTAATTGCAATAATATCTGGGTCATCATAACTCGCTCTTATCTCTAGTTCACTCATTTTATTCACTAAACTTTCAGCATTATTATACCAAAATCTTAAATTACATTCTATTACCTTGCAACTAGGGGCTGATGGTATGGTGTTAGGATTTAAGTCTATTACTTTTTTGGATTTTGCCAGGGTACACTTCCCCTTCAGTACCAGGTTCAATACATTGTGTGGTCTTATTTAGATTTGTTCCTATCTTGACCACCTTAAAGTTTTTAATTATTATATCTACTTTACCTTTATCTTTCCTTTCTTTAATTTCTTCATAGGCTTTTTTAGACAACATACGCTGTTTCAAAGTTAGATCTGGCATAATATAGACTTTTTTCTTCCATTCATTATTAGTAGTGACATTTTTAAGGAGTTTAGCAGCTTTAAGGATTTGATGTTTCATCTTGGTCTTTATAAACCTGACACAGATTGGTCTAGGCTTTGGATTATCTGTTTTCTTTCCAATCTTATATATTTTATCAATATCATCAGGTTTTATCATCAAATCAGAAGATATACCCTCATGTAGGCCACAAACCAAGTTTTGGTCGTATTCCACACCAGTTCCAACATCCGACTCATCAGATGAGGCTTCTTTGATTCCAAAAATCACAATATTTGCTTTCCTCTTATCTCTTTCTAAGTACTTAGCTAAATACTCATCTACTTTCTCCTCAACTACAGACTCTATTTTATCCTCAACAGCATCCAGTCTCTCTAAATCTTTAATCTTTTTAATAGCTGACAAGATTTTACCATCACAAACTCCACAAAACCATCTTACCTTGCTTTTAAGTAAGTCATTTGCTTTGTATTCCTCTTTACTGATATTAATGCATTTACAGTGGAACCATTGGTCACAAGCATCACAAATCAGTGCCATGTCATTATCCACAACAGTGATATTACACTTAGCACACTTTTCTAACTTATCTGAAGAATCGTCCAATTTAGATCCATGCCTGGACTCAAGTTTAGGCCTGGGCCTAACCTTTGCCAAATGATGTTGACCATCACTGGGAATGGCATCATGGAGACACAGAGAACATAAACTTTTGCTTAATTGAGATTTTTTCATTTCTTTGTTACATTCAATGCATTTCACCATTGCAATAATAATTGGGCTAAGCCAGGCCCACTTCACTAAGTCAAATTATATAAACCTAGACAGAGGCGAACAAAGCAAGGCAACCTCAGACTCACTATTATTCTGGGTTTTCCAGAAGGGCAGATTCAGATGTCTTGACAGCATGGCACCAACTATCCTATCATGGCAAGTTTGGTTTGTAATTCAGTGTTTTTGACGGCCTTGTATATCTCTGTCGCAATAGTCAACCCCTTGTCATTACTTGGAGTCACATGTGAGAGGTAGAAATCACCTGAAATAGTATTCAGAAATTAGAGAGAATTTTTTAGATATTTCAGGGTTTATATCTATTTTCCAATTTCTATATCCAAAATTCATCTTAATAAATATTTTGAGTAATATCTGTTACAAAATGCAAACTAAAGATTAAAATTTTAAATATTACCAGGTTCTCCTACAATTACATAGTGCTCTTCTAGCTCAGTTCTTCTGTAATATTTACCATTCACTTCAACTGTCACCATTGTTGCATCTTTGTGACCATCCACATAAATAGCATCCACCAATTCAAACAATTTACCCTCCTCTTTTCTTATGGCTTTACAATATTTTTCACTTTCTCTTTTCAGCTTGTTCCTGCAAAGTTCATAGTGCAAATTTACTAATTTTTAAAGATAGTTATTTAAGCAAGCTCCATAGGTTTTGACTAACAATATTTAAATTTGAACACTTGTTTGAAACGTATGCCTTTTTGTGAAATACTTGATTTGAATCAGATACTAATGTGTACAAGATAGGGATGCACCAGATCACAATACAGCCAGATAACTGGATACTGGATATCTGGCTTTTTATTTTTGCCAGATACTGGATAATCTGGCTGGATCAAGAAATGGCCGGATATTTGGCCAGATCATGTATTCTTAATGGCATAAAATTTAATTTTAAATAATTAGGATATGTGTTACTAGTAGGCTTAGAACAGAATTTAAATCAGAAAAAAAAGAAGATAGAAGTATAGGGGGTACTTGTTATCTGAGTATTCATTATTTGAGTTCCCCATTTACATGGCCAAATAATTGTAGAACCATACAGATAAATTCCCTGTACTTAAGAGGTTTCCACGGGTAATGTACATGGAATGCAGAAGCGCAATGGAAAACTGTTTAAATTTCCCTCAGACTCGCTGTCTTACTCGCTTTCTCCTACCTCCAACTCTCTACCACCACCATGCTCCACTCCCAACCCCAATGCTGTGCACTCTGGTCTCTTGCTAACCATTGCCAGTGCTGAACCTGTCCACTGTTTTCTGGTGTTTTCATTCTGATTTTGTTGATATTTTGTGCTATTGTTGCAGCCATGACTTCAAAGCCATACTTTAACAATTTATTAACATATTTTATAAGGTAAGGTACATAAAAGGGTTTAAAAAGTGTATTTTACAATTGTTTAACCATAATTTTGAGTGTCATTTATCATGTTAAGATGTCCCAGTTAAACATTAGTCTCATTATTTCTTATGGGTTTTAGGTCCCCACTTTAAGTGGATTTGCTTAAAGTGGTGATTTCTTGGTTCCCATTATCCTTGGATAACAAGGACCCCCTGTATATTAAATTTTCAGACTTAAATTGTCTTAATAGAAAATTTAACATTTTCCATATTTTGGGAGGAATTCTCCTATTCAATGCTGGAAAGAAAAAAGGCAAAGTTGATTGGACCTAGTTCTGCTAAATTTTAGAGAAATCTAACTTTTAGTGTGTTTTTTAAAAGAAAAACCTTATAAATGTTAAATTTAGCCCTTTATTGCACATGGCTCTTCCCACAGCTGAATAAAATCATCTGGCATTAGCCATAAAAAAATAATAAAGTATAGTAAACCCTCATCCAATGCATGTTTGTCCAGCGTGAATTTGCTTATACACAGAAAAATAAATGTGAACAATTATTTGCCAAAAGTGGAAAATTTGATTATACACGGTCTGCCAACCATGCTCTAATACAGTAGTACTGTACATGTGCCAATGTGCACTCTAGTGTTCTCTCCTACACTCTCCAATACTCCCGCATCTCCCTCCCTCTTGCATTGCATCACCCCTTGCATCACCCTTTGTCTCAGTCCTGCTAAGGCATTCATGCCATTCAGTGAAGTTGTGTTGGATTATTTTTGTCGTATTTTGCCATTGTTTTGCTATTACCCTTAGACAGCAGTATGGCACCAAAAACATAAAGCATCTGCAAGTGATAGTGAAGAGAAGAAAAGTCATGAGGTTATGACATTAGCCAAAAAAATAAAGATTCTAGATAAGTTGCGTGGTGGTATGAGTGTAACATCACTTGGCCATGAGTATCACGTGAATGAGTCTACCATATGCACCATCTGAAAGAGTGAAGAAAAGATATGTGCTACTTTCATTTAATATATTTTTATTTATCATATGTAAATATCATTATGTTTATGATTTTATTATGTTCTTATTTCATGTACAATATAGGTAGGGAAATTCATTTGTGTGAATAAAAAATCTATGTATCTAAGTATTAATGGGAGACTTTACGCGGCCGTGTTCATGTATCCTCATTTATCTCATAAAGTATTAAGTTTGTCCAATGTGGATTTAGCTAATGAGCCATTCTTGAGGAACCAAACCCCTGTGTTGGACGAAGGTTTACTGTACACACAAAACCTTGAAATATGAAGTTTATCAATAAAATGTGATTAAAGTTGTAATTAATTATCTGGTATCTGGCTGGATACTGAAGAAGTGGCTGGATCAGCTGAATACCAGATTGTGATCCAGTATCCGGTGCATCCCTAGTACAAGATAATTGGACTATTACCTGTCAATTACGTTCATCTTATCAGTAGTAGTGATAATTCCATAATCCTCTAAAACTGCTGATGCAACTGCTGCTCCGGCTCTGTCACTTAACTTGATACCTGGTAAAAGACATTTATTTTATATCAAGTTAATATTCTAACAAGATGCTTATTGGACAGCAGTGTTCAACATTTGGACTCTAACTATTAGCAACGTTACATGGATTATAAATAATTTTTTCATAGGTATTGTCAACAGAGTAACAAGAGTGTTCAAAGCATACTCATATTTTAAACTATACAGTATACTGGTATCTGTCACACTGCCAAGTGAGGTTTGGTAGACTCTTCCTATTTTGTTCTGTTCTGGATTCCTGTTGTTCACTGACACCAGCTGTTTCATCATGTGATTCCAGGCTACCCTGACTTGAGAGACTGTCAAGATCACTGTCATGTATTGCTGCTGAGCTTGATGGAACAACTTGAAAAACTCTTCTGAGCTCTTGCTCTTCCCTGGGGATAATAAAATACAATATGATTATGATACAAGATAGTTTACCAAAGATGCAAAAATAAAATTTTATAATTTGTAGCACAATTATTTCAAGAAACTCATATTTTCAGTGGCCATTCATCAAAAGTTTTTCAATTTATATAGATCAAACTCACCAATTCTTTTCTTTTGCTTGCTCTTGCTGTACTCCTCTCCTTTTGTATCTGATATCTGCTGATGTAAGGTGTTCCTTAAAACCAATGCATCATACTGTTGTAGCTGTTTTCTGGTCCTCATAGAAAGCATAGTCTTCCTCTGTCATTTTGAGTTGATACAAATGTTCCAAATCTCTTCTCTGATTTGAGTCCTCACAGAAGATGTCAAACAACTTGGAAGTTTTTTCAATGAAGGAAGAAAGATAACTCTGAAACTTGTCACCATGTTTCTTTTTTGGATATCTATCAAACCTACAAAATTACCAAAACTTTAATGTTGTGAATGCAAATTTCAATTATAAACCCCTAAGTTAAGTTCTGGTCAAAACACAATTTATTACTGATCATTCTTATAATTTGCAAATCACTGACTCACAAGATTGTATTAATAAAATTACTGTCGCAAAAAATAAATATAACTACAAAATTTACAAAAGTATGACATATTTTAAATCTTTTTATAAGACACTGAAAATTTGAGTCTTACCTCGAAAATTCTTTGACTAGATCCTGAATCTTGCTGGTGACACTGGGGCATGAAATTGGATAGACATTGCACCAAATCCAGTGTTCAGTCAGACTTAGTGCAACCATATCAGCTGCTTGTCTGGTTGTCCAGTTCTCTTTTGCTATTACACGTTCGATAACATCTTTACCAAGAGGAAGCTTTCCATTGGGGAATGAGTCTGTGCTTGAAAATCTGTGAACTCTATCAAGAATTTTAAGTGTCACTGCGTCTTAACATCCTACTATGCAGTTTTTTGGCAATAAGGTTATCAAAATACATGTATTCATCAATTCTATAAATTTAACCTGAAAAGAAAAATATAAAATATAATTTCAAATAAAAAAACAAAATATTTGGAGAAAAAGGGCTGAAAAATTGCATTTTTTGAACAAAAATGACAAACTATGGATTTTTTGATGCAATATTGAGCCTGCAGCCCTCTGCAAATGTTTTAATCTGCTTCAGAGGTAAAAAATACATCATAAACAGTTTTTAAATTGTCATTCTATCATGTCCAGAACCTGAGATATGTCACTGGGTTCAAATTTTGGTCGCATGCACATATGATTTGTATAAATTGGCTGGTAGCAGTCAGTTTTGTATGCAACCACCCAAAATTGGTTTTAAAGTTTAATCCTGGACAAAAGACAACTATCTAGACCCTCAATTTTGATCCTAGCACTTTTGATTTTTTCACTCCACCCTATTAGGTAGGTATATGAGGCGTTCCACGCCAGATGTTCATTTGTTCGTAAGTGCCACCCCGGGCTAAAATTCATTTTTTGTACCAGCATGAAGCTCAGTTCCCATACTATCCAATGTTGAGATAATTCAAAAGCTATAAATTTCATATAAACATCTTTGTGCTATCTTCAATGGTTCAAGAGATAGTCTAATATTCATTCCCCAACTTTAACTGCATTTTCTGGCATTTTTTATTTTTGGTGCTTACGAACATCTGGCGTGGAGCGCCTCATATATTCTTATTGTAACTGAACAAATGACTATACAGTAGTCCCTCTATAATCATCGTTAATTGGTTCCATGAACAGATGATGATCAAGGAAACATCAATTAACGCTGTACTGTACTTAACCAAATTATGAAGTGGCTGGCTGGGCATGGAGGGGTGTTGGTGGGGCTTGGTGATGGAGTTTTATTGCTTGGTAGGGGAATCACCCTCCATCAGCAGATCAGGGAGATCTACTGCTGTTGATGTTGATGGATAGGGAGACTTTGGTGATCTGATTTTCCTTTGCAGAAATAATCCAGAGTTGGTAGGCTTGATTGGCTTCTTGAATGACTTTATACATTCTTAGGAGGGTTGATTTTCACTTAATTTTACTAAAGTGAATTAAAAAAGTAAATATTCTAAAGTAAATTGCATAGTAAAACTGTGTGACATCCATCTCCACTGAGCACTCAACAAAGACTGATGCCCTGCGGACAGATGATGATTAATAGAGGGAGAATGATTAACAAAATAATGGTGTTAAATAGGGAATGATGATACATCAAAACAGTGATAGTTGATGCTGATGATTATAGAGCAGTGGTGGTGAACCTATGGCATGTGTGCCCATTTTGGCATGTGATCAAATTTGCCTGGCATGCCTAAATATAGGAATTGTTAACTACTCAAAAAATGAGTATAAAATAATGGGCCTAATATTTATAATTTGGTGTAATGCATATAAACTTTGGTGGTCATGCAAATTTTTTTTTATGGTTTACATGTTTTTTTTGGTGTGCAACTGTAAAAAGGTTCGCCATCCCTGTTATAGAGGGACTATTGTATATTTGAATGAGTGTTTATTCTGGGCCAAATTTGCTAATTTGTCAGTGAAATTAGCAATATTCAAATGTGAAAACACCACCTTTAGTTATATGTTAAAACCATTCTTTCTTACTTTCCACTGATGGAGGGAGAATTGAAGCTCAATTTCATTCAAAGAAAAATAACACTGCCCAACACCAATTTTGCTGATTTAATTCTAACACCTGTTTTTAGGTAACTTTGGTGTGCTGATTTCAAAAATCACCTTAGTTTTTGCCTATCATGTCAGGTTTTCAAGCAATCAAATACGGATATTTTGGAGATATCGCATTTTGGCAGGGTTATGCCCAATTTTTTTTCTTTTCAAAAAATAAGTTTTTACATACTCAGAATCAGCATGGAAAAGTAAACAATTATGCAGGGAGTGAACTTTAATATACAATGGTAATATTGACACATAAAGTGATTAAAAGTGTTTAAATAAGCAAAAAATGAATCCATATTAAAGCAAGCATGGGACCAGTTTTCTTAACATTGTCTTTTTCTTGTTTTCTTACTTTTCAGTGCTGATAAATTTTCTCTTATAGGACTTTCTAGAATGAGAGATGTCAAGACAATCTCTTTGCAGGCTCCAGCAGTAGTCAGCCATCATATGGGTATCCCATCTTCCTTGGTATCGTTCTTCCATCACTTTGATATTTTGGTGGAACCTTTCATCTTGCTCTTCACTAATATCACAGATACCCAAGATTTTAATATGTTGTACATGACCTTTAGATTTAATGCACAGATTTGCGTATTCCACAGATAAAATTTTAACAGCAAAACAGCTGTTAACAGGTCTCAAAAATCATCAATTTTGATAAGCACCCTTCATGGATCACCCAAAATAGGCATATTGCATTGCATGAAAACCTGATGTGATGGACAAAATCTAAGGTGATTTTTGAAATCAGCACATCAATATTATCCAGAAACAGGTCTTAGAATTAAATCAGCAGCAAAAAAATTTTTTTTTGTTGGGCAGTGTAATTTTTCATTTATATTAAGGTTCAGGTGGGGGGAAGATGTTCCTCAAAATGAAAAAATTATCTAACTTTTTATTCATTGACTGTACATGTTTTTTGTACTGATAATGATTTATTCTTTGGGCAATTGCCTTTTTAGATGCTTTTTGAATAATTTTTCTATCTAAATTAGGGACTGAGATATGACAATTTGAAATTTAGCAGTATTTTTTAACCATTATTTTGATTGAACTGTAATTTTATATTTTGAGTTTGTTGGTTTAGACAATGCCATTGCCATATATCAAACTATAGAGCAAAATTGGAGATGGTGTGTTATTAGATTTAATTTTTTGGCATTTGTTCTGGAATGCCCCAACAACCAAATGTTTGGCCAGAAATGATACTCAAATTTTTAAAAGTACAATATTTTCAAATGAACAAAAATATGGCTTGGTTAGTTTTTCTTTTTTACTTTTGGAGTTGGTTAAAGAAGCTAAATTTTAATTTTTAATGCTTTTTTTTTTTTTCCTCCCCCTTTCCAAAATTTAACTTCTACATATAAAAATAGTGATTTTCTGTTTCTTTTTTTTCTTGACTTCAACTTGCAAAAGCATTGCAAAGTATAAATGTGAAAGAGGAAAAAACCTTAAAAAACAAAAACATGGAAAAACATTAAAAAACGAAATTGATAGCAATCTAAATGCTCTATTAGTAGAAAGACAATCCTCAAACATAGTGGAAAGAAAATAAATTATCTTTCATTCTAGTTAGCAACAATTGCATTAAAACACCTCTCTCTCTCTCTTTGCAACTGCAAGAGAAGTTTATTATGAACATTGAAGACATTTAATCAAACCAAACCATTCAACCAAAGTGGCCAAGCAGGCTGAACACTGAACTCTAGCCAAACATTCACTACACCTCTAGTGATGACCATTAGGTTATATTTTACATTTTATATTATAGTTAAATAGGTTTTCACTAAGCACTGATGACATGATTCATAGCTTCATGGGTGACTTACTAGTATGTTACATATTAAGTCTTGTATGGTCAGTAAACAAGGACTTAAACCTTGCTAATGAAAAATGAAATATGGCCTCGATTCAAAAAACATTTAGACAAGTTAAAAATTTTAAACTGAGAGAAATTGAGAAAAGAGCTTAAGAAGTTAGGGTATTTGTTCTATAGAAATAAAAGCTCCCCAACATGTTACTGTATTGCTACCAGTAGATATAACTAGGACTGGAGCTTAGCTAGATTAAATTTGTAGTATGTAGTAAGATAAGTATATACTAGGTATAAGATCTGAGTTTAATCTTATTAAAAGTAATAAATCACTATGTGACAATTTTAATAAAGTATTATTTTTAATCTCAAAAGAATATTAAGAATCATCATCACAAAATGACAGTAAATTGTGACAGGACATTTATTTTACAGGGATAGCTAAATAGGTGTATTGAGATGTTAAATGACATGCAGTCATGCCTATGATACTTGAGCCATGAAACATACATCAGTTGGTTATAAGAGCAGTTGCATGGCACTTCCAAAAGTTAGGGTGTAATTTGTGTATCATATAAAGTGTTGTAATCTGTAAATTATAAATAAAGTAGTATTATATATAATTATGTACTGAGGTATCAACACTGTGAACTGAAACTTCACTATTTAATTATGAGCTCAAACTGAGCTATACATTGTTTGTATCTGGATAAAATGTTAACTCCAGTATAACACTACCCTATTTATAAGGGGAGTCTGTGTTTGTTAGAAATAATTATGTATAGTTCAATCAAATTTACAATAGTACCAACCAGGGCTTTAGGACCTGTTTGAAATTTCAGCAAAGTTGCTTTCGAAGCTTTCCTAAAATAATTTTATTTTTTCAGCCAGAGAAAGACAGCAATAAGGTGAAAGTGGTGGTTCGTGTCAGACCATTGAGTGAGAAGGAAATTCATTCAAGTTTCAAGAGTGTAATCATTTCAGATGAAATAAATTGTTGTCTTTACCTCACAAACCCAAGTGCCCAAGATGGAGAACCTCCCAAAGTATTCACATTTGATGCAATTTTTGGACCTGATTCTAAACAGGTAATCAATCATAGTTACAGTAGTATTAATTGTGTAGGAAGAAGCTGTGTTTGTAGGCTATTTCTTACTGAAAATATATCATGAGTAAAACTGATGGACTGACTTGCAATGATTTATGAATACAGACAACTCGTGAATCATCACACTAATGGGATGGTTGAAGTGTATGACAAAGCAAAAAGTGTGATGATGCAGAGGTCCAGTATAATATAAAATACTGTACAGTGTACTTCCCTTGAGTCTTGACATGTACATTAATTAACAGGCCCAGAGAAAGTTGGAAGATGGTGATTCAGGCATTGCACAGGAAGCTAAACTGTTATTGTACTCCAGATGTGTGATGAGCATCCAAAATCTCAAAAAGCAGGAAAATATGAGTGCAGTGATTCAAAGGATATATAGAGAGGGGGTTAATGCAAAGTGGATGCGTGACCATTCAATGTGTGATGAGTCACGAGTTGATTGTGGAGTATTACTAGTTAGTGACTATTACTTATTGTGGGAATTTATACACAATTTTTAACATTTTCAGTTGGATGTTTATAACTTAGCAGCAAGACCAATTGTGGAAAATGTATTGGAAGGTTATAATGGAACTATATTTGCTTATGGACAAACAGGAACAGGAAAGACGTACACAATGGAAGGAGTCAGGGCCACTCCTGAACTTAAAGGGATCATTCCTAATTCTTTTGCTCACATATTTGGTCATATTGCAAAGGCTGAAGATGACAAAAAGTAAGTGACTGACTAATTAACCAGAATTTTGTGTAACTAACTTAAATCAATCAATCTTTATTATAAAATAAATGTTACAATATTAGAATTTCTGCTGTTAAATAAGACAAATTGTCAATTTGACTATTTTATTTAATTTGGTCCTTAATTAAGCTTCAGGCTTTACTAAGCTCTCAGATTAATTAAAGATAAAACACTAATATGTAATATTAGTGTGGACCAAAATGGGGGGTAAATTATAAAGTTGAAGAAATCCTTGTTCCACATTAATGCCCTTGTTCCTTTGGACCAGATAGACATGTCAGCAAAATTTTGGTCAAATATGAGAATATTTAGGGGTCCCGAGATTTAATGACATAAAATTTTTCCAATGAATAGGGGTGCTTAGAACATCAATGATCAACTCAACTCTTGAGTTGCAACTTATGAAAAAATTTCTTCTTATTTAAGAAATTTTTGGTGTTAATAGAGTACAAAAACAATCTTAGATCATTATTTCAGAGAAAATTATTAATAAGGAAAACAAAAATTTTGGATAAAATATATTATCCTTAATTGGTCAACTCTAAATTAAAGGCTTTGCCTAATTGGCTTGAACCTTTTAGTTATCCTTTTTATCTCCTAATTTAACCTGTTTATTTTACTATTTCAGAAATTTAATTTTTTAAACTAAAAATGGCTACTCGTTCTAAAACTAAAGTTTGGCTCATTGGCCATTTAAATAAAGATATACTTTGTTGCCGCTTACCTACAAAACTGCAAGTTTTGCAAACATATTTCTTCCATCAAAAAGAGGAAAAATTGGGACGAAGAAGATCCATTAATCTTTGCTTAGATGAAGTGATGACCTACTGGGAGAAAGCCAGGATTCCAACAATGCATAGAGACAGTGCCATCCGAAAGATTGACTCTTTAATAAGCTGTTATGATAAATTGATGAAAAACAGAAAAAGGCGAGGAAAAATGCCGTATTGAAGAAGCTATGTTTAAAGATGAAATTAAGGCTGAAATTCTTGATATTGGTCACTCTAATGCCCTTTTGATGATGTCAAATGAAAAGACAAGCTTTTCTACTTAAGCCAGCAAGAATATCCTACACAAAGTAGCATGGGTACAGTAGACCAAATTCTTGCAAAGAGAGAGAAAAGAAGGCTTCATCGTGAAGAATTAGAGTGTGAAAGAGCCCTCAAAGAGCAGAAGCGATCTAAAAGATCATTCTTGCCTGCCAATAGAGATGATTTCACATCGTCATCATCATCATCACCATCAACTAATGACGACAACCTTGAAATGAATTTTCAAGGTCCCTCTGAAGAGCAATTTAAAAAGAAAATATTGGCTCCTAAAAAGTCAAAGCCTATTGACAAAAATGTTGTAGCAGCCTATGATAGAATGAATCTTTCCAATCGAGATGCAGCTATGTCTTATGCTGTTGTTGCTCAGTCTTTGGGCCATAATTTGGAAAATATTACAGTGTCAAAATCTACTATGCTTCGAACTCGTCAAAAGTTACGCAAAGAAATAGCAACAGAATATCAAGAGCAAGCATTTTGTCCTGGAGAGCCTTTAGTTCTTCATTGGGATGGAAAAATGCTCCCAGAGATATCAGGTTAGTTTTTTTGTCTGATTAATTTAGCATATTTATATTTTATCTCTCAGGTAAAAAACTTAGTTGTGGGTCTGGTTTTCACACCTAGGCAATGTGTTATTATCTGGTTGGTTTTAATTAAACATTTTGATAGCTAAATTTCTATTTAATTAGGTTACATTTCACTGTCTGAAGCTAGTTTTCACAATCTACACCATTTTACCTTCAAATTAAAATAACTCAAGTTCAAATTAAAATAAATCAAGTTTAATTTAAAATAAGTCAAGTTTAATTTAAAATAAGTCAAGTTTAATTTAAAATAAGTCAAGTTTAATTTAAAATAAGTCAAGTTTAATTTAAAATAAGTCAAGTTTAATTTAAAATAAGTCAAGTTTAATTTAAAATAAGTCAAGTTTAATTTAAAATAAGTCAAGTTTAATTTAAAATAAGTCAAGTTTAATTTAAAATAAGTCAAGTTTAATTTAAAATAAGTCAAGTTTAATTTAAAATAAGTCAAGTTTAATTTAAAATAAGTCAAGTTTAATTTAAAATTATATATTATATATATATAAATTATAATATATATAATATATTAAATATATAATATAATATATAAAATAAAATATTAAAAATAAATATATATAAATTATATATAAATTATATATTTTAACTTTTTCTTGCAGGCGAAGGAAGAATGGAAAGGATTGCAGTGTTAGTCAGTGGGAATGGTGAAGAGAAATTGCTGGGAATTCCTAAAGTCACTGCTGGCACGGGTACGGAGATGGCTCGTGTTTGCATTTCTCTCCTGCAAGAACATATGACCTAGAGAATTATTGGGCTGTCATTTGACACAACAGCATCCAATACCGGAATCCATGCTGGAGCTTGCACTAAAATTGAACAAGAACTTGGAAAAGAGCTTTTATATTTAGCCTGCAGACACCATATTTATGAGATTGTCCTATCTCAAGTCTTCCGGACTTCTATGGGCCATTCCTCTGAACCTGATATTCCAATCTTCAAAAGATTCAAAACTCAATGGGATTTTATGGATCATTCTCAAATCACAACTGCTGTTGATTCCCAAAGCTGCAGAATAATTGAAAGAGTTCAAGATTTAAAAAATCAAACAGTCTTAATCATGAAGGAGGCACTCAACTCTAAACAGCCAAGAGATGATTATAAAGAATTTTTTCAACTTGTTCTCTTGTTTTTTGGAGAAGAAAGCATTTCTAATACTCCCTTGAAGAGACCTGGAGCGTACCATCATGCAAGATGGATGGCAAAAGGAATTTATGCATTTAAGCTTTTTCTTCTCCAAAATCAATTTAAGATGACTAAAAAAGAACTTTATGCAATAACAGAAATTTGTTTATTTGTTGCATTGGTATACGCAAAATCTTGGGCAAAAGCTTCTGAACCAGAGGAAGCCCCAAATGTTGATCTTAAATTTTTGCAAGATCTTGCAATATTAATGGAGGAAAATTCTTTGATATCAAGTGTTATCAAGCAAGCCCAAAATGCCATTAAACGACATCTGTGGTACCTCTCAGAAACACTTGTTGGATTAAGCTTCTTTGACAAAAGCATATCCCTTGAAGAAAAGGAGCAAATGCGAAATAATATCAAAATGCCTCCAAGAAATAAGGGACTGAAATGTTTAGAAGCAAAGGTAACCCTTGCTTCTTTTAAAGAAAAAAGGATTTCTGATTTTGTTACTTCAAGGACTAAATCTCTTTTTGATGCTCTACATCTCAATTCTCTCTCCACTGAAAATTCTGCATCAACATGGGGAATAGATCCTGAGTACCAAAGAGGCTGTGCTAGAGTTCGTGCCCTTAGAGTGACAAATGACACAGCTGAGCGGGGTGTTGCATTGATTGAAAAATTTAATCAAGCAGTGACAACTAAAGAAGAGGACAAACAATACCTGCTGAAAACAGTTTTCAAGAATCGTAAAGAATTTCCAACAAAAAATAAAGCAGAACTTATGAAAATGAGGAAAAACTAATTTTTTCAGCATTAAAAGGAAAAGTGCAATTTTCTCGGGACCCCTAAAACTTGACGTAGAGGTTTCAAATTTTGTAATTTGATTAAGGTAAGCAAAAGGAATAACATTACTCATGTGGAACAAAGATTTTTAAACCTTCATTTTTTTGGTCCACACTAAATTGTAATATGTAAGTCATGATTAAATAATTAATGTATAAATTCATGCAGTAGTAGTATTACTAAATTTGGAACACACAAATAAGCTAATAGTTGAAAATACAGTATGTATATATTTTAATCTAACGTCATTATTATAGATATGATACCAATACATTACAAAGAATTGATAGTTAGATATGAGAAGTGAGGCAAGTAATACATACAGTCAGGGGCGTCGATTGCTCTAAAATAGTGGGGGGGGGGGGACACTTTGCCTTCAAACAGCAAATCAAACAATACTCTGAGTAGCTGTTGCGTGTAATATATCAATATCATAATTTACCATTTACCCATTTTCGTATTTTTCTCAGCATGTTGAAAAAACTCCATTGTATTTAATCATTTTATGTCTTTCTTTATTTAAACATTTTTTTGCAGAAATAAGAAACGCAATACAAGCTATTTATAATATTTAACCTTTCACATAACATAATATCACACACGTTTAACTGAAATAAATCTTTTATTACCTGTAGACAACAGAGGTCAATGGACATAAACTGATGACAAAATATGTTCATGAAATATAAAACAAATAAACTGCACTTTGATCACACTTTGATATTGAAAATGATGCATAACAAAACCATTTATTTAACATATTTCCATTTTGCATACTTAATGACCAAGAACACACAAATGCTATGTGCAATTATTAAAATGTAAATTGACTGCTAAATTCCATGATAAATATACACTGGTCACGCATGACTCCAGATTCCTGGGATCTTGGGAGCATTGCTCCAGTAAATTTGACCATGAGAAAAAGTAAATTTGGGTTTGGGTTTTGTTCATCTGCTAGACGTTATGCAATTTTTTTGCGTATACGTTCTTGTACAAACCAATTTTTTTAAATTACAAATTTAGTTATTTTAAGTTTAGTTGGTAATTCCATATTTAACAATTATTTTTATTTTTTGTTAAGCTTCAATGTTTTGATAATTAAAATTTTATTAAAACGTATATTTTTTTAATATAAAATTATCAGGATTGGACTATGTTCCATTGATCTCGGCCAGGTTTGATAAATTGGCCAGATAATTACTTGTGCGGTTTTAAGTAATCCACCATGACTCTAGAATTGAAAAGTTTAGTTAAGTTTAAACTTACTTTTACTTACTTTAACTTACCTACTTTTACTTACTCTTCCTTACTTTTACTAAGTTTAAAGCACTTACTTTTACTTACTTTCATTGTACTATATTTACTTACTTTTACCATACTATATTTACTAACTTTTACTTATTTTGTATTTTTTCAGGTAGTCAATAATCAATAATGGATCCTAATATTGATGAAGTTGGAGAGAAAAGTGAGGGTGTTAAAAGGGGTTACTTTTGTGGTCAATGCAAGAACAAATATTCAAAGAAGCAAAACTGGGAGGAACATTTTAATTCCAAAAAAAATATTTGTTACAATACAAGAGGTCCCAGAGTTTGGGCCCACAGCTTAGATATTGCAGTAAAGAAATACCAGGATGAAGTGCAGCAAAGAGATACGGCAAAGCAGTCATTTAGTTTGTTCACAAAATGTGCTAGTGCTAGACCTCAGAAAAATGAACCAACTTCATCAACTGCTAATCTAGAAAATGAAACTTTTTCACTAGATGTTTCACAGACTGAAGAAAGTGCTTCTCCTCCACCTAAGAAACAAAAGGTAAGTGAGGAATCTGCGCATCAGACTAACAAAACTGCTTTAGAGGAATTTGAAAATTCCCAAATCCAGAAGACATTGAATGCACTTTTGCGCCTAACAAAAGAAACTCACCAAGCTGTTGTGGTTAATAAAGAGAAGAGTCAAAATATGCCTTCAATTTCAAGTGTTGCATCCAAATCTAATAAAGCAAAAAGCAACAAATTTGACATTTCCATAGCCCATTTAAGCAAGTGTAAATCAATACAAGAAATCCTGAACAATGATTTGATCAAATCTACATTCAAATTGGTGGAAAAGGAGGATCTAGGGCATGCTGATGATTCATTTTCAGTACCAAGTGATATAATGGAAAACATTGCAAATAGTGACACTAATATACCTGATGTAGATATAGCTGTTGAGGATGAAGATGATGATAATCAAGAAGATATTGATGATGCTTCTGATGATAAAATGTTTAGGTGAGTTATAAACTGTACATTATTGTATTATTATGTTTAGCTAAAACAATTTGTAATTGGTATGTCATCAATTCAAGAGTTTACTATCATTAACCTATCTAGTGGTGTAAGGGGAAAAAAAGTAAATTCAGAGCTGTGCTCCAGTAAATTTTTTCAAATCTGGAGTCATGCACTGGTGTTCATGACAATAATTTATAATATTGCTATTACATTTGCATATAATATGACATATAATGTTTTATTAGGTGCCATTAATAGTTAACATTTATAGCAATTCAGCCACGAAAGTGGGGGGGGGCAACTGGTAGGTTGTCCCCCCCTTTGTAAAAATTGGGGGGGGGATACGTCCCCTGCATCCTCCCTGCAATCGATGCCCATGAATACAGTATACTCGTATATGAGAAATGAAAAAGTAGTGCATTAATGTACATTTAATCATAAATATAACTAAGTATATGTAAGCAATACTAGTAGTTAAAGTAATTAAAAGTTTTAATTGTAACCTTATTGAGGTGTTACAAGTATGGCATAGTTTTTTCTATGGTTAGGCTTAAAATTCAAATTAAGTCTGAAAACTAGAATATAATTTAAAATTATTATTATTATGTACCCAACCAAATAAATTTGGAGGGGCCATACTGTATTGTACTTGTCCATTCATCCATCTCATCACACTTTCATGTTCAAGCCATAACTTTTGAACTGTTAAAAAACACACACACACACACACACACACACGATGATGTGTCATGAGTGAGAATCAGGTTCCTGAATCAAAGATCAAGGTTACAACACGCATTTGTATCATCACAAAATGATGTGTCATGAGTAAAACTAACGTTCTTGCACCAAAGGTCAAAGTCACAAATAAGTAAGGGAACATTCGTGGTGTTATTGTTGTTGTCCTAACATAGTTCCTGTTAAAATATAAAATTTATTGTAGATTGCAGTCTACATTTTATGAATATAGTAAATGGAATTAGAAAAGATCATCCCAAAAGCAAATCATATTTACAGAGGCTGGCTTTTTTCTTATAGTACAATTTAGAAATCTAATGTGTTCTTAATACATTTAAAGTACCTCCTTATCTTAGATTACAAATCCTTTAGTGCCCTTTGTTTGTGATCATTGAAAATTAACTTGGAGTAAATTAACAGATTACCTTAACTCTAAATAATTTATTACTCATCTATTTTGATTTTAGATTTCTTGTACGTGTCTCTTATCTCGAGATATATAATGAAGAGGTGAGAGATTTGATTCGACAAGATCAAAGCGTCCGTCTCGAGGTAAAGGAGAGACCAGATGTTGGAGTTTATGTAAAAGATCTCATCACTCATGTCGTTCATAATGCGGATGAAATGGATAAAATTATGACTTTAGGGAATAAGAACCGTAAGTGGTTAATCATTAACCTATGCCATATAAATTTAAATTTCTAAACTGGGCACCCTTGAGGTTGGAGGTAAGTAGATGGTGTGGGTATTGGTTTATTTTAGGCCTATTTATTTTTTGCTGGAAGTTCTAAAGCTATTAAAAAGTTTCCTAGTTCATGCTGTTTGCTTTGAAAACAGAGAATGTATGTACTGTATATGATAAAGGAACGTTTTTCAAAAATTTTCTTCAGTATTTTGTAATAAGAGAAAATAACTAGAATAACTAACCCAACTGAAGTAGACAGGTCTAACTATTTAAGTACGTTTGAACTAAAGGTTATATTTAAAAAATTTAAGTGACTTCCACAAAACATCAGTTCTGTTATGCAAGTTTAACTTATTGTCATCGACTTTCAGGAGCGATTGGCTCCACCAATATGAATACTCACAGCTCCAGGTCTCACGCCATATTTACCATAACCATCGAGTGTTCCGAAAAGGGAGTTGACAAGAAGCAGCACTGGAGAGTTGGCAAGTTGCATCTTGTGGATTTGGCGGTAGGAATTATAAAGTATTTTGTCTTATTGCTTAAAATTTCAGCGTGCCCGTTTCATTAAAGTTAATTAAGTGATTTTGTGTAGGCTAAATTTTATCGTTTAACGGTATTACTTTTCCATCCAGTACCGTCATCTTTGTCTTTATGAGAGTAACTGAGTATTATTTTGTTTTTTGCATCATCTGAAAGATTACTAAGCAAATTATTTTAAATGTCGATTTGACAAATATTTTTGTAAATGAAGCTGTTTTGGTTCAAACTTTGGGACTGCTTTTTTCTCAGCATGGAAATGGTCAACAATACTGTCATGTTATGTATACTTTAGTGTACATTTTGCTTTATGTTAATGATAATGTAATGTTGAATTCTAAAAAAAAATTCGAAATTAGAAGTACTCTTTTCTTTTTCAATTTAAGCTTTATATCTCTCCTTTCCATTATAGGGATAGTCAAACTGTATCAGAGTATTCTTGCTCCATTTTTAATTTTGAGTGAATTAAATGAAATTGTGGTTTCCATATCTTTCGTTTTTGCCCAAAGCTTATCGACTTTCTAATGTTTTTTTTTTATATACGAGAAATTAAAGTATATCATACGTGTATGAACCACTTCAAATTTTTAGAGTAATGCTTGCTTTTCAATCATAGTTCGGACGGTTCTCCCGCCTTGACGCGCTTCTAGTTTATATTAGTAGTAGATTTGCTTGCTTGCTTGCTTGTGCTGTAAGCAAATATAGAATAATATACATCTAGTTATGCTCGGACTGCGAAAGGTGTGCAAATTAAAAAAAAAAAAAATCACGCAACTTGATTGTACCCGCTGTTTTTTTATCGCAGGGATCAGAAAGACAAAGCAAAACAGGAGCTACAGGAATGCGTCTGAAGGAAGCGAGCAAAATCAACCTCTCTCTGTCGACGCTTGGTAATGTGATTTCGGCACTCGTAGACGGACGGTCCACGCACATTCCTTACAGGAACTCCAAATTAACCCGACTCCTTCAGGATTCTCTAGGCGGGAACTCGAAAACTTTAATGGTGAGACTCGTCATCACAAGTATTTAATGGGGAATGTTGTAGGTAAAAGTTCTTCTCTAACTTGTGCATTTTAGGTCGATTTTTTGAAGGACAGAAGAGTGGTTAGCCCTCAACCTGAATTTTTTATTTTTTGTTGTGGGGGGAGGGGGAGCTACAAGAAAGCCAGGTCTCAAGGATAAGTGGATTGATGAAATCATGTAATCTAACCTAATTGTGTATTCCTGATCTGATGTATGTATTTTAAAAGTTAGCATGCATGAAATTTGTCACTAAAGGCTACTTATCAAAGTATGTATGATTTCTCTTCTTGGGTTTTTTTAGTGCGCCAACGTGGGTCCTGCTGAATATAATTACGACGAGTCGATAAGCACGCTGCGTTATGCGAATCGAGCCAAGAACATCTGCAACAGAGCCAAGATTAACGAAGATCCTAAAGACGCCCTTCTCAGGAAGCTTCAGGAGGAGATAAGAGCACTCAAGGGTGAATTGGAAGATAGTTAGTATTTTGTGTTCTCTCTAGTCTGCTTTGGATGCCAATAAGACGTAAATTGAGAGCTGAAAAACGTGAACAGAGTACGGTTTTGTTTAATGTGAATAGAAGGCAAAACGCAGATTTTTATAACGTAATTTCATCACTATTTTAGTCTGGAACGGAAAGTGTTATAGAAGCTAAAAATAAAAATTTCTAAACCACTGTGGCACTTCTGATATTCTTCTGTCAATGTCTCCTAACACTTATAAGACTTCTCCAATCGCAAATACACTCAACTTTTGTATATGTAATACAGTAGTAGTACGTAACTGTAATTATTAGCATTTTAAAATTAATGGTTTTTGGCCATTATGCTACTCATTATATTACACATTTCGAATTACTCGTTACTCATCATCTATATGGATAATAATTAAGAGTAATATAGATAAATATGCCTGTAAGACTTTAAAAACAATTTGCGTCTGAACATTAGTAAAGAACACTTAAGACCATCGTTTCCAAGACTTTCCAAACGTACGCCCTCAATACATTACCCTTCAACAGAGGCTAAGAGTTCGCTTAGAATACTGCTTAAAATTTCGCTTTTTTTTTAACGCTATTCAGGTTTTTGCATTTTTAACCTTCAAATAGTTAAGATTTGCTAGTTTTCAAATTTTAAGTAGTATGTTAGTTTATCGCATTCATGCAAGATTTTTACCTTATGATTAAACGCTCATGAATTTTAATTTCACCCCTCAAAACCAGGTTTCCCATCCTTGTAGAAATAAATGAATTATTTTAAGCTATTATAAAGGGTGTTACAAAAAGTTATTTTCAGGTTTTATTACATTTATTATACTAATTTATGATAATGTAATGTTGAAACAGTATAAAAAGTTAAAAACGAAAAGTTATGAGCGAACTAAGTGCTCTTCTCTCGCCTTCAGGCAGAGCTGAACACGTTGATTCATGTTGCGAAACGCACTGCAGTTCATAGGGTTGTGTGCTATTGAAGTATGTTAATTGCGGATTGTTCACATTATATTTGTATAACTGAATTACCATGAGTAACCCTGAAAGAAACTTTTTGAGAACATTTACACATAAATTCATAGCGTCAATTCATAGCGATAATTCATAGCGTAGCTTCATTTTGAACTTCCTCAAATCTTAAATTTTTGATTTGTAAAGATGAGGTGGACGAAGAAGAGTCTTCGGAAGAGGAGACTCAAGAAGGGGCAGATAAGAAGAGGAAGAAGAAGAAATTGAAAGAGGAGGAGGTAAAGAAAAAAAAAGTTTTATTCTTATTGAGATATAGTGGAATGTTAAAAGGCTCATTTGGTTTTCGAGCCAATTGATGACATCTACTTTCGGATAATAAATTAACGAGTCAAACGAAGATCATTGAGGTTAAGCGATGTTGGGTCTGTTCAGTTGTGTGTGAGCTAATGGGTTTAATTGATGTAGTGACCCGTGGTTCGAATCCTACGTGAAGCTCTAGGTCCCCTTCGTAACGTGACTTTTACCATTACTGAGGTGGTTAAAACAAACCCCCCCCAAACATCATCATCATATGAAAATGAAATATTGTTAAAGTTTTAGTTCGATTGTGTAATTAAATAACTCGTTAATTTAAGGCGGGTTGATAGAGGTTTAATATGTTTGAAAATATTAAATAGTGGTACAGATGTTAAATTCCATATGTAAAGTATATATACAGGGTGTAACAAAAGTTTGTCCTCATAGAGAAACAAGATTTAACAGAAATGAATGATAAAATAGTTTTAACTATACATTACAAACAATACAATTAACTTACCAATTAGTCCAGTACATGCTCAAATTGCATTCCATGTAGCCGTTAACACATTTCTACTCACCTTTGTAAGCTGTGCCACGATTCATCCTGTTATATCGTATTTCTTTATGAGGACGGACATTTGTTACACCCTATATATACAGGGTGTACATAAAGTCAGGATCTATTTTTGTGAAGCACTTGGAAATTATATGGAATTTTATCATAAAATGATAAAGTGGTAACATTTATTAAATAATTAAGAGTAGGATTCGACGTGACGCCCATCAGTATCCCTGCACAGCTCAAATCGTTCCGCAGCATTTCTAAACACATTCTGGAGCATTTGCGGGGTTATGTTATCTGCAGCAGTTCGTATACGTAAGTTTTCAAGACTCGTAATCTTCGTATGATAGACGTGCGATTTGATAAAGCCCCATGCAAAGAAATCTAAAGGGGTTAAATCTGGTGATCTCGCTGGCCAAGGTCTGTTGCTTCCGCGTCCGATCCAGCGATTTGGAAAACGTCCATTTAGATAATCCTGAACAATTTTGGCATAGTGACAAGGAGCACCATCATTAGGGTGCCACTTATTTGGGGTGTTTTTCATTTTTTGGGAATTTATATCAGGACGGGCGCATTTCTGGTGTCATTCCGTCTAAAAACATTGTGTGTAAAATATTTTTGAAATAAAATAATAATTAGAACTGCCTCAACGAGGTCAAAGTTTATACTTTTTGTCGAAAAGTACTCATGGCGTTCTGTTATCATGTCAGTTTTCGTTTCGATAGCTGCTGTAGTTTCTGAGTTGAAAAATGATAACAGACAGACAGACGGACGGTCAGAGTCGTTGGTTTAGTCTTCCGCACTGGTGTACAGAAGACTAAAATGAGGTATTATACAGGGTGTAACACGAGTTTATCCAAATATTGATACAGGCGAAAGAACATGTTAGTCTAAGTAGAAAATGGGTTGGGACGAGTTTTGCCAACACTAACAGTGTTTCATTCTCTTTTTCAGTGAGTTCTGAAACGACGTGATGGCTTCGGCAACAAGATCTAAAACAGCAGTCTATCTCCTGGGGACCGTGGACCACAGCATCACAGGAAGCATGCTGCCTACGGGAAAGCAGGCGCTTCAGTACTTTTTCCACCTTCACCTTGACGTCAAGAAGCCGATCAAGGAAGCAGCCGCTGAGACAGTGACCGCAGTCAAGGAATTCTGGGAGCGGTCCCGTATTCCTACGCAGAAAGACCAACGCGCAAGGGACAAGGTTCTCCGAATGTACGAGAAGTGGCGGGCTCTGAACAAGAACTCGAAACGGCGCACTGTGACCCAAATCAGGAACGAGGCCGAGTTCCTCTCATCCCTTGACCGCCTCTTCGACATCGCACACGAACAGGCGATGTCGATGATCACAATCGAAGAGGACAGGGAGTTCCTGACGGGACAAAGGGCCGAGGTGCGGCGCGGCCGCATCTCCTCCACACGTGACATGACGCTGCACACTGAGGAGGAGCGTGCGAGGAGACAGGAAGCGGAAAGGAGCCGCCGGCAAGATGATGAAAGGGCGAACAGAGAGAGCCGAGAAGAACTCGTCGAACTGGCATCGAGCTCCAGCTCAGGTGCAAGCAGCCCGACTCGGTCACCGACACGGCGTCGTCGCCGAGAAGAAGAGGAAGAGCTCTCTCTCCCGGGCCTGTCCACGTCGAATGCAGAAGCATCTACGACCCCTTTACCACCCAAGCGATTCCGCGCGTCGAAAAAGATGATCACCCCTGATCTCTCCGCAGCGATGGATCGGACGAAACTTACCGACCGAGAAGGTGTTTTTTTGCTGTCGGCGGCTGCGAGGAGCTTGGGCCACGACCCTGAGGAGCTGGTCTTGAACCGCGAATCCTCCCGCCGCGACCGAGCAAAGTTCCGTGCTATGGCAGCAGCGGAAATGAAGGCAGCCTTCCATCCTACTGTGCCGCTGACCGTTCACTGGGACGGGAAAATCGTACCAGCGGCTGACGGAGGCCCTGCTGAAGATCGCCTTCCAGTTCTGGTGTCTGGGGAGAACGTCGACAAGCTTCTGGCTGTGCCCAGCCTCCCCGACGGCACCGGCCGCGCCATGGCGGAAGCCGTCCTCTCTGCCCTCGAGGATTGGGACATCAAGGGACGGATCTGTGCCCTCTCTTTTGACACCACCGCCTCAAACACAGGACTCTCAGGAGGAGCTTGCTATATCATTGAGCAGAAACTCGAGAAGACAGTGCTTCATTTGGCTTGCCGCCACCACATCCACGAACTGGTGTGCGAGAAGGCATTCACGGCGTGCCTCGGTCCCTCTACTGGTCCTGACATCCTCCTGTTCAAACGATTCGCCGCCCAGTGGGACTTCATCGATCAAACCAAAGCGAAGCCCTTCAAGGATGGAACCATGCCGCAGCACCTGAAGGACGCCCGCGACGACCTGCTGATCGAATTCAGCCGCCTCCTCGACGGTCAACATCCACGTGATGACTACAGGGAACTTCTGGAGCTCTCTGTAATTGTGCTGGGCGGTCCGAACAAGCGGGGTGCCCGGTTCGCTCGTCCAGGCGCCTTCCATCGCGCGCGCTGGATGGCAAAAGTCATCTATGCCATCAAACTGTTCCTGTTCCGGGAACAGTTTCAGATGTCGTCAGGCGAAGCGGCTGGAATCCGGCGATTCACCATCTTCGCCGTGTCCATCTACGTGACGGCCTGGTACAAAGCGCCGCTCCCGGCAACGGCCCCAGCCGCGGACCTCGCGCTGCTCAAGGCCCTCGTCTATTATCCGGACTCAGCGGTGGCCAAGGCGACGGCGACAGTCTTCGCCAGGCACCTATGGTACTTGAGCGAGCGCCTCGTCACCCTGGCCATCTTCGACGAGGGTATCGACTTGGCGACAAAGCGGGAGATGATTAAAGCGATGGAAGAAGAGGAAGGATCGGAGGATCCCCCACGGCGTATCAATGTGGACCTGTCCACCGCCTCAATCGCCAACAATACATTGGCCAAGTTCACAACGACTACATCAAAGGAGTTCTTCAAGGTTCTGGACATCAGCACCGCCTTCCTGCTCAAGGATCCGGAGGAGTGGCGGACGGACCCAGCCTTCATCGCCGCATCCCGCCGAGTCCAGGCCCTTCAAGTTGTCAATGACTTCGCGGAGCGCGGGGTGGCGTTGATGCAGTCTTTCAACCTGGCCCTTACCAAGAGTGAAGACCAAAGGCAGTTCCTCTTACAAGTGGTCGAGAAGCACCGCTGTGACTTCCCAACCGCCCGCAAGTCCACCGTGACCTCTGCAAAGTAGGCAACAATGAGAGGGAGATGGGCGCCCATGATACCCCCCCCCCTTGAGGGGCTAATACTCGAGTTGAGGGGGACCTAGAGTTGAAAGTATGAAGTCCCGTTATATGTTTTAGGTCAAGATTAGTAGCTTGAACAAACTAGAAGTGATATTTTATTTGCTAGAGGCATAGAACATGATCTAAAATTTCTACTTTTCGAGAAAATATACAAACTTTGACCGTATTGAGGCAGTTCTAAATATTGTTTTATTTCAAAAATATTTTACACACGATATTTTTTGACAAAATGGAACCAGAAACGCGCCCGTCCCGATAAAAATTCAAACTTTCGAAAATAAGTGTCACCCTAACCATCATGTTGATAGACGACGGTACTAACAATCCTATCCCCAATCAGTTGAGGTTCAAGGAATTGCTGCAACATGTCCAGATAAATAAGCCCCGTAACTGTAGCTTCAGCAAAGAAAAAAGGACCATAAACCTTAGATTTTGTTAAACCCATCCAGACATTAACTTTAGGTGAGTCTCTCTCCCAATTTTGGACGAAATCATTCGGTCTTTCATCTGCCCAAATTCGACAGTTATGGCGATTTACTTTTCCACACGTATGGAAAGTGGCTTCATCACTAAAGAGAATGTTGTCCATTAAATTATCACTCCAGATTTGTTCTACGAGATCAGCACACACAGCACTTCGTCGAGGGAAATCTTCCTCATGTAAATCATGTAAAACCTGCAAATGATAGCTTTTCTTCTGCAAATTAACTTTCAGAATTTTGTGCACAGATGACGTCGGGAGGCCGAGTTTGTGTGATGCAGCACGAACGGACGTACGTGGCTCCTCAGTGATAATTCCGCGTACCGCATTCACGGTAAGATCTGACATACACGGTCGTCCTGATCTTGCTTCATCATTTACAGATCCCGTTCGTTTAAATTTGTTCACCAATTTTCGTATTGTCTTGTCTATTGGCCCCGGCTTATGAAATCTCTTTCTAAACTTCTCTCTGATGTCATTGTATTTCTTTCCCTCGATTCGCCAAATTACTATTGCCACACGCTCTTCTGTATTCATTCTAAGGGCTTCTGAAAAGAAAAATAGAAAAAAATAATTATTTCACAAAAATAGATCCTGACTTTATGTACACCCTGTATGTGTATATATATATATATATTCTTTCTCCATTGTACATTATCTTAAGTTCTTGATACGATCCTATGTTTCCAGACTTTATGGCCACCCTATATATATATATACACTAGGGTTATGACATTTTTATAACCTCATGTTCCTGTATCATAAATCGATGAACTTTTGCCCTGACAATGAAAATAACAGTTTTTTCGATATATTTTGAAAAAACTTCACCCCAAAATAAAAAATAAAAAATTAATAAAATAATAAATAGAAATTTGCATGTTTATTTCACAGTTATTATACATAAACATATATTATATTATACTTACAACATTATACCTATACAATACATATTAATTATACAAATACAATATTATACATTTACTCTATTATTGTTTTAATTGTTTTACTTATTGTTTAAAATAAACCTGTGCTTAAGGTTGTCTTTATTTTTACAGTTTACGTAAAGTTCTTGCATCACCTTAATGGCACGTTCCGCACATTGGTTGCTCCTTGGTATAGCTATTGCAGATGGGTCTCTGTTCCAGTGATTTTCCAGAGTATTTAGTGCTTTTCGGTATATTCCTGAATATTCAAGAAAATACTAGGTAACCAATCTAGAATGGTGCAATGCAGCTGTCTCGAATATACTAATATACTATATTTGCTTTCAGGGTGACATTTTTTTTTAATTCTGAAGAATTAGGCCCTTTTTTATTGTTTTCAAGCAAAAGTTCATCGATTGATGATACAGGAAACAATATTTATGACAAAAAATTAAAAAGTCATAACCCTAATATACACAGTGCTGGGCAGCGCAAACGAAAATTCACTTGCGCAAGCGCAAATGCGCAAACCCAAACCCATACCTTACGCAAGCGCAAATGCGCAAACTTCTCGAAACTTGCGCTTGCGCAAACGCAAACTATTTATATATACAGGGTTTTCAAAAAAAAAAATAGGTACGTTTTTTTTTGGGACACCCTGTATAAAATTAAATTTATAGTAAATCAAATCAAATCAAAAGACTTTATTAACAGACACACGATCCATAGATATATCAATAAAGAATAGATACAAAATTACAATGTTAAATAAATAATAATAAAAAAAAAAGAAATTACAATATTACAAAAAAAAACACTTCAAAGCTCCTCAGAGTCCTCCTCCAATTCCATCGTGAGCAGGTCCATGTTTTCCTTCAGGAACACAAACCTCTCAAAGTTCTCAGGTCAGGCTGGACCTCTTGGGCTTCATGATGTCAGACCCCTGGAGAACACCCTCTCCACAGCTGCAGAGCTGGGGATGGCCGTGTTGTACTTCAGAAAGACCTCAACCCAGGCGGCGCGGTACAGGGCGGGGAACATCCCCTGCTCCAGCTCCTTGCTGGTCAGGGGTTGTTGAGGTCCTCTTCCTCCTGGTGAGGCTCTGAGCCATGGCTGGTCACGCTGCCGGCCGGGCTGGGGGCAGAGGTGGGGCTGGACAGAGACTGGTGTCTGAGGCTGTCCATGGTTCACTAGTTATAGACAGTAGTTATGACTTATGAAGTTTCTAGAAGTTACTAGAGTAGTTAGTAGTTTGAACTCTGAAATAAAATTAAAATCAACTAATCAAACAAACGTGTATCACTAGCGTTGTTGGTATACTGAGTGCTCACTGCTGTCTGGCGGCGCCACCTGTCTGGCAGTCACGTGTTTATGAGCTAAATCCACTATTTTTAATATTTGTTTTTTTTCACGTTTGCGCACAAGTTTGCGTTTGCGCAAGAATTGGCGCAAACGCAAATGCGCAACCGAAATCACACTTGCGCAAGTGTTTGCGCAAGTGCCCAGCACTATATTATATATACACACACACACACACACACACACACACCAGTACCGTGCAAAAGTATGAGTCCACTGTCAATCTGATAACTATTAGATAATCTGTCGTATGAAAATTGGTTTTGATACTAAAATACACATTAACTAGAACCCCTCTGGTTCATATTAACGTATAACTAAGTTATTACTTAAGTGTATAAAGTTGTATTAGCTGGATTAGCTATTGGACTCGAGGGTTGATTTATTATATTACTTATAACGCATGTGTTTAAAGACCTAGCGAACTGTTAATGATGGATCTGCAGTAAATGCTCCTAAACTATTGTTATACCAATATTTACAATTAAAAGTATTGACATATTCACTTAAATTCTGAAAAACAAATTTATCCAAAACGTTTCTCATTATAATCCTAATTCATGCTGTGTTTTTCTTTCACAGGCTTAAGAAATGACGAAAAGTACAATTTCTGATGAGATATAAAATAATGCATATGCATGGTGAGGGACTGAGTCAAAGAAAAATAAGTGAATCTACAGGTGTTTCCAAAACTGGCATAAAAACAATCTTGGCTCATCAGAGATCGAATGGGACCCCAAGTCCTAGATTAGAGAGGCCTTCTAAGCTTTCTCCATCTGATCTGCAATATCTAAAGATACTTCCCTTCGAGACAGACGCAAATCCAGCACTTCACTCGCAGCAGATCTCGAAAAAACAACAGGTGTCTCAGTTGATCCCTCTACTGTACGAAGGAAGCTTAACTCAGTAGGTCTTAAAGGATGTGTTGCAGCAAAAAAAGCCACTTTTAAGGAATGGAAATAAAGAGAGGAGAAGAAAATATGCTTTGGAACACAAGTATTGGACATCTGAGATCTACTGAGTTAAGCTTCCTTCGCACAGTAGAGGGATCAACTGAGACACCTGTTGTTTTTTTTGAGATCTGCTGCAAGTGAAGTGCTGGATTTGCGTCTGTCTCGAAGGGAAGTAATCTTTAGATATTGTAGATCAGATGGAGAAAGCTTAGAATGCCTCTCTAATCTAGGACGATCAACTAGGGGTCCCATTTGATCTCTGAGCCAAGATTGTTTTTATACCAGTTTTGGAAACACCTGTAGATTCACTTATTTTTCTTTGACTCAGTCCCTCACCATACAAATGTATTATTTTATATCTAATCTCATCAGAAATTATACTTTTCGTCATTTCTTAAGCCTGTGAAAGAAAAAAACAGCATGAATTAGGATTATAATGAGAAACGTTTTGGATAAATTTGTTTTTCAGAATTTAAGTGAATATGTCAATACTTTTAATTGTAAATACTGATATAACAATAGCCTAGGAGCATTTACTGCAGATCCATCATCAATAGTTCGCTAGATCTTTAAACACATGCGTTATAAGTAATATAATAAATCAACCCTCAAGTCCAATTTATGCAGACTAGAGGGTCATCCAGCTAATACAACTTTATACACTCAAGTAATAACTTAGTTATACGTTAATATGAATCAGAGGTTCTAGTTAATGTGTATTTTAGTATCAAAACCAATTTTCATACGACAGATTATCTAATAGTTATCAGATTGACAGTGGACTCATACTTTTGCACGGTACTAACTATATTTTATATATATATATATATATATATATATTTTGCAGTTATCGCAATCTAAATATTTCACTTGTTTAGCTTCAAGAGGGAGATAATCTGCACTTTCATTTTAATTTTTTAATTTTTATACGTTCTTTTTATTTTTAATATTAGCTATTTTATTTTTATGGTGATGTGACTGAAGAGGACCAGCTTGGCCCGTATGTGGTCGAAAGTACTTTTATGTTTTTTATTATTGGGTTTGTATTGTTCATATGTTTTTTTTAAATTTAATTATTTGTAAAGGTTGAAGAAATTCGTCGTAAGATCGAAGAGGAGAAGAAAATGTTGTCTGAACGCAAAGATTTGGAGGAAGAGGAAAGGAACAAAGTGAAGCAGGATTTAGAACAGCACGAGAAAGAGCTGAAGAGAGTGCAGTGAGTATCCGCCTTTATTGATTTGGGCAGTTCTTGGTAAAAAAAACCTTCTGGGTTCGATTCCCATCCAGGTGGCGGTTGGAGTATGACTGGCAACTTTGTGATTGCTCGGATTCGGATGTTTCTCGGGGTTCTTGCCCACCCTACTCCATGTGAGGAAATAGGGATACCAGATGTTAACTGCTACCTAGTTGCGGGCATTTGATATGGGGAGGATTGAGCGCAGGTTCAGTTAAATATTGCAGTTTCGATAACGGGAACTACCATAAATGAGAGATGGTTGTTAGGCATGAAAATCAGACTGAAAAAATGATAATTCATGCATATTACGTACTGTCACTGCTCCAAAACGGAATCATCTTGAATATTATTTGTTTTTATCAGGTTTAAGAGGTTTACTGGATGAAACCAGATGTCTCATTTTACTCGCTTTTTAAAATAATTTTAAAACTATTTCATTCTAACAAGTCTTTTTTTTCCTTCCCCCTTCCCCCCTCCCCTCCCACCTCTTTTTGATGCTCTGACGCAGTATGTATATTGCATATTGAATCGTTTTTTTTTTTTTTTTTTTTTTACTGACCCCGTTTTTTTTTGCTTTTGCTTTTTGTTTAAAAATGTTGCATAACCCTAGAATGCATAACCCGGATAAATATAACACCCGGCGGGCCTCAGAGGCCCGGGTTATGCATTCTAGGTTTAAAAGTAACTTTATTTAAAATATAAACTTAAAAGTGATTAAATTAATGTAAAGAACCTTTTGACATAGGGTCATAGGGTGTAGAAATAATGGTGCAAAAATAAATGGCCATTTTCTTATTAGTCAATATGCTGTATGTAGAGTATACATGGATGTTTACATTTTAAAACTGTCCAAGTTCACAACACTGTCACAAGATGACCATCATTTGTCACTACAATTCATATTCGACACGCGAACTCCATTAGAGTACAGTATTAGCAGGGTGCTTTTGTAGAATGGATCCAGTGGCCTCTGTTTCTGTGACAGAGTTCTGCCAGACTACTGGGTTTACCAGGCTACACAAGTGTTTTAGCATATGACTGACAGCAACCCCTTTTCTGTACCCTTCTATTTTCTCTATAATCAATTTTATTCTAAAGGTGGATGTTGCGTATATGTACGCAACGATCTAACTTGCTCTCGCATTCACAAACGTGAATCCTCCAAATTTTCTGTACACTCTGGCTATGGCTTACGTGCCAATCTCAAACTAAATACATCTGTGCTATCTACCTTTCTCCTAATTCTACTCTCTCTTCAAAATTCTTTGACCACCTTACTTCCAAAGTGAAGTACTCTACATTATATTCCACTCTCCTTTCGCTGAAATTTCCATTTGAGGTGATTCAACGCTCATCAGTTGAGTCCATCACCACCCGAGTGTGCTGAGCGTATCACGAAGGTGATTCTCTCGGCCGTGGAGACTTACATTCCATATTCTTTTCCTACTTCTAATGCAGAAAAAACTTTGTTTTAGTTCTATCTGGAACTCGCTTATTTTATATTTGTTCCCGGAATCGTGTAAAATCTGTTCTTTGACTCGCCAAAAATTCGTTCATCAGACAAAAATGTGAAAACCTACTTAATTCTAATTCTTCTCACTCTTTCTTACACCTAGTCAAAACCTCTCCAACAGCTTTACTACTTCTTCTTTCCCTCCCCTTTTCTATTCTGACGTCTGAGCTGCCGTCTCTTCTGATAAAGTTGAACTCTTCGCTCAAACTTTCGCCTCCAACTCAACCCTGGACAATTTCGGTGCTGTTCCACCATCTTCTCCCCTCAATGACTTAATTATGTCTGAAATTAGAATCTCTTCCAAAGGTGTTTTTTCTGCTCAATCTGGGCTCAACTCTAAGAAGGCGTACGGTCTTGATGGTGTCCCTTCTGTTCTCAAGAACTGTGCTTCTTTGCTAACACCCTTCCTAGGCAAACTCTTTCGTTTTTGTCTTTCATCTTCGGTTTTTATCCTCTTATCTGTGCCCTCATCTGATTTCCTTTCTGGCCGATCTGTAGATGGCCGTTGTAGATGGTCACTGTTCTTCTAAAGCTATTAATAGTGGTGTTTCCCAGGGCTCTGTCTTGTCACTGACTCTGAAATTATCAATGATCTTTTAAGTCGCACTTCCTGTCCTATCTACTCGTATGTCAATGATTCCACCCTTCACTTCTCCACCCGCTTCAAAAAGCGTTCCTCTCAACAGTCGCTCCATGCTTCACGTGAGACGGCTATGCCACACTTGACCTCTGATCTTTCTGCTATTTCTGATTGGGACAAAGAAAAATTTGTGGCTTTCAGTGCCTTAAACATTTGGTTCCTTCACCTGTCTGCTACATTCTCGGCGTTTGCTTTTCTCGTGATCTTTCCTGGAAAGATCACGTACACTTTCTCTCTGAAACAGCTTCTAAGTCACCCCTACTCAGTTGCTGTCTTTGTGCAGGGGTCTTGTCTGCCAATGTATAGAGTACAGCTCTACTTGACCGGGTGGAATCAAAGGCTTTTCGTCTCATCAATTTCCCACTTAATACCGACTGTCTTCAGTCCTTCTCTTTTCGCAGCAGGGTCATTCTCTGTCAGATCAACCAGTGCCTAACACCCTCATCTCTCAGATTTTGCTGAAATTTGGTTTATAGGGAGTTTGTGGGCCCTGAATCCATTTCTGAAATTATAAGGTCAATCCGACCAACGGTTCAAGAGATATGACCTCGGGAAATTTGAGGTCACTTGCGAGGTCACTAACATTTGGCGACCCATAACTTGGGTAATAATGGTCACAATTATATAAAAGTATATATATTTAGAATCAGAAAACGACAAGGAATCCAAATATGCAAGTTTTAGAACTCTAGGTTGAAAAATAAAAGTGTTACACTGTAACCAAAATTTGAGGTCACGATTTGACCTCTGGGGTATCAAATGAGAATTTTTTTTTTAAATGTAAAAAGAAGGCATAGGCATTGGCTATTAGAATCAGCAAAAAAAAGTTTGTTTATGTTAGTATTTTTCATGTAACTAACATATAAGTGAACACCATATTCATAAGTTGTGCGTCAATTCTACCTATTTTTTCACACTTAAGCTCATAATTTGACCTATAGAAATTAAAATTACATTTTTTTATAGATATAAAAACAAAGGCAAAAAATGTAAAATTGTATTTCACTGCTAATCTACACTGGCAATAATAGTTATAATAGTGAAAGGGGAAGACCTACTTAGAGGATTCATGTGCTAGCCTAATACAATTTTTGCATGCTCGATGCTCTCATCAATTTCTTTTTGTGGAAAAATGTATTGAATTCTGCTGCCTCCTCTTAGGGTAGGACAACTCATTACAGTTAATATATGATGTCCTGGCACTGCACATGAATCCTTGTTTGATGGATAATAATATGCACTTGATCCTGATGACCCAGAGGGATGTAGAAAGTTCACAGTGAAATCATCAAACTCTTCACAATATTCCTCCACAATTCCATACCAAACTTGCATGTCATAAATGCAGCCAACATACTCTCCTGGTTTGACACATTTTAGGTTACCAAGCATTGCAGGTTCATTAGTAAAATGACTTTTCCTTATTCTTTTCTTTTCTCCAATGCCACTTGAAATGGGATACACCATCAGTTCTTCCTTGTTTAGGGGAACAAATCTATGATATTTCTGAGTTCCAGGAATAGCCCTACTATCCTTGAATCGATGTTCCAACCGTTCTTCTGCATCTTTCAAATCAGCTGTAGTTACAAAGAAAAATTTATCTTCTTGCTCAAGTTTTCTTCACAAAACTGAAACATGTGTTCTGGTGTAAGAATTTGCCTCTCTGTAGTTCTCTGCAAACTGGCACGAGCAGTAGCTCTTTTCACTGTTCCTCCAATCCCATCACATGCATTTTTGCCATGGGATGTAGCAAAGAAGTGCCATTCACAAGACAGACCAAAATCCTCTTCATGGTAACAGAGATTTGTGAAGTTGTATCTGTTCTTATATTGGCCAGCACATCCATCTGAGAAATAGTGCACCTTCTTCAATTGTGGGCATCTGAATTTAACATATGTCATAAGCTTCAATATGAATGAGTAAACATTATAGTGTTGTGTTTTAGTGATGCAGATAAGAAACAGACACTAAAATGGCTAAGTTCCTGGTCTGCAGATGATCTATAATAGATGACAAAAGGGTGAACTGTACACTGTGAATTGTCCCAGTGAAACCCTTGGGCAGCATCCTGGACAATGAAAGAATAATTCTCAGAGAAATCACCTACTATAACTACCTCGCTCTGAGGTGGTAGTGTTTCTTTCAACTGCTTGAAGTACTGTGATTGTTGCTGAGCAACAAAGTGATGACGAACCATGCGGGATATTTTCATGCTTAGGGATGATAAGTATTCATGAAGTGGCTCCACCTTATCAACCATTGTACAACGGTCAACAGTCACCCATTGCTTGTAAGATATTTCATTTGGAGCTGATTTCACACTGTCAAGTAACTCAAGAAAATCCAGGACACCCTCTTCTCTTGGGCAATCATTGCAAAGTTGCATCATGCAAGTCTCTCTTTCTGTACTGCAGACACTGTAATCCATAAGATCCTTGTATGAAAGACCTCTTTCTCCAATGCAGCCAGCTGCAATTTTGGATTTTGATGGTATGTGCAGACACAGACAGAATGAGTCCCACCACTACCGGCAAGCACACAATATGATGGCCGTAATTTTGCAAATGTGGAAAATCCTATTTTGGGATTCTTTTCATCATTTTTATATAGTTCAAACATCTCTCTTAAATTCCCGAGGACCAATCGTTTTTGCACCTTCATTGCACCTTCAGCACTGATAACTTTCACGCAATCCTTTTGGCCAGGACACATACGACTAACCTCTTCTGACTCATAGAATCTTCTAACTATATCTTTGTGTTCTTCAGATATCACTTTTCCTTTGCTCATTAGTGGAATCTTCGGAAGGATTCCATGTTCTGATTTAAGTGAACAGCTTCTTTTCACCATGTATGTTGTAGTTTGAAAGAAACTAGCTGTTTTTTCAATTGTGTATGGTGAGAGTGTCAATATTTGTAGTTTGTGATGGTGACATTTGCTCTCCAGGAATGACTGTTTCAATTCATTCATTAATTTGTCTAGATGTTTTTCAGATTTAGTTTCAGGTTTTGAAGTATCACTTACCTCCTCGGTAATTTGAACACCATAACTGAGTTCTAGCCTCTCCTTCAGGTGTTTCTGAGCAGATGATAGCTTACCACGAGCCTTGCGCTTTTTCTGGCTTAATGACAGCCCTTCTGAAAAGAACAGAAAAAAAGGTTTCACACCTGAATATTAGTAATTAAATATTAATTATAGTACCTTAAATGCTATATAATTGGCTATATAGTAGATCAAACAGACCTTGTAGTAAAGTATAAGTTATTATATTAATTTATTACTTACTTTTTTTAACTGGTGTTTGGTCCAGAAATGCTAGAACTGGTTCAACTGAAGTTGAAGGATTTTCCTTTATCAAGCAATCACTGTCATTGTCCAGATCTTGAATTGAAGAGATGTTACTCAAGCCACTGATAGTAGATGATTCATTTGAATCCTGCTCAGACTCGTTGTTTTCAGTGGTACTAAGTATAGTGGGGTTTTTCATTATCAGTGTCCAGCAGTTCACACACAACAATGAGTCTTTTTTCACTCTTCCAGCACATTTTTCAACAAGTACATCAGTCACTTTTCTAAGATTGATTGTTATGCGTTTCTTGTGTTTTTGAATAGGGTCCTGGCAGTATTTCAAGTGCCGAACCATTGTATTTTGATCTGTAAAGATATAGGATTTACAATTAGGTAATATATATTTTTTAGAAAATATATAGCTATACACACTTAATATTTTAGGCCTTGATAGTCTCTGAGGCTCATTAAAACACCATACCCACCAGCCACCCACAGTGCTGGCTGGAACTGTACTAACCTGTAGACAAGGAATTTTGCAACTATCTGTGTTGATTCTGCACTTAGACAAGTAGCAACATGTTTCAACAGGTTTGTTTAGGCTACATGTGAGCTTAGTCTTCCCCTTTCACTATTATAACTATTATTGCCAGTGTAGATTAGCAGTGAAATACAATTTTTATTAAATTCTTGGAACTTGAGGTCAAATTGATAGCTAAGATATAAAAATTCCTTGAAATGACAAGCAATTTATAAATATGGTGTTCACTTATAAGTTAGTTACATGAAAAGTACCAACATAAACAAACTTTTTATGATTGTTTCTATTAGTCAAGAACTCTGACTTTGTTTTTTATATCTATAAAAAATGTAATTTTAATTTCTATAGGTCAAATTATGAGCTTAAGTGTGAAAAAATAGGTAGAATTGACACACAACTTATGAATATGGTGTTCACTTATATGTTAGTTACATGAAAAATACTAACATAAACAAACTTTTTTTTGCTGATTCTAATAGCCAATGCCTATGCCTTCATTTTTTACATTTAAAAAAAAATTCTCATTTGATACCCCAGAGGTCAAATCGTGACCTCAAATTTTGGTTACAGTGTAACTTTTTTATTTTTCAACCTAGAGTTCTAAACCTTGCATATTTGGATTCCTTGTCGTTTTCTGATTCTAAATATATATACTTTTATATAATTATGACAATTATTACCCAAGTTATGGCTCGCCAAATGTTAGTAACCTCGCGAGTGACCTCAAATTGCCCGAGGTCATATCTCTTGAACCGTTGGTCGGATTGACCTTATAATTTCAGAAATGGATTCAGGGCTCACAAACTCCCTATAAACCAAATTTCAGCAAAATATGAGAGATGAGTGTGTTAATTTAAATTTTTTTTGGTTGATTTGACAGAGAATGACCCAGCAGTGTCGTCTCTCTCTTTACTATTGCTATTGTAATGGACACTGTTCTTCTGAACTCTCTGACTGCATGTCTCCCTCCCTTAAGGAGAGAATGCAGTACCAGACTTTCGACACATTCTCATCCCTTTGCTGCCCACTTCTCCAACGCAAGGGTTTGGTGCTGTTCTGAATCTTTCATCTACTCAACTGGTCAAACTCTGGAACAACCTTCTTCAGTCCATCTTTCTCCCTGTCCGTGACCTTCAATCTTTCAGACGCAGTGTCTCCAGGCATCTTGAAAACTCTGGACCATGATTTCGGCTATCTCTTCCTCCTAGAAGGGTGGGGGTGCGCGTTTTTTTTAGCGGGCGTTTGCACGTAGCTATATATTTATTTTCTTTGTGAATGGATTTGCTATTAGTTAGGGGTGAGGTAAAGTTAAAAAAAAAAAAAAGGTAAAAAGTTTTCTTTCTAACACCAAATCGCAAATAGGATTACTTCCCACCCAAATTAACCCTCAACCACTATCGCGTGGTCAGGAAGGACCCCACTCATTTAAATTTTGTGTAACCAAGAAATTAAGATAGTGGTTGAGGGTTAAGAAGTTTAGGCAAAATTTACTGACTCGGATGCCTCATCTGTCGAGCAAAAATGTCATTTTCAGGTCTGGTGACGTCACTTTTTAGATTAGTAGGGTATTTGTATCACTTTTCTGTTTTTTATAGGATCGGGAGTAGCTTTATCGATATTTTGGAGTCTTTCCTCCTCGTTTCACAATCTGAGCGTTACTGTCAAACTTCTGATACTGACGTACCATTCGCTTCTATTCACATTTTCATCCGCGTCCGCAATTGGGAATTTCGAATTTGGGAAGGGTTTACCGATTTTATAAAAGATAAAGAAAGGCCGTGACGCAATTGCAATCCCGAGAGATATTTCTATGAAAATTTTAACCTATTTTAAAGCATGAAATCCTACAGTGGGAATAGGAATGGATTGATTTGAGGATTTGTCTCCTTGCAGATTCTCACTCACGGATTTCTCACTCATGAATTGAGAATGACCCCGGAGTGGGAAGAAACTCGTGTGTGTGTGTGTATATATGAGAGTAGAAACTTCCTTGTTTCTTTAATCTTTTCTTAAACAACTTTAGTATTTTCCAATAATTTTATTTTTGTGAATAAGTAATTATCGCCAATTATTATATTGTTTACGAAGCGTTCGGTTTTACGTCTCTGTTTTCTTATCTGATGCACTGGATACATCACTTCTCATTTTAGTCACATTCCTTCATTTCTTTTCGGATCTAGCTTCTATATTCATTTATTTAAAGAAATAGGCCCATTTTGTTTATATAAACCATGATTTAGAACTACCGATATGAAAATATTTGAAACTATTTCCTTCCACTAAAGGAAAGAGCATGAAGGTCTAAAACAACGTTTGGCCGGCTTGGAGCGGAAGATCCTAATTGGGGGAGAAAATCTTCTGGAGAAGGCGGAAGAGCAGGAAAGACTATTGGAGGAATCGGCAGCCGAATTGGAACAGAGGAAGAAACATCAAGAACAACTCAGGGAAGCGATCACGCAGAAAGAGGTAGCTTTGGGATTTTTTAATTTTAAAAGAACGTTGGAGAGTAAAGAAATTTCCCCACCCGGCATATTCATAGATGGTGTTTAATCTAACCTAATTTTACCTAACCTTAATTTAATCTAACTCTATTAAACGTAGTCTAATTATGACCCCACCGAGTAAATTTGGAGGGAGTCATACTGGATTACATTTGTCCGTCTGTCCATAACACTTTCGCGTCCGCGCCGTAGCTTTTGAACCGTTCAACAGAAATTAATGGAACTTCATACACATATAGATCACCGCAAGACTGTGTGTTGCGAACAGAAATCAGGACCCTGCATCAAAGGTCATGGTCACAAATATCAGGTCATCCCATAAGTAATGTCGTTTTTTATGATAGATTAAGTTTAAACTAGTCCTACTAGGTTTAAGCATAAATTTTCCGAAGGTTATATCTAAGAGGAGATCTATCGTGTTTCGCTACATACATTATAGACCTTGACCAGTGAAGACGTGTGTTTTGTTTTATGTGAACCCCTCATAAACATGGCGGTATCAGAAGAGCATATCAGGCATATAATGCTTTACGAGTTCAAAAAAGGGAATAGTGCTACTGAAGAAACGCGAAACATTCAGGACGTTTATGGCAACGATATTCTGCATGTGAGGAAATGTCAAAGATGGTTTCAAAAGTTTAGTAATGGTGACTGCTGTTTGACAGATGCAGCACGCTCTGGACGCCCTGCTGAGTTCGATGATGACCTGCTGTTTGTCGCACTTGAAGAAGACTGTTCAACAACTGTCGAAGAATTGGCCCAGAAACTCAATTCATCCCCGTCCACCATCCATCGACATTTGCAACAACTCGGGAAAGTGCCTAAGTTAGGAAAATGGGTGCCACATGAGTTGTCGGTCGACAATCTGAGGGTGCAGGTAAACATTAGCACAGCTCTTCATTCCCGTGAACTCCAAGATCCGTTTTTGCACCGTTTAGTGACTGGTGATGAAAAGTGGATACTGTACCAGAATGTTAAGCGCCGTCGACAGTGGGTTTGTGCCGGAGAATCAGCGACACCACAGCCAAAACCAAATCTTCACCCTCGGAAGGTGTTGCTTAGTGTTTGGTGGGATAAAGGTGATGTAATACACTTTGAAACCTTACCACACAACCAAACAATCACCGCTCAAGTCTACTGTCAACAACTGGATCGATTGAACACTGCACTAAAAGAAAAGAGACCTTCTTTGGTTAATCGGAAAGGAATCGTGTTCCACCACGACAACGCACGTCCTCATACCGCTCGGATCACTTTTGCAAAAAATTGAGGAGCTTGGGTGGGAAAAACTTCCACATCCTCCCTATTCTCCAGACCTTGCGCCTTCAGATTATCATCTCTTCAGGAGTTTGCAAAACTATCTTGACGAGAAACTATAATTCTTTAGATGACTTGCACACCAGTCTTTGTACGTTTTTTGCCTCAAAACCGCCTGAATTTTATAAACATGGCATTGAAAAACTTGTAGGACGTTGGCAGTATCTCATTGATTCCGATGGAAAATATATACTAGATTAAAAAGTTTCAGTTGAGTTTTTTTTGTCCTTCAAATTCCAATCTAAAAAACGACATTACTTATGGAATGACCTGATAGAACTGAATGTTCAAATGTATGTAGGTCCGCGCCATAACTTTGGAACCACTGAACGTAAATCGATGAAATTTCACAAGCATATGTATCGTCACATCAGGTATTAGTCACTGCATCAAAGGTCAGGGTCACAAATATAGGCGGGGGCATTAATGTCTTCCTACATAATTTTTGTTTAACGTATATTCAAACCCGTTAGTTTCGAATAGAAGTACGAACATTCCTTTATAAATAGGAAATTGTTTATAAGCGAGACCGTAAAGAAAGAGATTGCTTGAGACTACAGTATTGTGGATTGTTGTAGGTTGATGGGGGAAGGATTGTGATTTAATCTTTAGACACCGAGATCATTAAGATTAAATCACAATCCTTCCCCCATCAACCTACAACAATCCAAAATACTGTAGTCTCAAGCAATCTCTTTCTTTACGGTCTCGCTTATAAACAATTTCCTATTTAGAAAGGAATGTTCGTACCTCTATTCGAAACTAACGGGTTTGAATATACGTTAAACAAAAATTATCCTTACTCAATCCGTGAACTTCACGGATTGAGTAAGGATAATATTGAAGGATTTTTTATAGATGATGATGGAATGTTGATGGACGAATTAATTAAGTAAATGGCAGATGTTTTCCAGTAAAGAATGAAGGAATCGACTGATTGCGACCCGTAAGACATTCGCTATCGGGAAACAGACTTCTTCAGCTAATCATTTATTATCTAAGAGAAAAAAAAGCTGTATATAACATCCACCCCAATTATGTTAAACTCGCCGATTCGACCATGACTCGATAGAGACAATTTGTTTTAATTTTGTGTGCAATCCCGTCAATGGGATTCGATCCCGGGACCGTCGACTTGTTAGACTGATACCATACTCTACCATAGCCGGTGAATACGTTTCCCTGAGGTAAATTTGGGAAAACTTTACATTGTTATGAATGTGGTTACCATTATCAATTAAGAGAAAAAAAAAAAATATATATATATATATATATACAGGGTGTACACAAAGTCCTTTCCCGATTATAGACTTTAATAATTACATGAAATCCAAAGAAGACACGATAATGCTTTGTTTTGCATGTTATTGAATAACACATCGTTTTTTTTCTTGCCAATGTTTGGTATGGATTAATGCATGAGAGGGTGATAGGTCCATTCTTCTTTGCTGAAAAGAATGTTACGGTACGAGTGTACTTGGACATGCTCGAGTTCTTTGTAGCCCCCTAGTTGGAAGACCTTCAACCATCCATAATTTGGGGTTTGTTAGTGCGTGAGTTCTTGAACACCGCTTTTCCCGGAAGATGGATTGAGTGCAACGGGCCTGTGCCATGGCCTCCATGATCCCCCGATATCACCCCCATCGACTTCTTTCTGTGGGGATATGTAAAGAATTGTGTACCATACTCCTGTTGCTAACATTGACACTCTTCGTGCAAGGATTTGCGATGCCATCAACAGTGTCACGAGAGATATGTTAGCGAACGTATGGCGTGAACTCGAATTTCGCTTGGATGTGCTACGTGTAACTAACGGTGCGGATGTTGAGATTTAATGAGAAACATAATAAACTTGATGTGTTATGTAACAACATGCAAAATAAAATCTTATTCTTCTTTGGATTTCATGTAATTATTGAAGTTTATAATCAGGAAAAGACTTTGTGTAAACACCGTATTGTAGCACGAAACGAGCAGAAACGGGGAATGAATGGAAGTTATTGAAATGACCTTTGAAAACGGAGAATTGAAAGTGTTGTTAGATGGCAGGCTGGTGGCCATCTCATGACCCGATTCTCGTAAGATCGACGAAGTTGAGCGACATTCGGTCTCGGTGATAGTAGTGTTAGTAATTGGATGGGTGACCATTTTTCGCGTCCAGGTGATGACTGATGGTTCGGCTTCGACATTTAAGTCTTAGTTCTGTCTGATTGTTAGTACGGAGGATGAGTCCCGCAGTTATCAGCATTTTAGATGGCTTAATAACCCCCGGTATTAAGTTGATTGAAAACTGAACAAATTGAAGAACAATAGCAATTTCGAAGATTGAAAACGCAACCTGTATTGAGTTAATTTTGTATGACCCTTTTTAAGTTTTTTTTGTGTACCTCTTTTTTGTTCTTTTTAGGCCGAGAGGATCGACATGGAAGAGAGGTACACTTCCCTGCAGGAGGAAGCAGCGGGCAAGACGAGGAAGCTGAAGAAGGTTTGGACACTACTCTTGGCCGCCAAAAGCGAATTGGGAGACATGCAGGCAGAGCACCAAAGGGAGATGGAGGCGCTGCTGGAGTCGGTGCGACTCCTGAGCAGAGAACACAAGTTGAACCAACTTATCATCGATTCTTTCATCCCAACCGAGTATCAGGTTAGGTTTTAAAGTCGAGAATCATTACTTTTACCTAAATCTTATTTCCAAGGAACTGCTAAACAGAATGTTAAAAATTGTTTTATACGAATGTTTCATAAATGTTAAGTCGCTTTCAGATCATAAATCTGGTTACCCGTTCGAGTCCCACGCGGGTAATTTAAGTGGTGGTGCAAAAGGTTTTTTTTTTTTTTTTTTTTTGTCGAGAGTTTTCATGGTGTTCGAGAAAGTTAAATCTCGTATTGCAAGCGCTGCATTCAGTTTGGCGTCACGTTTGTTTGCTGATGCCGTTCAAACGTCCAACGGCAACTCGGTAATTCTAAAATCGATGGCGATGGTCTGTACAGTCTTATAACCCGAAGTGGATAAAGCGAAACTGCAAATTTCTGTGAACACTGCTCAGAACTGATCTGCCAAAAATCCTGAAATCCTGAAAAGGACACCACTACTTTCGCAACACCCCATATTATATAAACCTCAGTATCATAAGAAAAAAATTCTCTTCATAGAATATCACAAGGCTAACGTGGGATATAATAATTACGAAAGGTAATAAATGCTCCAAAATTTTTATCACTGTTAGTACTATTATCATTACTATTAGTACTATTATTATTACAACTAATGTCACTACTATAATTTACTGAAAGTAGGATACCAATACGCGAGAATGAATAACAAATAAAGTAGCCCAAGTCTGAACATATTATTGGTTTAAGATGCAAATAATTATTATTAAAAATATAACAACAGATTTCATCTTATTTTGAAGCTCATTTATAGAAGAAATATTTTTAAGATGAACGCGATGAATTATGCCATAATATTACTTCATTTTAAGCCAACCAAAAGAAATGGGTGATGTATTTTACTTTCGCCTTAGGGCCTGTCCCCTTCTCATAGAAGTTTGTTTTCAGGAAATGATTGAGAGGTACGTGCATTGGAACGAAGATATTGGCGAGTGGCAGCTGAAGTGTGTGGCCTACACGGGGAACAACATGAGGAAGCAGCTTAGTAGCGAACACAACGAAAATGAAATTCAGGTAAGGAATAGATTCGGTGCGAGGTTTTTTTTTTTTTTTACATGATTGCACTTAAGTTGGTATTCATTCCATTATAAATTTATTCGTCCATATATTCTCTCGTGAATTTAGCAATTATGTTCAAATTTATTCTTTTATGAAATCCTCTTGTATACCTTGGTATTGTAAGACCTACTTATTGTAGAAGAGTGAACTACAGTATTTGATTGTTTGACTTCGTATAATTTATTATATTATTGACATTAGTTAACTGATTTGTAACATTACATACCCGAATGCGGATGTAACTCGTATTTGTTTTGGTAGATATCATTATAAAAGAGATAAATCCTCAATAGTATGTTGCGGTACTGGGCCCTTTGACTGAATAGTTTTAAGAAAATTGCCTTTTATCCCGTATTGAAGCATCAGCCTTAATATACGACTAGATTGACGAAAAATTAGACACTCTTAAATACGAAGTTTAGGCATGATTTCTTTCTCTTTTAGAATATGTATTAGCAGTGTGTCAGACTAGGCTGCGAAACATTAATAGTTTTACAATAAGTATAAATAAGCGCAGATGACTCCCTCGTGGTTTCGCTCGTCCGAGATTGGACTCTGATCCTGAAGGGGCTGGGTTTGACTCTCACCGCCTCCATGGTTGGATTTGGTCCGATCACTTTGTGACTGCCTAGGCTCGGGTGTTTCTTAATTGAGGAGTTCACGCTCATCCCCTTCCTAGGGAAATAAGGGTTCCGGTTATTACCCGTTTTTAAATTACTATATCCGTCTTAAACTTTTGTAATATCGTACTTTTATCATGAATAGTTTACGGAAATGTTTCATGAAAGTGTACAAACTTTTAGAAACATTTGAAAAACGTTTGATGGAAAAGGTTCCATTATTTTTCTCAAAATGAAAGGTAATTTTTAAAATTATATATTTTGTAATTTCCAGGCGCAAGATAGCGAAATGTGGAATGTTTATAGCACGTATAGTAATCAAGTATTCGCCAAACCAAAGCCCAAACCAAAGCCAAGGAAGAAATCTGCAATCCCCAGACCTAAACAACTCAAGTCACCACAACTCAAGTCACCAAGAAAATATACTTAAGACTTGTAAGATTAAAATAATGGTCCATTTTTATTGTAAAGATGGAACGTTTTAGCATTTATTCTCGTTAGATTTTGTTGTTTATAATTTAATAATTATGAATTTATTCTAACATTTTAAAGGGCAGATTATCTAGAAATAGATTTACCTTTAAAAATGCGCAGTTAGCGATATATTTACATGAGGCGTTCGAGAAAGGTCTGAAATGAAATAAAAACTTGTGTGTGTTTTTATGCAGGAAGGAGGGGCCAAGGGCGAATCCCCCTCCCCTCCACACGCACACCATAGGGCAAGAAGAAAGCCCAAAATCAAGGTACAGGGTTTTCGAGATGCCTGGACGCTGTGCGTTTGAAAGATTGGAAGTCATAGACAGGGGGAAAGATGGATTGAGGAAGATTGTTCCAGAGTTGACTGGTTGAGGTATTGAAAGATTGAAAATACTGATTAACCCTTGCGTTAAACAGTTGGACAGAAAAGGAATGAGAAGTGTAGAAAGTCTGGTGCTGCGTGCTCTCCTTAAAGGAGGAGGCATGCAGTTAGAGAGTTTAGAAGGGCAGTGTTCGTTATAATAGCGGTAGTAAAGAGAGAGTGAGGCAACATTGCGGCGAAGAGAGGGATGAAGACAGTCGGTAAGAGGCAGGGAATTGATGAGATGAAAAAGCCTTTGATTCTATTCGGTCAAATAGGGCGGTATGGGTTGAGCCACCCGACACATAAGCGTACTCCATACAGGGGTGGATAAAGACCCCTGCACGGAATCAGCAATTGAGCGGGGGTGAAGAGACTGGGGAGCCGGTACAGGACACCTAACCTCTTAGAAACTGTTTCAGAAGGAGAGTATGTGTGATCTTTCCAGGAAAGATCACGAAACGCCAAGAATGTTAAGAGAAGGATTGAGTTGTGTATTGTTGAAGATAAGGGATAGTTGTGTGGAAGACTGTGACAAGTAGAGAGATAAGAAACTGAGGGATTGAAAATAAGAGTTTTCTTTGCCCCAATTAGAGGTGGTAGAGAGATCAGAAGTCAGGTGCACCATAGCCGTCAAACGCAAATCATGGAGTTGACTTGAGCAGACTTGGGGTCAAATACATCAAAAAGTATTTAAATGCAAATGAGGGGTCGCGCGTCTTAAGGTACCTAAGCGCCACCACAGGCAAAAACACGTTTTTGATGGATATCGCTATTTTTACCCTTCCTCTATCGCGTGGTTTGGGTTATAATGACCTTACGACACTAGAAGTATGGTTGAAAACTTTATGAAGCGAACTACTTTTTTCACCTCTATCGCCAGCCAAAAGTTCACCCAAAGATCGGCATAAGAAAAAAATCAAAAAATTAAAAAAAATATATATAAAATATGAAAATCTATTCCAAAAACTCAACATCTTCATTAGCATACTTAGAACTCTAATTTAGCCAAAAATGAACGTTCTAGCTCAATCAATAACAGAGATACTATTGCCAGAATATTGTTGAACTTTGGAGGCGATTTCTGGCGAATTTTAATTTTGGCGCTTAGGTACCTTAAGACGTGGGACCCCTCAAATACTCTTCAATTCTCTCAAATACAAATACTTCTTCCAGGTTGAGTATTTGAAATACTCGTATAAAAAAAATATTGACTGATTTTTACGAGGAAAAAAAAATTTGCTGACCGCTGAAATGCCGAGACATTCGTACATGATGATGTTTGGAGTAACTTAGTCTATATATGTGCAGGGTGGTCCAAAAGTCCCTATCTATTTTGTTGAAATAATAGTACTGTAGGATAAAAACGTAGTGATATAATTAGATGTCGAATCTTGGACCTAAGCTTGATAAATAAATACACGTGAGCACCATCCAGTGTCTCTGCAAACCTCATATCTGTCCACTGCATTGCGGAACACATTCTCAAGCATCTCTGGGGTTATTTTAGCGACTGCCGCGCGACAATGCGGGTTCGCAGATCGTGCAGGTCTGTAACTGTTTTGTATACCTCAGACTTTATAAAACCCCGTGCAAAGAAGTCTAATGGAGTTAAATCTGGAGATCGTGCTGCCCAGGGCCTGTTTCCACCGCGTCCAATCCAGCTATTTGGTTAAGAGCTCATCAAGGTACACCCTCGTAACCTTGTTAACCTCGTTTAAGTTCCGTGTGTTGGTCTCTTCACATGAAGGTCAAGCTGGTCGCCCCGCCTCTAGGCCTGGCTCGGTGGAGGAGCGAGTTGCTCTCGCGCTCTCCACCGCACATAGCCAGGTGCACCCGGCTCCTCTGGTACCGTCCTGAGCCAGGCATCTAGTCTTCTCTTGAAGACTTCAACTTTGACCCCTGTAACGTTTCTGAGGTCTTTTGGAAGCTGGTTAAAAAGTCTTGGGGCCCCCTGACAACCAAGCTATTTTCCTTCAGTGTTGAGGTGGTCCCTTGTCGGCCTTTAATTTGAGAACAGTACACATTCTGCCTTTCCTATTTTCCAGCGTTGTTTGGATGGTAATTGGGTTTAGTTTTAGGTTTGGTACCAGTTTTTCGATCATTATCCATATGTAGATTAGTGATGTAGCGGTTGTCATTTTTCATAGTTCTGCGGTTGCGGAGCTTACAAATAGAGCTCCGCGCGGTTGCGGTTATGTACCCTATAACATCATAATATTACCTAAGAATAAACACCACCATAAAATATCGCGTTTTAGCCACACTTTTCAGTCTACAATATAATGACTATAATCTGAACTGTAAAAAGTGTGTTTCCAGGATGCCGGACGAGGACCCAACGCGTTTTGCATCCCAACAACAACTTTCCCCCCAACCACCGCCCATTCGAAAGTGGTGTGTATAATTATATTTATTTATTTATTTATTTATTTATTTATTACACACACACACACACACACACACACACACACACACACACACACACACACACACACACACACTATTTAATCCTTATATTTAAATTGAATTGCTGGGAGACTGTATTTCAAAAATAAAAGTTTTTCAACTTTGTCCCCTTCAGCCTATTCCTTTTTTCATCGTAGATGATCCCTGCTCCACTAAATAATTGTTCATTAGGAACACTTGAGGGAGGACATCCAAGGTATGTCTGAGCCAGTTTGCTCAAATTTTTTTTTCTTTTGGTTTGACCGCCACCAAGCCAAAGCATCATCATCTTGTCCAATCTTTTCTCTTTGTGATATTTCTCGATCATTTTTTGTGAGTCTCTGCTTGACTCAGTTTTGGTCTCATCATTACTGGAAGCCAATAGAGTACTCATTGAGTCCATTATTGTTATTGATTTACTCGTAGAAGCTGATGCCTGGCCTAAATCAATCTGGTTTCTTTGCCGGTGGTTCACTAGCTGTCTCCGAGTCCGATGATGTTGAGTCTTGTCCATTTCATCACAAAGATATCCCAATTTTTCGTGAACACCTTTTGTGACATGTGAAGCGGAAAACATTTTTGCTTTGTACTTTGGATCCAAATAGGTAGCCAATGAATACACGTCATTTGCTTCTAGGCCATCAAATCTCCTTGCTATCTCTGTGCGCCATTATCTCCTTCATTGTTTTGATTCCACGATCAGCTTCAGAATCACCACTTCGAAGTTGCAGCACATTTTTCAAGGAAACGACGAGGGGAATAACCTCAGATATGGAAGAGGTGGAACTACTCAATCTTTTTGTGATATCATCGAATGGTTCCAGCACAGCCACACAGTTTGACAAGAGAGTGAAGTCGACGTTAGCGAGGTGTTGCATTTTGGAGTTATCAGCGCTGTATAGATTCAGTGGTTCCTTCAATTTCAATGTTCTCTGCATCATGTGATAAGTGCTGTTCCACCGTGTGGTGACATCATGAATGACTGTAAGTTCAGGTTGATCTAAGCGTTTCTGATTTTTTTTAACTCATCCTGCACCATCGTAGAATGGTTGAAATGAGTAGCGATGGGTCGAAGTTTAGCTAACAAGTCAGAGATTTTTGTGAGGATAATCCACTTTTGATTACAAGTTGCAGTTTATAAACAGTGCAATCGATATTATGGACGCCACTGAGAAACAAAGCTTTTATCATGTTTACTCCTGAGTTGCGCATTACACAATGGATGGATGAATGGGCAATATCCCACTTCTGCTCAAATTTTTTTGACAAGTATTCTCCAGTGTGGCGATCTTCAAGTGGCATTATGCTGAACACCAAATTGGTTCTCTTGAAGTCGTGATTCACTGCATGGCATGACAAAGAGAGTAAAGACACTCCAGCAGACATGTCTGACCATGCATCCAGAGTTGGTAAAAAAAATATTTTTTTGAAAAAAAACAAAAACCATTGGTTTTTAATATACAGCCTGTAGGCTTATATACTGTATATATAAATTGAGGAAATTGAAAACTTTTAGTATTTCTGATATAATTTAAGTGTTAAAAAAATGAAAGCAGAGAAAACAATAGCCTAACCATATGCAGGGTGTACATAAAGTCAGGATCTATTTTTGTGAAGCACTTGAAAATTATATGGAATTCAATCATAAAATGATAGTGGTAACATTTATTAAATAATTAAGAGTAGGATTCGACGTGACGCCCATCAGTATCCCTGCACAGCTCAAATCGTTCCGCAGCATTTCTAAACACATTCTGGAGCATTTGCGGGGTTATGTTATCTGCAGCAGTTCGTATACGTGTACGTAAGTTTTCAAGACTCGTAATCTTCGTCTGATAGACGTGCGATTTGATAAAGCCCCATGCAAAGAAATCTAAAGGGGTTAAATCTGGTGATCTCGCTGGCCAAGGTCTTTTGTTGCTTCCGCGTCCGATCCAGCGATTTGGAAAACGTCCATTTAGATAATCCTGAACAATTTTGGCGTAGTGACAAGGAGCACCACCATGTTGATAGACGACGGTACTAACAATACTATCCCCAATCAGCTGAGGTTCAAGGAATTGCTGCAACATGTCCAGATAAATAAGCCCCGTAACTGTAGCTTCAGCAAAGAAAAAAGGACCATAAACCTTAGATTTTGTTAAACCCATCCAGACATTAACTTTAGGTGAGTCTCTCTCCCACTTTTGGACGAAATCATTCGGTCTTTCATCTGCCCAAATTCGACAGTTATGACGATTTACTTTTCCACACGTATGGAAAGTGGCTTCATCACTAAAGAGAGTGTTGTCCATTAAATTATCACTCCAGATTTGTTCTACGAGATCAGCACACACAGCACTTCGTCGAGGGAAGTCTTCCTCATGTAAATCGTGTAAAACCTGCAAATGATAGCTTTTCTTCTGCAAATTAACTTTCAGAATTTTGTGCACAGATGACGTCGGGAGGCCGAGTCTGTGTGATGCAGCACGAACGGACGTACGTGGCTCCTCAGTGATAATTCCGCGTACTGCATTCACGGTAAGATATGACATACACGGTCGTCCTGATCTTGCTTCATCATTTACAGATCCCGTTCGTTTAAATTTGTTCACCAATTTTCGTATTGTCTTGTCTATTGGCCCCGGCTTATGAAATCTCCTTCTAAACTTCTCTCTGATGTCATTGTATTTCTTTCCCTCGATTCGCCAAATTACTATTGCCACACGCTCTTCTGTATTCATTCTAAGGGCTTCTGAAAAGAAAAATAGAAAAAAATAATTATTTCACAAAAATAGATCCTGACTTTATGTACACCCTGTATAGGCCTAGCCTACATGTAAAAAAAAAGTTTGGGGTTTTTTATTAAAAAATTTGTTTCATTTACCAACCCTGAAATACAAAGAGCTTTATCAACTCCTAATTTATTTCTTAATTTGGACTGTATCAGTCCGAAAGTAGAAAAAATTCTTTCAACTGCAGCATGAGATGACAGTTATGAACACTGATGCATTGTTCTGCACATTTTCAGACAGTTCCCTGATAGATCTCCATCATGCAAGTGGGGTTATGGTTATGTTTAGATTAATGGAAATACATGCATGCACAAAATATAAATGCAAGGTTGCCTGTATTCTTTTATTTCTTCTTCATATACTTTTGTTTTTTTTTTTTTTTTTAAAATGATTTAAACCATTGGTTTAAACCAAACAACCCTGCATGCATCCGTTGTCAATGAAACTTTCGAATCTTTCAGAGGCTCAAGAATTTTGAACACTTTCTTTGAAACAAAGTCACAGATATCGTTGCACACAAGATCAGTGTAGAACTGACGCTGTTTCACTTTATACTGTGGAGCTGTTTCAGCCATGAGTCTCATGAAACCCAAGTCCTCAACGTGGCTGAATGGCAAGTCATCCATTATCATTATTTCGGCTATGCGATAGTCCAGTGATTTTGATTTGGAATGATTCGCATCCCAAATTTTGACTTTTTCGAAGCAACTTTCAATCGTCTGATTCTTTTCTTTCACTACACACTTCATTTCCTGTAGGTGTGTAAGAGACACGTTTGATTCTTTTTTCTTCTTTGACTATTCATCAGCTTCATTTTCACTAGATATCACTTCATTATGTTCCTTTTTGTGCATTGAACGGATGGTTTTTTAAGTTAGTGGTACTCCTTCCATTTCGTGAATAGTTCTTATTACATATGACACACTTCCCTACATCGTTTGACACTCTCGAGAAGTACTTCCACACTGCATTCGTAGATCGCTCCATGATGGTTGCACCACAGTCTAACACTTTACTAATGGGTTGAAGCACGTAACGTTACAAAGGTAGCGACGGAGAGCTAGCGCAACACAACCACCCTCACTCATGTCTGAACAGATAGTGAAGCTGGTGCTTTAGTTTAGTTTAACTTGGTAGTGAAGGTTGCCTAATTTCTAATTAAAAAAAAAAAAAGTGTATTTTTTTATCAACAGTAATTATACATCACCATTGCTTTATTAAATATAATTAAAATAATGCTTTTCTAGCTACCTAGCGTTGATAAATGTAAGTTAGTTATTACATAATGCATCTATCCATCTAGTCCAAGTAGCAATTCTAGACATGTCGCAATTAGGGCGTAGCAAACTTTGACGTTTTTGCACCCTTGAGTGAAGGCATGAGGCATGACAGGAACAGCATTTGGCGACGTTTATAGCATTTATAGCCGTTACACTAGCATTCATAGCATTTGGTTTCCCTAGTAAGAAGATATCCTCAAATAAACGCAATAACCGCACTGATAAATGCGGTTGCTGAGAATATGTGCGGTTGCGGTTGCGGACAACCGCTACATCACTAATGTAGATTATGATATACCCCTCTCTTCTTCTTTCCAGGGAGTACAGATTTAGTTTATGTAGTCTTTCCCAGTAGTTGAGTTCTTTGCAGCCATCAATCTTGGCTGTGAAATGTGTGTGCGTTTCTTCTAGTTTATTAATTTCTTCCTTTTTATATGGGGACGTCAAAACTTAGCAGTATTCAAGTTTAGTATGATCAGTGTTCTCAGCAGGGGAATCCATTACTGTCTTGTCCCTCCTTTTGAACGTTCTTAGTACCTGTCCCGCGACCCTTTTTGCTTTGTTTATCGATATCTGATTTTGTCTCGAATTTGCGAACGATGTTTGCATAGTGACATGGAGCTCCATCTTGTTGAAAGACAACAGTGTCGATAATGTCATGTGAACGAAGCTGGGATTCAAGAAACTGCTGAAGCATGTCAAGATAAATTGGCCCTGTTACGGTAGCTTCTGCAAAAAAAGGTCTGTAAATCTTCGATCTTATCATACCCAACCAGACATTAACTTTAGGAGAATCTCCCCTCTCATTCGTAGAACACACTTGGTTTTTCACTCGCCCAGATACGACAATTATGTCGATTAACCTTTCCCCCATATGTGGTTTAATAAGTTTTCGGTATGAATATTTTCAATCAATTCTATGCATATGGCGGCTCATCTTTGATAATCCTTTTCGTGTAACTCGTGTAGTACTTAAATATGGTAACACTTCTTTTTTAATGTTGATTTTAAAATCCTTAGAACAGTCGGTTTTTGGTATGCTCAGTCTACGTGATGATGTGCGAGTTGACATTCTAGGATTTGTTTCAAAGGCATCTCTTACCAATTCGACATTTTCTTGAGAGGTACCTGGACGTCCAGATCTTGCCTCATCATGAACAGATCCTGTTCTTTTAAATCTATTGACCAGCTCGCGAATTGCTTTGTCTGTAGGTGATGGTTTGTGAAATCTTTCGAATTTTTCTCTAATTTCTTTGCACTTCTTCCCTTGGATACATACTGTTACTACCATCACACGTTCTTGTTCATCCATCAGCATCTATGGCCTGAAGAAAATAAAATAGAAATATCATTATTTCAGCAAAATAGATAGGGACTTTTGGACCACCCTGTAGAACTTGCCCACGGAGTCTAACTTAGACTCTGTGACAGTGTTGCCAGATAGGCTTTATTAAAAATTATCGTATTTGAAAATACAAATAATTTGAAAAAGTATTCAAATACAAATACGTTACCTTCAAAATTTTCAAATACAAATTTATCACCTTCAGTATGTGTATTTAAATACATACAAATACCCAAGTATTTGACTCCAATTCTGCTGTTGAGAGGGACGCTTTGTGAAGCGGGTGGAGAAGTGAAGGGTGGAATCATCGGCATAGGAATGGATAGGGCAGGAAGTACGATTTAATAGATCATTGATAAATAAAAAGAAAAGGGTGGGTGACAGGACAGAACCCTGAGAAACGCCACCATTAATAACTTTAAGAAAAGAACACTGGCTATCTACAGCCGCGACTATAGATCGGCTATGAAGAAAATTAAAGATGAAGGCACAGATAGAAGGATAGAAACCGCAGGAGGGCAGTTTGAAAATTAAAGATTTACGCAAGACTATCAAAAGCTTTTGATATGTCTAGCACAATAGCAAAGGTTTCACCGAAATCCCAAAAGGAGGATGAGGAAGAGTCAGAGATGTGTAAGATCGACAGTAGATTGGAAATAAGATTGTGAGAAGAATTTTTAAGAATCTTCCCATTAAAGAAAGATTAAAAGGCTTTAGAAAGGCAAGAAATCAAATCAGTTAGACGATAGTACTTCTCTGATTTCCCATGGAATGATTACTGCTTCCGCGGCCGGCACCCTTCCGAATGTGCTGAGCGCATCACGGAGGTGATTCTCTCGGGCATGGAGGCGTACATTGCATATTCTATTCGTACTACTAATGAAAAAACAACAACTTGGTTTAACTTTACTTGCTCTAATGCTAACCGCAACAGAGAGGAAGCTTTCAGAAGGTACCGTCGCTGTCCAACTCCTGACTCTCACAACTTATATTTCTGCCTGGAATCGTGCAAAACCTGTTCTTCGACTCGCCAAAAATTCCTTTATCGGACAAAAATGTGAGAACCTATCCAATTCTAATTTTTCTCGCTTTTTCTGGCATCTAGCTAAGAACCTCTTCAATAACTTTACTTCCTCGTCTTTCCCTCCTCTTTTCCACTCTGATGGCTCAGTTGCCGTCTCTTTTCCTGATAAAGCTGAAGTCTTCGCTCAAACTTTCACTTATAACTCGACCCTGGACGATTCCAGTGTTGTTCCTCCATCTTCTCTTCCCTCTGACCTTATTATGTCTGAGATTAGAATCTCTTCCAAAGATTTTTTCTGCCCTCTCTGGGCTCAACTCTAGGAAAACGTACGGTCCTGATGGTGTTCCTCCTGTTATTCTTAAGAACTGTGCTGTGTTGACACCCTACCTAGGCAAACTCTTTCGTCTTTGTCTCTCATCTGGTACTTTTCCTTCCTACTGGAAGTTCGTTTTCATTCAGCCTCTCCCAAAGAAGGATGACCGCTTTCAACTCTCCTACTATCGTCCAATTGCTTTGATTTCTTGCCTTTCCAAAGTTTTAGAATCTATCCTTAATAGAAAGCTTGTTTAACACTTCTTCTTCTCGCAATCTTTTTTCAGATCGTCAGTATGGGTTCCGCAAGGGACGCTCTACTGGCGATCTTCTTGTATCTCTCTCTGACTCTTGGTCATTCTCCTTTCGGGATTTCGGTGAAACTTGTGCTATTGCGCTAGACATATGAAAAGATAGACATATTAAAAGATAGAGTCTGGAACAAATTTTTAATTTCGGAACTGCCCTCCTTCAGTTTCTATCCTTCTATCTCTGCCTTCATCTCTAATTTCCTTTCTGGTCGATCTATACCTGCAGTTGTAGATGGCCACTGTTCTTCTCCTAAAACTATCAACAGTAGTGTTCCTCAGGGTTTCTGTCCTGTCACCCACTCTTTTCCTTTTATTTATTAATGATCTTATAATTCGCACCTCCTGTCCTATTCACTCCTATGCCGATGATTCCTCTCTTCACTTCTCCACTCGCTTCCCGAAGCGTTCCTCACAGCAGTCACTCCATAATTCGCGTCGGACGGCTATGGAACACCTGACCTCTGATTTTTCTACTATTTCTGATTGGGGCAGAGAAAACCTTGTGGCTTTCAATGCCTCAAAAACTCCATATATGGTGTTTCATAACATGTGAGACGCACTTTCAGGATGGATTCAAGACCTGAAAACAATGAAAAAAGTTTATATAAACATATCGCCGAAATCGCTTTGTTTCCGGGTTACAGCCCGTTGTGTGTTTCAGCAAGTATCCGCCTTACCTTCAAAGGAAGTGTTCAAAATGACCGCCTTGCGCTTGAATACACGCCTGAACACGCCTCGTCATAGACTGCCTGACGCGTTCAAACATTCCAGGTATTGCTCGGATTTTCTGGCATCCTTGTTCTACACGTTGGCGAAGCATTTCAACGTTGTCAATGGGTGTCACGTAAACGATGGATTTCAGATGATCTCACAGGTCATCTGAAATCCATCGAGTGGGTTCAGATCCGGGGAGCGAGCAGGCCACACAATGGGTTCTCCACGGCCTATCCATTTATCAGGGAAATGGTTATCCAAATAGTCTCTGGCTACTCGACTAAAATGAAGCGGAGCGCCGTCATGCATAAACCACATACGACGTCGGACACCAAGAGGAACTTCATCTAGTAAATCGCTTAAATTATTCCTTAAAAAATTGGAATACGATTCTCCTGTTAATCTTTCAGGCAAAACAAAAGGAACAATTAAGTTGTCAGCAATAAGTCCTGCCCATACACTTATACTAAATTATTGTTGGTGCCTTGACTGGATGATGGCATGCGGATTCTTTTCGGCCCAGTGATGAGTGTTGTGAAAATTGATCATGCCATTTCTTGTGAAGGCAGCCTTATCAGAAAACAACACGGAGGATAGAAAAAGAGGATCGCGAGCACACTGTTGAAGGAACCAAGTACAAAAAGCCTCTCGTGGTGGGAAATCAGCTTCAGTAAGGCCTTGTACTCTCTGAATGTGATATGGGTAAAGCTGCGGTTCCCGTAAAATTCTCCACACAGTTGTGTATCTTACACCCTCTACTGCTGCTATTCTTCGGGTGCTGATACCAGGATGTTCCTCCACGCGATTCAGGACCCACTCCAACTCAACAGTTCTGGCGCTGATTGGTCTACCACCATCTGAAACTCGCTTGTTGAATGATACTGTATCACCAAGACGCTCGTCTATTCTCTGAAAGGTCGTCTTATCTAGCAGACGGCGATTCGGAAACATTTCCGCATACAGACGTCTTGCTGCGGCCGCATTACACTCGGCAAGTCCGTACATGAGATTCATGTCTGCCATTTCTCCGTTTTAATAAGCCTCCATTCTCACTTCAGATGCACACTATCACTGAATAGCACAAAAATTTTTAAGGTTTTTTTTCACTGGACTGCACTTATTCACGGTAAGAAGTTACGAATACGAACAGTGAAACACCGCGATGCACCTCTGACTGACTGATGGCTCTACACTCAACGATATTGAAACATGTCAGAGTGTACGAAACATTACAATCGGAAAGGCCATACATGAAATAAGTCTTGTACACACTCGCAAACATTGTCAGCAAACAAGGTTTGTAAACAGTTTGCGGAAAGAATTGCTGGAACACAAAACTGGCTGTAACTCGGAAACAAAGCGATTTCGGCCATATGTTTATATAAACTTTTTTCATTGTTTTCAGGTCCTGAATCCATCCTGGAAGTGCGTCCCACATGTTATGAAACACCATGTGTGTGTACACACACACACACACACACACACACACACACACAGGGGGTGTTATCATATTGCTTCATAAATTAGTATACATATTTAGGACGTGAAAGTGAAAAAAAAAGTTCCTGTGAACATAAATCTGCAGTCGCTTCGTTTCCGAGATGCATTTGCTTTTTTGCTTTGGACGATCCAATTAAAATGAAAGTTATTAAAGTTTATCAAAGTTTATTTACAACAAGTGCTCAAAATCCTCAGCGGTGGATTGGGCGGCATGGTCCCGTCGCTTGGCCACCCGGGTCTCCGGGCCTAAATGCAATTGACTTTTTCTTGTGGGGTTATTGAAAAAATCTTGTTTATGCGAGAGAAGTTAATAACGTAGATGAATTGTGGCAACGTGTTCAAGATTGTTCAGAAACAATACGCAACCATCTAGGTGTTTTCGAACGTATGCGGCAAAATTTTCAACGACGCGTTGAAGCATGTACTCTGATGCGGGGAAACCATTCTGAGCACTTGTTCTAAATACACTTACATGAACTTTAATGACTTTCATTTTAATTGGATTGTCCTCGGCAAAAAAGCAAGGTATCTCGGAAACGAAGTGATTGCGGATTTATGTTCATAGGGACTTTTTTGTCCAATTTGATGTCCTGGATATGTGTAATAATTTAGGAAACATAATTTGATAACACCTTGTATATACAGGGTGGCGCAAAAGTCGCGCATCATAGGAATTTTCAGTGTTGATTATATTATTTTTTTTTCTTTTAGGTAGGGGATGGTTGCAAAATTAACAATAGACGAGAGGGTGAGCCTGGTTTTAATGTATGGAATACCAGGTACAACAAATCGATGAATCGGTACAGAATTTAAATTCTGTACCGATTCATCGAGATTTTCTCTCTCAAATTTGGCATTATCGGTCATTATTACCCCAAAGTTGACCGCTTTCGTGCTTCTCTGAATTTCCTGTCTATCTGGAGCATAATATGCAGTCCAAGTTCCTCATTTCTACCATATCTCAAGAGCTGAAATTTCTCGGTGTTAAATGTCATATTGTTGTCTTTTGACCGTGTGCATATTTTGTTCGTGTCCCTCTGCAAGGCCTCCACTTCATTTGCATCCGTAATTTTTCTGCTGATCTCTGTATCGTCTGCAAAGGATGTTACTATACTGTTACTGTATGCTCCACTGTCTATGTCTGTTAGCATGATAATGAACAGGAATGGGGCCAGTACTGTACCTTGTGGTACTGAGCTGCGTACTTCTGATTCTGATATGATACACCTTGAATTTTGACGATCTGTAGACGTTCTCTGAGGAAGTTGTAGATCCATTTTCCCACTTTGGCTGTTATTCCCATATGTTTCATTTTATGTGCTATTATACCATGATCGCATTTGTCGAAAGCTTTAGCAAAATCCGTGTATATGACATCATAGTTTTCATTGCCTTCAAGTGCATCTAGGATATTGTTATAATGTTCTTAAGTTGTGATAGGCATGATCTTCCTGATCGGAATCCGTGCTGATTTTCGTCGAATCTTTCCAGTGTCTCCGAGAAGTCATAGATTTTCTTTCTGACTATTCTTTCAAATATTTTGGTGAAGTGGGACGTCAAAGACACTGGTCTATAGTTCTTTGCTTGAGATCTGTCTCCTCCTTTATACGAGGGTAATTCAATAAGTATCCGCATTTTTTATTTTCACAATTTTATTTTCACATCTGATAGATTATAAACACATCACTTCTCAACATAGTCTCCCTGTTTCTCAATACACTTATTCCAGCGATCTACAAGCTTCCTAATGCCATCACAAAAGAAAGTTTTTGGCTGTGTGCGTAACCAGTCATGCACTGCCTCCTTCAGGTCATCATCTCCTTGGAATCGCTGACCTCTCAAAGCGTCTTTTAGTGGTCCAAACAGGTAAAAATCCGAAGGTGCCAGCTCCGGACTGTAGGCTGGATGGTTGAGAACTTCAAATTTAAGTTCTTGAAGGCATTTTCTAGTCTGTGCAGCGGTATGAGGGCGCGCATTGTCGTGTAACAGAATAACACCTTCCGACAATCTCCCCCTCCGTTTTGTGCGAATTGTTTGCTTTAACTCGTTCCGAAGCATGTCAGAATACGATGCACTTGTTACTGTAGTTCCACGCTCTAGATAATGTTCAAAGATAGGGCCTCGTGTATCCCAAAACAATGTTAGCATAACTTTACATGCTGACAGCTGCGCTTTGAACTTCCTTGCAACGGGAGATGTTGGATGCTTCCATTGCATGCTCTGTCGTTTGCTTTCTGGTTCATAGTGATGGATCCAGGTTTCATCTCCAGTGATAATGCGCTCCAAAAAGTTTTCACCATCATGATACCGCGCCAAAAGACTAGAGTAGACGCCCATACGATTACGCTTGTGCTCTTCTGTCAACTGTTTGGGCACCCATCTTGCACAAACCTTGTGTAAACCAAGAATGTCATGAACTATCGAATAGGCTGACCCTTGACTGATGTCTAATGAAGATGCAATTTCTTTTATTGTTAATCTTCTGTCATCGAAAATCATGGTTCTGGCTTCTTCCTGCTTGTCATCACTGGTTAATGTTGACGGTCGTCCTGAGCGCTGAGCATCTGTCACACATGCCCGACCTTTCCTTGAACATTTGAATCCACTCGTACACACTTCGCAGTGGTAACGCATTATTCCCATACTGAGCACATAAACGCGTGTGAATTTCAGCTCCTTTCACACCTTCTGCCCACAAAAAACGAACCACGGATCTCTGTTCTTCCAGAGTACAAATTGAAAGCGGCGCAGCCATGCTCACTACTCATGCGATATGTGACAGCTACGAGTAGCCTAAATAAGCCTATACTTTTGCGAGCCTAACTAAGCCTATACTGTTGCTAGTCTAAATTAGCCTATAGATCTCAGTTTGGCTCGGTATTACGAGTATATATTATATATCCTCTATTATCCCTAAAATAAAAAGTGCGATACTTATTGAAGTACCCTCGTATATTGGGACAATGTTTGCGCTTTTCAAGGTGATTGGTATTTCCCTAGTGTCCAGGGATCTTCTCCATATTCAGTATAAGGGTGTAGCTATTTCATTTTTAGTTTTTAATTAATAGTGTGTTCCATTTGTCCGGACCTGCAGCTGAATGTGATTTCATTTGGCTTATGGTTCTTGCTACATCTTCTGGGGTAAAATCAAAGTCTGTTATACATTCTCCTTGCAATTTCTCTTCGAAGAATGCACCTATGTCAGGTATCGCTTTGTCACTTTCTAGGGTACTGAAGACCGATTCATACTGTGTTCTCAATGTTTCAGATATTTCTTTAAGATCGTCTGTTAGTTCATTATTTCCTTTCATTAAGGGCCCGATAGTAGCGCGCGTTTTTGTTTTCCTTTTCGCATAGCTGTAGAAGTATTTTGTATTTTCTTTTACTGCTTCTACCGCCTTTTCCTTTTCCCTCTCTGTATGGCCCTTTATCAGAGTTTGTATTTCCCTATCGATATTCTCTACTTTTTCTTGTATTTTCTTTTACTGCTTCTACCGCCTTTTCCTTTTCCCTCTCTGTATGGCCCTTTATCAGAGTTTGTATTTCCCTATCGATATTCTCTACTTCTTCTTGTATTTTCTTTTACTGCTTCTACCGCCTTTTCCTTTTCCCTCTCTGTATGGCCCTTTATCAGAGTTTGTATTTCCCTATCGATATTCTCTACTTTTTCTTGTATTTTCTTTTACTGCTTCTACCGCCTTTTCCTTTTCCCTATCGATATTCTCTACTTTTTCTTGTATTACTTTCCTGGCATTGTTGTCTCCGCAATTAGCTAACTTCGTCGCTACTCCCTTTTTTTGCGGAATATTCTTCTCTTTTGCCTCTCTAGCCAGTTCATCTTTCCTTTTGGCTGTGCTTTCGGAGCATATTTTTCTAAAAATTTCAGCGTCTTTTCTTCCTAGGTTGTTAGCATTTCCTCCGTGGTTTTATTCTCTAAGACTGTTCTCCACTCTATTTGGGCCATGTGTGATCTGATTTCTTTCCAATTTATGGTCTTGGAGTTTAAGTTAAAAGCCCCAAATTCGCTTCTTCCTTCAGTATGTGTATTGTCTTTTAATGTTATCGCCATATTTGTTGATAATTCGATTATGTTGTGGTCTGAGATAATAGTTGGTTATTTTTATATCAGCAATCAAGTTCGTGTTATTCGTGAATACCAGATCTAGGCAGTTATTTTTTCTGGTATTTTCTGTTATCTCCTGTGTCAACATAAACTCGTTTGTGAGAGCCATCAGCATTTTTGCTTGCTCTTGGTCCTCTCTTGTGCCCCCCTTATCATGCTGTATAAATATATTTCACCCACCTCTTTGTATTTTATAAATTGAAAATTAAAATCGCCGCAGAGTATTATATTAGGGGATGGAGAGTTTATGGACCTTATTAGGGTTTTGATATCATTCATGGCATCCGAAAATTTTTCATTTGGAAAGTTTGGAGGTCTATAGATGACTATCAGTACCACGTTTAGTTTCTCTATTTTCACTGCAAGGGTTTTCACGAAGCTGTTGGATTTACTTATTACCGTCTCTGTCATATGCCTCTTATGTATATAAATAGCACATCCACCTTTACGTCTCGCTGTTCTGTCCGCTCTTAGTAAGTTTAATCCATCGATATGCAATTCTTTCTTATCGATACAGTGTTCGCAGTTATCGCAGTTTCCTTGGCAATTTTTAAGATGTGTTTCTGTGAGGCGATGTCCGCCCTTGTTTCATCCATAAAACCTTTCAGGTACGAAACTTTGTTTAGTGAGTTGTTCGGTTTTATTCCTTGAATACTTGCCAGGACAATGTTTATATTCTTTGTTTTGCATTGCCCCTTGTGAATTTTAAGTTCGTTGTCCTTTGGTTTCGCGTGTTCTGTAGCCTTGTGGTCCTCTGAGATAGATCCGTTCCCGCCTACCTGTTCTGATAGCTTCTTGCCACGAAGCGGTCCGGCTCGAAGGCTCCAGCTGTGTCAGCTGCATGTGTTGTATAAGACTTAGCAGCCGTATTGCGTCCGAGATGTTGAAAAAATTTTGTTTGCTATTTGTGTTTAAAAAGAGTTTTGTTTGCTATTTGGGTACATATTTTTTTCTTCACATTCCTCCTGTTGTCATTTGAAACTTGTCCTTTGTCCTTTGAACTTGTCGGGAGATGATGGTCGTAGCATTTTCTCCCATACTGGCAGGTTCCATATGTCGCATAGGTCTTGCAAATGTCCGAATGGTAGAATTTACATTTTCCACCAAATTTGCAGTGACCATTATTGTAGAAGTAGTTGCACAAAGGAAGGTGTTCGTAAATATATTCTCCTCCCTTATATTTGCAAATTCCTTTCACATAGTATTTACATATAGTTTCTTCCCCATTTTTACTTGGGGACTTTGTTTTTGGTGGTTTCAGTACGATTTCTTTGTTGTCTACTTGCTTTTCCCTATTGTTGCTGATGTCCTTTGTTTGAAATCTTTGGACTTGGTTTTGTGCCTCTGTTTGTGTTTCTTTTATTTGTTATTTCTGCTTCCCGTTTACTTGCTTTATCTGTTTTTTTTCCCTGTTCGTTTTCGCAGTTTCCTCTTGTACCATCTTCGTTCCTTCTATTTTTTTTCTCTGTTCGCTATTTATAAACTCCTCTTTTGCCTTTTCCTCATAGTTTCGTTCTGCTTTAAAAACCGTAAACAAGTTTATTTCGATTATGCAGCTTTTGCAGAACTTTATTCCGTTCAGTTGTTTAGCGCCTGTTATAAGAGAGATTTCTTCGTCGCTCCATCTCAGACATTGAAATTCAGCTAAGGACTGGCAAAGATCGCAGCGTATTGTCTTTAATTCATCCGTTTCTTTTTTACAGTATTCACAGGGTTGTATGAATTGATTTATCATTGCCATGTTTCTAATGGGTATTTGATTTGACCTTAGAAATGAGGGAGGGAAAGCTTTTCCGTTATTTCGGGGGATTGGGGATGTGGCACGCTGTAGATTCTCACTGATTGGTGCCCTGGAGTGCAGAGCTGGGCACTTGCGTTTTTTTGCCCGTTTTTTTGCGGTACTGCGGTACTACTACCGCACTACCAAACCGGTACCGCATAACGCAGTACCGCAAAGGATCGCTGAAAGTACAGCAGTACCGCTACCGCATTCAAATTTCCCGCGGTACTTTCCGCGGTACCGACCAACACGGTAGTACCGCAGTACCGCAGTACCGCAAAAAAACCGCAAGTGCCCAGCTCTGCTGGAGTGTACCGCGGGGGATAACTGAGGGATATTGCCTTTCGATGGGCAATTGCATTTTCTGAGAGAAAACACACTTGAAAAACGCTGAAATAGATTAAGTTACTTTAATTTTATTTGCTCTATTTCAACATACGCCGCTATTTCACCACTTAGAGCAGTGCTCTTCAACCTTTTTATGCTTACCGCCCACTTTTGTAACTTTTGAATCTCTGTATCGCCCACCAAAATTAAAAATGCAAAAACTCAAACTAAAAGTTATATACCCTGCATAAAACAATGAAATTAATTGCAATTACCTTTAGATTAATGAGATCCTTCGCCCACTAGTGGGCGGTACCGCCCAGGTTGAAGAGCACTGACTTAGAGGCATACAATTGTGTTCACTGAATATTATATATAGTATCAAAGTATTTCATTGAAGTTTCCTTTCCAGAACAAATATGTAAGTTATACTGGGTGTGAGCAAACAGTGGATATCCGTAGTTTATTTCAACGTGTCTACCTCTCAACACCCCGGCACTGATCACATCGGTCGGCGGTAGTTTTAAACACGTTTTACAGCATCTCCGGTGTTATACACTCAATTGCAGCGACGATATGATTTTGGAGATCCTGCGAGTCCCGCACCTTCTCTCTCAGCACCTTCGATTCGATTGTAGATGAATCCACACAAAAAGGTAAAATTTGTACCGCACCTCCTCGCACGACAACCCGCGGAGACGAAGGGTAACACTTCAATCCTCCGTGAACGTGTCAGTATTTTATAGTACATAGAGTGCATATATTTTATGGAGGATACATTTAATATACAACAGGTAATTAACTGCTTTTGATGAATTTAAATTTGTATAGAAAACTTTAAAGAATGAAACGGAGAAACTTTATAAACACCTTAATATTGTATATACAGGTTGGCGCAAAAGTCGCGCACCATTGGAATTTTCAGTGTTGACTTTTTTCTTCTTTTAGGTAGGGGATATGGCTGCGAAATTAACAATAGACGAGAGGGTGAGCTTAGTTTTAATGTATGGAAGCTTACCCTCTTGTCTATTGTTAATTTCGCAGCCATTCCCTACCTAAAATAAATATATAAACAACACTGAAAATTCCTATGGTACGCGACTCTTGCGCGACTATATATATATATTAATTTATTTTCATAGGTTTATAACGAAATTTAACATTTCTTTTTTCAAAAAGGTTTTTAACTTTTTAATGTTCATTTCCTTGCTAGTCAGGTTGTTTCTATTTTAATATTTTTCAAGTTTTTAACTATAATTTCGGCATTTTTGGTTGTAATTACAATAAAAGACTCAGAATTATTGTAAGGAAAATGTTGATCCTGTATGGAGAAGATATTTGACTAAAAATTAGTCTCAAGGGATCTGTGATTACTTCGTTCACTATATATATATATATATATTATATATATATATATATATATATATTATATATATAAACAACTTTGCTAATAAATATATTTTATTGAAAACATTTTCGATTATTTGGTAATTAATTTTTTTCAATTTGTAATACGTGAGAATGAAAAATGTGCTGATTATATTTTTATCATTAATTAATAATAAGAGATTAGAAACAAAAAATTGTTTTACATTGTGATATTAAATTAAAAATTCTGTTCAGTCTGTTATTGTGAGAAGGTCGATTATTAATTGTTTGGAAGTGAAACATTTGAAGTTTCGGCTAATCATTAACATTACGCAGAAACTCTGGTGTATATACAGAGTATCTCATAAGTCCGGTCTCGTGGGGAAAACTTATTTTAAATTAAATTTACATAAGTAATACATTTGAACCAAAACATATGTTCAAATTGTCTCGTTTTGGGACGTTTTTTTGTTGCAGGTAGAATAACACGCACTGGTTAATATGGAAGCGAGTTACACTCGTGAGGAAAAGGCCTAGGAGGCCTCTTTCCTCAGGAGTGTAACTCGCTTTCATATTAGCAATTGCGTGTTATTCTACTTGCTACAAAAATAACGTCCCAAAACAAGATATCATCAATTTGAACATTCGTTTTGGTTCTTATATATTATTTTTGTAAATAATTTAAAATAAATTTTCGTATGAGACCGGACTTATGGGACACCCTGTATATATAAACTCCGGCGTATCATACTTATATTTATTAATATTTTCTGTACCAAATTTTTGCAGGAACAGTTTCGCAACTTTTAATATTTATTAATTTTTTTTTTTTTTAGTGATTTCTTTAAACGTGTCATAATAATCCTTCTAGTCAATAGCACAGATGCTTTAAATAAGTGCAATACTTTACTGTTTGGTAAAGTAATTTAAAAACTCGATGCAACTATTTTATTTCCTTTCATAGTGTTAGATGCTAATTAGTTTTGTAGAAAGAAGCAGACTAAAATTTCATTGTAGGTGCCTGACTATAAGCAAAGGTTCTCTATTTTTTAGTATATATATATAAAATAAAATTAGGCTCAAGTTTATCATTCCATTGTAGGCGTATGAATATTACAGTAAACCATAAGCCTTAAATAATGCTAGTGCTTACGAACGATTTATTTATAGGATCTGTAGCCAAACTGAAGACTACAATTGACAAGTGCAGTTTCTCAGCAGGGAAAACTCATTTTTTTCCAAATTGTTTTAATTTGTAAAATTACTTTTCAGGGTGAATGTACTTTCGGTTTTTCAGTTAAATTATTTACAGAGTTGTTCGAAGTCAGGCACCATAAAGACGCGTATTTATTTATAATCTTGTTGCTATGGTGCCTGACTTCTGAATAACCCTATATATATATATTTTTTTTTTTTGTAATGTAATTCCGGTTATTTATGAAGTTAATGTAATTTTGGCGAAATATTTATTGTACAACTAACTCAAAAAGTTCGTCTGAACATTGATTTTAAATTTAATGGTATATTTAACATTTTGTTGTTGTACTTACAATTTTACTACTTAATATGAAATAATATTCACTAAATGTTGAGTGAATTAAAATTTATTGGTTTTTTAACTGTCAACTACTAATGTTTTTGTTTGTAATAATTTTGTTAAGATGTGCCGTAAAATGGGGTGACTCCGAACGTTATTTCAAATGCGTTTTCGTCCAGGTAACCTGGATTATGGCTTCCACTCTGCGCATGGTGTATCCTGCCCACATTTGTGCCTCAGCCCTTCTATCCTCGTCCGTCTGCAATCTATTCGGAAAGTGGATATCCCCATTCGATGTCCATCGCTCCTTTGGATGTTTGAAGTATATTTTGCGTGTCTGCCGGCTACCTCCCACAACATCCTGTACCGAAGGCCTCCGTCGAACTGGTCTCCGGCCCTCCATTTAGTTGGATCTTTTACTCTCCTCGTACCCTCTCTCTTTAACTGCCCTTCTCGTGTTGTCCCTTTGACTCTGTTTTATCGCGAAATGACCTTAGCTCCCCCCCCCCCCTTGTCTCACCCTGTGGTCCATCGAAACAATCGGTGGTTGATCTTCTTGGCCTCCCGTCATTAGTCGGTTTCATTTTGTCGGGTACTGTTAAACGTGGAGATTCCTGGAAACGAGTTTGCTATCGCCGCTTCCTTCCGCCCTCTGATTTCACGCTGCTCTTCTGCGCGGCAGCAGCAGTTGACGACGTCTTCCGAAACCACTTGCACACCACGAAACATTCTATCCACTCGTGGTCTTCTCAGCACTTTTCTCGGTAATAGCAAACTGCTTCGTTGCCTCTCACCGTTGGTCACTTAATTTGTGGAGAACCTTCCTTGGTCTGTCCCTATGGTTGTCTCTGAATTTCCTGTTTCTGTTTGCCTTTCAGTCTTTGTGTCCAGTTTTCAGTTTTTCTTTTTGGGTACACGCTATACTCTCTCATTCGATTTCTCAGGCAATTCTTCTTGCCCACCTTTAAATTATATTCTTCCCCCACTCGAGTTCTTCGTTCCCGTCATCTTAACTTGCCTTTAAATCTCTGGTTCGATATGAGCATTGCTGTCGAAGCGCAGATTAACTACAAATTTTACCAAATTTGGAAAGAATTCAATATTCAAATCTGTAAATAGTAATAAGTTTTTCATGAACTGTTCGGAGCCACACAACTTTACGCATAACATTAGTTATGAATGTACGGTTCGGGGAAAAAGCTCGCCTAGAAGCCGTTTCTAAAATACATACAAAATTACTACTAATCCATAATGATTGCGTTTTGAATTCTCTCTCTCATATTACTAATTAGCAACTTTTTGCTTTGGAAAACTTTTTTCCGAAACTACCATTAATTAACTTACACTACAGACTCGTTTCCGTCAAATGGTACTGCTACTATTCTTTCATCTTGTGATTACCATGCTATTTTCACTCTTTCAATTTGCTATGATCTTCATGTAGTTATTTTCGATTTCGGAAAATATTTTAAAAGAAATGCCAAAGAATATAGCAGATGATAAAAGCATGTAGTAAATTGTGACAAGATAGGAGAATCGCAGTCTGCGAAAAAGCTTCGTTCTGGTATGTTGTACAATAGTTTTTTTTATTTATTTATTTATTTAGTATTTTGCCCCGAGTCAACGTCATCACTGTTGGGTGAAATGCATTATCAGTGTGATTACTAGCCCATTTAGTCCTGCGGATCGATGTTGAGTTTTGGCTGCTCTAGCGGTTGTTTTCTTAATTAACAGGCCCATTAATTTTTTGTCCTATGTCCCAGGAATGACTGGGGCCTAAAGACTTCACCTCAGAAGGGAGAATAAGTACCATAACTAGGCAAAGAGGGTCTAACCACAACCCAAATCCAAGAACTTGCTGGCTTCTCAAAGCCAACCATTTCTCAGTGGCTGAACTGTGCAAGGAACTTGCCTACCGACACTACACCGTCTGGATAAAGTTGTTCTGGTAACCTAACTTAATCAGTCCGATTTGTAGAAAAACTACAAAACGGACTGATTAGGTTACCAGAGCATTTTTTTTAGAGACGGTGCAGTGTTGGTGGGCAGGTTCTTTGCACAGTTCAGCCACGGAATGGTTGGTTTTGGGTTGTGATTAGACCTTCATTGCCCAAAGCTGTTAATATTTTCACGTTTGAGGTGAAATATTTGAGCTCCATAGCCACTTTTGGAACAGACAAAAAAAAATTGATCTAGTAATGACAAAAAACCGCTACAACAGCCAAAACGCAACACCGGCACTTAATGGGCTGCTAATCACATGAATACGTTTCATCTGAACGATACAAACCCAACATCATCAGCTTTAAGGGTGAAATACAGAAGCCGTCGTTCCTGTAGTAAACCATTGAACAGGATATCGGAACTCTACTCCCCCACGCAGACTATAGTAGTTCTATTAGATGAAGCTAAATCTTATTATATTCCTTTCTCTGTAGTCTCCACCAATGAAGCTAATTTTGTTAGATTTTGAATCTACTTAGATTGTTTACCTAGATTTTGTCTTCCGTTTACAAGGCTAAAGTTTGTTGATCCTTAGAGGGTATATCTAAACTTCTTTTAGGTGGAAGCTCAATTCATCATTTTCCTGCGATGTCTATTTCCCAATTTAACTTAAGAAATTGCTAGCATTTTAAGTATTGTGATAAGAACTTGCATCTGCACAAACGAGTTTTTTAAGAGAGAAATAATTTACAATCCTGGTAACTACTATAAAGTCTCGCACTTTACAAATAACAGCCTGTTAAGAAAGTAGTTTTATTATCCAAATGTCGGATAAATTACCTGAAATAGCATTGAATGCCCAAGGAGTAATTAAGTCTGAAAGACTACAAATCACGAGAAATTTGACAACCTCTTTATTGTACTTCCATATAAGTACAATAAAAAGGTCCTTAGCAAAGCAAACTTTTTGATAATTGGCAGACAGATTCACACTGTAATCGTTAATAATCATGATAGCACAATACAAACGTCAAATAAGCCATCCCCTACTGGGAAGGAAGTAGAACTACTACTGCATATGTGTAAAGCTACAAATGTCTCCCTGTCGAGATTGTCCAACACCCTGAAATGACGGTTGTAATTTAAAAAAAATTGCTCGCGGTATGGAAAGTTGACGACATAGTACAAATAACTCACGAAGTAAGTTATACAATCGCAACAATCTACCTCTCGTAAAACCTTTGGTTTCTGACGAAGTTCATAAACTAGGAGAGTCCGGATACTACTTGCATCACTTTGAAGACGACTTGTTTCAGGTCTTTCATGGACACTATTTATCGGTGTTAAAATCAAAATACAACCTTTTCTTTAAATAATGGTTTACCTATACGAGAGCACTTAAAAAAAAAAAAAATTGTTACCGAATTCATTTGTAGCTATTTTGCCGTTTCAATATTTTCTTATTTTAACATTAACAGAATATCCTTAAATTGTTTTAAAATTTTATGATGGTCTCCTGCCGTTTTAATGTTACAAAATATGTAAACAAATTTAAAACAGGTGTTACAAACTACAAATTCAATTTAAAAGAAAAAATTTCAAACCACTTCTATCACTTATTTTTTTTTTTAAGCGTAAAAACAGGTCTTAAAGAATGACTGTAACCAGTATAGTCTTTGTAACTTAATTCACAATTTATTGTTACAGCATATAGTGCCTGTAATTCGGCAAGTACAGTTAAATTAGCACCATTACTACAAATTTAGGAAATGTACTAAGTTTGCATACACGCTCACTGTTCTAACCACCACTATACAGTAATTTGTTCTTGAGAGTGCCTGTATCTTCCGCACTTACATTAATAGACGAATCGAAGAATATTGTTAATTTAGAGAGAGTATTATGAAGTGCGATATTAGTTTGACAAGATAACCGTTACTCAAAATACCGTGCTATAATCAGTACTCCAAACACATTAAACGTCACTCTGCGCACATCGTACAATAATCAGTGTAAAAGTTCCAATAGAGATGTATTATTTTAAGAGTTTTACACGGATATATTTTATAAGGTACCTTCTATTCTATATTTTGAATCTCTAACGATAATTAAATATTTAAATTCATTTAAAAATATTTACATTTGAAAAATTACCGGGAAGCAAAAGTTTTGTTTGCGGTACGTCAACAGACTTATCGAGACACTGGCATTCCGTTTTCTATAAATCCATCCAGTCTTAGTCGATTCGAGAGAACAACATTAACTTTGAACGAATGAAGGTACCCGCGATAATCCTACATCCACTCTGCCCAAATATTAATTAACTATTTTTGCTTCTACAACTTTAAATACGATTGAACAGTCTCGTTCAAATTACGATACGATACTGTTAAATCGAAAATATAAACCGACTTGTTGAAATAATATTACTTAACTGCCGTTTCAGTAATAACGGTAAAAATTCATTTTACTGATATATATATATATATATATATATATATATATATATATATAATAAAATAATAATAATAATAATGAGGCCTGTTTCATCGAATTCAAAATTCAGCAGCAAAATTTCCTGTTGATTTAATAGTTCAGGAAAAAAATCATTAAAATAGGATAAATATTAAAAATCATAAAATTTTTGCACTATAGAGAACAATGTTAAAAAAAATGAAAAATATTAACTACTAAAATTAAAAATCAAAGGATAATAAATTCATTTATCCCCCAAAAATGCGGGGATTTAAACCTCCATACTTCATAACCATATATTCCACAAAGACACGATTCGAAAAATATGATTCCAAAAGGAATCGCTTTGACGTTTTAATATTTCAGCCACGAAATGAAAATTCTGGAATGTTAGACCTGTGAGGTGCCCGCTAGCTCAGTGGTTACGGTGGATGACTGAGCAGTGTATCGCTGGTTCACTCCCGGTCGCTTACTGTGTTTCAGTGATCCTTGAGGCACATCCAGCCCCAGACAGCAGGGAATAAGCTTAGTTTTTTTTTTTTTTACTTGCCCTCATTTAATGTTGCTCATTTCATCTACTGATATTGATGGTTATGTTGTGGTCATGTCGTTCTACCACTAACCGTGAGATCGGCAGAATTAAGGTACACTGTTACCCATCCAACTATTGGACAGACAGGGTACTGCGTTCGGATGATATAACGACGACTCGGATCCCAAGTTAAGATGTTGGTGGTGCTTTAATGGGTCGGGCTTTGTACGGAGGCTTTTTTTTCTTTTTTGCAGGAAGAAGCCAAGGGCGAACGCCCGCATAAATAGCCCACCTTCCCCGCAAAGAAAGAAGAGAGCCAAAATCAACAATAATTAAATACAATATCTTAGGTTATTGAGGTATCTAAAGCCAAAGAAATTATTAACTTGTTCAGAACGGATAAAACACTAGCAGTGGGCAAATTCCTCAAAATTCCTTTGGGTAGTGCCGAGATTCATACGCGAGTTTACCTTCTCCGCACCCTTTCATTTCGGCCCTCGACGGAATATCATAATGGAATGGTTTCACTTGAAAGTTTTCCTGTAAATTTCACTCTCTCCTTCGGAATCTGAATCAAAGATGGATCCGATGTTGGAAAAATTAATCACTCTGTGATTGAGGGATGGGGGCACTTCTCCCTTCTTTCTTAGTGCCTCGGAACTGTTGTGAAATCCGTAACAGAAGTAGATTAAAAATCCTGCAAAATTAAGTTTCCATTACAATTTGTGACAATATAATGTTCTAATGCTTCAGACCAACAGAGAGACTAGGATTCACTCATGGTTGGTCTACCTAACCGTCTTTGTAATTGTGTATTGCGCATGTCCTCCGTGGTGGCGGAGGGGACCTATAACTATACGTGGGTTCGGAACCACAAAAACCTTAATTTTACTACCTTAACCAGTTGACTGAGCGAGCGCCGTTACGAGTCGAGCCAAAAATATGGGCTACGCAAAGAGAGATCTCGATTTAAAGTTTAAACCCGTGTATGTATGGGGCTGCGCAGAAATGGTCAGAAGCGAGAGCCCGTGATATTACGTATTGCGCAACATAGACATCTAATCGATTTTTAAACATTTATAGACGTGCGACTAATTACTTCTACCGGCAAACTATTCCAGCTATTTACTATTCTATACATAAAGTTTTTGGCAACTGCTGTCTCAAACTTTCTACTAGTCAGCTTACACCCGTTATTTCTAGTTCTGCTATATTGTGCTATTTCGATAAAGCTATCTCTATTTACGTTATCGAACGCTCATAATTTTAAAAACCTGGATTAGATCACCCCTTAGCCTCCTAGTCTCGAGTGTAGTCAGTTCTAATTCCTTAAGCCTATCATCGTACGACTTTGACCTAAGCAACGGAATCATCTTAGTTGCTCGTCTTTGAACTCTTTCAATTTTGTTTATATCCTTGCGCATATGCTGATTCCAAAATTGGATCGCGTACTCCAAATGATTTATAAAGAGAAACAATAATATTTCGCGATTTGTACTCAAAATTCCTAGCTATAAAACCTAGCACCTTGTTCGCCTTATTGACAGCTGCTGTACTTTGTTTCGCTACTTTTAAATCACCAGTGACGATAACTCCTAAATCTTTTTCCTGTTCTACGCTTGCCAACTCCTTTCCTGACAGACTATATGCAAAATTCCCGTTACGCGAACCAATATGTAAAATTTTGCACTTATTGACGTTAAATCTCATTTGCCATGTGACCGACCAATCAATGATTTTATTTGGATCTTCTTGGATTTTATCTCCATCTTCATTAACTGGCAATACCACCCAACTTCGTGTCATCCGCAAACTTTGAAACTGTACTGACCATACAGACATCTAAATCGTAAAATATATAATATATATATATATATATATATATATATATATATATATATATATATATATATATATATATAAACAAAAAAACAAGAAAAACAAGGGGCCCAATACAGAACCCTGAGGAACGCCGTTCACTACATTAACCTCTTTTGGACCACTGGGTCGAATATGTACCGTTTCCCATACACGCACTCATAACTTAACCCTACAAAAACTTTGGTCGTTAAGAGGTTAACCCAAAGAAAGACTGCTCCATCAATGACCACCCTCCGTTTCCTACCTCGCAACCACTCTATCCAATTTATTACTACACCCCTGATCCCATGAGCCTTAGTTTTTTCAACGAGTCTTTTGTGTGGTACAATGTCAAACACTTTGAAAATCTAAATACACTACATCTACCGCCCGATGACTATCGTAAACTTCAACCACGCTTTGGAAAAATTTTAAAAGATTGGTTAAGCAAGATTTGTTTCGTCTAAAACCTTGCTGCGTATTTCTAATAAAGTTATGCAATTCTAAGTGTTCGACTATACGCTCCCTAATTATTGATTCCAGTAGCTTACCTACAACAGACAAACTGGCCTATAATTTCCCGCCGCACCTTTATTGCCTTTATTAAAAATAGGAGTTACATTTGTTAACTTGAAATTATCTGGTACACACCCCTCGGAAATAGACGCATTAAAAATCTTTAACGGCACAACAATGCCTTCTTTTAATTCTTTTAGTTGTATGGGATGGAATTCGGCCCCCGTGATTTAAGCATTTTCATTTTACAAATATAGTGCAGTACCTCCCTTTCACTCACCACAATATTATCTAAAGTATTACCATTATCAAAAGGTATTATGTCTATGACCGTAGAGATATTCATTACATCTTCTATTGTAAAAACTGACGTAAAAAATTCGTTTTTTAGCAGAGTAGTCATTTGCTTGTTCTCGGAAACTAGCTCACCGTCAGAATTTTTCAACGGTCCCAACACGTTCTTTACCGGGTTCCTGTTGTTAACCTATTGAAAAAAAAATCGCTTGGAGTTTTCTTTGCCGTCACGAGCTATGGAAATTTCAAATCGCGATTGGACTTTTTTATTACGCTTTTCGCTTCACGCCTTAAAGATATATAATTAATTGTTTCGTAACCACAAATTGTCTATCGCCTATAAGCCCTATATCTACTCTTTATAATATCCCCTACTCTAGAAGTAAACTACAAGGGCTTGTTATTTACTTTCGCACGCTTAATCTTGTACGGTACACATTCCTCATTTATAGTCCTAAACAGTTTCAAACGATTCCCACATTATTTTTGCGTTGGAGATCCCCATTACGTTTTCCCAATTGACGTGTGACAATTCATTTCTAAATTTACAAAAGTCTGCGCGCTGGAAGTCATGAATTTTAAACGAGTTAGCTGGTTTCGAGTGACTTACGGGGAGGACAAACTCTACCATATTGTGATCGCTATTGCTTAACGGCTCTATTACTTGAAGATCAGTGATAAGCCTATCATTTGTAGTTATTACGAACTCTAAAATACTGTTCAACCTCGTAGGTTCCTCAACCTTTCGAATAAGAAAGCTATCCTCGAGAAAATTAACTAAACGGTCACCTTTCGCGTCTCCCTGCAATGTATCGTAATTCACATTAGCGCAATTAAAGTCACCCATAATTAAGGCCTGTTCACTACCCATTATTCTCTTTAGTTCACGATGTAGTGCTTCGTCTATATCAGCTGTTTGATTAGGGGGCCCTATAACGGCAACAAGAAGTTTGAACTCGTTCAATTTAACCTCTTAACAACCGAAGTTTTTGTAGGGTTAAATTATGAGTGCGTGTATGGGAAACGGTACATTCTTTCTTTAATTTACCACCGATTCGTACCTAGTGAAAGTGGTACATATCTCGGCGAGGCAGTGGGTAGGTGGTGTTACTGAGTTGGGGATGGTAGACTAGGGGGGTGAGTAAGGTTCAGTTGCTGGATAGTGATAAGGAGGGGTATGGTGGTCTTAGACACCATGAAGCAGATGGGAATGAGTGAGGAAAAGGAAAATCGCTTCCGCTGAAAAATGGGGGCCTTCAGCGAGTATGAATTGTAAGACGCTCGGGTATGGGAATTTTGGTCGAGAGAGGGAAACACCTGCGACGAAGAGCGGACAGGTTTGGGCATTCGACCAGATGTAGTACGACAGTGATAGGGGTATGGCAGGTAGGATAGAGCGGGACTGGCGATTTAGCCATAAGGTGACCATGAGTAATGCGTGTGTGTCCTAGGCGGAGACGAGCTAGAATCACTTCTTTATGGCGGGAACGGTGGAATGAGGAAGCCCAGTATCCTAATTGCGGTTTGATCTTGTGGAGTTTGTTTTGTGTGGCCTGGTCCCACTCCCGTTGCCAGATGGAGCAGAAGTGGGAGCGGAGAGTCGGGAAGAAGTCGGAGAAAGGGAGGGGCCGGGAGGAGTAAGCAGACCGTCTTTGCCGTGCGGTCCGCCTCCTCGTAACCCTGGATGCCGACATGTGCTGGGACCCAGCAGAAGGCGATTCTCTTGTGTCGGAAGGCTGTTAAAAAGTGGAAGGTTTGCTGGATAGTACTGACGAGCGGGTGAGGGTGGTTAAATCTCCCTAGGGAGAGAAGTGCGCTTTGGGAATTTGAATAAATGACGAAGGAGCTGGCAGAGTGGGTGCGCACAATGTTGAGGGCCTCCAGAATCGCGAAGAGTTCTGCCGAGAAAACGGAGGTCTCGCGGGGCAGGCTGACGTCTCGAGAAAACGGCTGGGCCAGTATTACCGCTGAGGCGGCCATACCAGCCTCCGAGCGGAACCATCTGTATAAATGGGAACTGTGTCCGGGTGTTGGGTTGTGTGTTCTCGGAAGAGTGACCTGTATACCGTAGCGTTCGTGGTAGTCTTCGGTAGGGAACACAAGTCCCTCAAAACTTGATAGGAGTGAGGAGCCGGGGGAGGGGGGGGTAGATACTGTATGAAATGGGGATAACTGATGGGGCGGGCATGTTGGAAAAGTCAAGGAAAGAGCGGACCGCTTCAGTGAAGTGCCAGCTCCGTCCCTGGGGTGGGAGTTCTGAAATCGCCGCGCATAGAAGCGAAGAGGGTAGTCTCTGTTCACGGCAAAGCTGGGCACTTGCGGTTTTTTTTTGCGGTACTGCGGTACTACCGCACTACCAAACCGGTACCGCAAAGGATCGCTGAAAGTACAGCCTGTACTTTCAGCGATCCTTTGCGGTACTGCGTTATGCGGTACCGGTTTGGTAGTGCGGTAGTACCGCAGTACCGCAAAAAAACCGCAAGTGCCCAGCTTTGGTTCACGGAGGTATGTCCTCATGAGGAGCAGACCCCGTCAGAGGGCGAGAGGGAGGTAACTGCATTCCAGTTGAAGGCTGGAGGTTGGGAAAGAGCGGAAAGCACCGGTGGCGAGGCGGAGGCCCCTATTAAGGACCGGGCAAAATACGGAGGCTGAACCGTATGCTACAATGCCATAGTCCAGCTTCGACTGGACCATGGAAGTGTAAAGGCGAAGGAGAAAGCGTCGGTCTGCCCCCATGTGGTGTGGGAAAGGTGATCTAAGAGAACGAGTGGACGTTGGAGGGATTGCTTCAGGTGTTTGAGATGGGGAACCCAGTTGAGCCGTCGGTCTAGAGTCACGCCCAGAAATCGCATGGAGGGTACCACCTCAAGAGGATTGCCGTATAATGTGACAGAGGGAACAGGAAGGGTTGCGGGTCTTCTTCTGCTGAAGAGCATACACTTGGACTTGGGGGTGGAGAGGCGGAACCCCACCGACGTTGCCCACCTTTCTACCCGGTAGATGGCGAGCTGAATTTGCCGTTGAACGACAGATAGCTCCCGCCCTGCGAAGTAGATCGCAAGGTCATCCGCGTAGATGGAAGAACGGATGGTGGGTGGAAGGCATTTTGAGTGTGTTCATGACGATGGAGAAGCAAAGAACACTGAGGATGCTTCCCTGTGGGACCCCGTCCTCCTGCACGAAGATGTCTGAGAGGACTGAGCCCACCCCAACTTTAAAGGTTCGGGAGGGCAGGAAGCCCCTGATGAAGGTCGGCATGGCTCCGACGAGACCTATATGTTGGAACTAACTAAGGATTATTGTCCGACGAGTGGTGTCGTAGGCCTTCTGCATGTCAAAAAAAATTGATAGGACGAACTGTCCACTGTCGAAGGCATTCTGTATGTCTCAGCCGAGGAGCAGGAGGGGGATCAGTGGTAGAGCAAAATTGTCTGAAGCCGGACTGGGTAGCCGGGAAGGAATTACTATTTTCCAGGAAGAACGATAGTCGCGTAGCGACCATTTTTTCGAAGATTTTGCAGACACAACACGTTAGGGCGATTAGTCTGTAGTTTGTGGGATCGAGGGAATCTTTGCCGGGTTTGGGGATAGGGATTACGTAGGCCTCCCTCCACCGGGAGGGGAAGGCGCCCTCTATCCATATGCGGTTGTATAGGTCTAGTAGGAAAATTTGTAAGGTAGGGTGGATATGCTGGATCATGCTGTAGGGGATACCATCCGGGCCGGGACAAGGGGATCGTCGAGAGGCCAGTGCCGCCTGTAGTTCACACATGGTAAACAACCGGTTGTAGGTGCTGTCTATGGACGGTGAAGAGGAGCTAGTGTTAGAGGCGGATACCAGAAAACTAACTGCAGAAGAAGAAACGGCGGCGAAGGTAGAAACTAAGTGGTTTGCCACCGATTTGGGCTCGTATAGGAGTCCGTCGTTAGTCCGGAGGACCGGGGGTCGGGAGGGGACATGTCGCCTCTCGACCCCCCGTACCTTCTTCCAGATGGTGGCCGAAGGTGTGGTGGTGACACCGGATACAAAGGCACGCCAAGAAGCTCGGCGCGCGGTCTTCATTGTACGGCGGGCGATGGCCCTGGCTCGCTGCATCTCTGTGCGTTGGATGGGGAGTCGCGTAGCCTTCTTCTTGGGGCGTACGGCCTCCGTGCACTCTGGGGTCCACCAAGGTACCCGTCGGGTGCGGGGGTAGGTGGAGGATCGTGGGATGCTAGTGCACGCAGCTGCTACAACGATTGCCTCAACGTATGCAATGCACTCGTCTGAGGATGGGAAGTGGGCAGTCATAAGGGTTGTATATATATTGTCGTGGAAGCGGGACCAATTAGCTTTAGCAGTAATCCATTTTTCCGGTACCCGAACGGTCTGGTCGGGCCAATTAAGCGTGAGTTGAACAGGGAAATGGTCACTTCCATAGTCCTCTTGGAGGACATCAGTCGACACGAAGGACAGGTCTATACAGAATGGAGTGCAGGTGGTGGCATGGTAAAATGTAGGAGAGCCATCATTGAGGCACTCGAAGGAGAGCTCGGTCATATTAATCAGGGTCGGGGCCATATAGGTGGTGTGTGTGTCTCCTCACAAGGGGTGGCGACTATTGAAATCGCCCAGTAATACAAAGGGCCTGGGGAGTTGTTGTACCACCTGCACCAGGTCATCGTGGGAGACTTGAGTGTGAAGAGGGAGGTATATTGAACAGACGGTGCAGGAAGAGCCGAGTAGCAATCACCTGTAACGGGGATCGGATAGGGAGATTGTGGAAGGGGACTGCATGGTGTATGAAAATGGCAGCCCCCCTTCGAGTGCAGGTAGGAGACGGGGTGGAGATGTAGAATATCGAGTCGGGCAGGGCATAGGCCTGGTCCCCAGGATGAGCTCCTGGAGACAGACACACACCAGACGGGAAGTGACAATCAAGGAATTAAGGTCTTCGTAATTCGCGAATATTCCTCTGCAGTTCCAGCGTACTATTGTAGTTTTCGGGGGATCCATTATTTGATGATGGGGGATGGGTAAAGGTGTAGGGTCTAGGAAGTTGGTGTGTGAAAGGAAATCTGGAGTTCGCGAAGGCGAAGGATGGGTCAGGAGTATGGCTGGCTATCTGCCGTTCACCAGAGAAGGAATCGGTCGGCCAGTCGATCTCCGCGGAGGTTGCGGGGTCGAGTCGGCCGAGCAAGACCGGAGGCGTGGATCACGGCAACTAGGAGAACGTCGTGGGCTCAGAGGGTGAGAAGTTTCTTGGTGGGCTTCTGTGTTCGGGCCAGGAGGGGGCGCTTTATTTCCCAGAGTGGCACCTCCCCGCCTGTCTGGGGTCTCACGGCGGACCCTGGGTGGTGATAGGGGGTACCAGAAGGACCGAGCAGGTGGGAGGGAGGACGTGCTCAGGGTGGCTAACAGGGAGTGGGCAGGTACTGTTGGGGTGGAAGGAAATGAACGTGTTTTCTCATGGATGAGTGGAAAAATGGCACCAGGAGGCAAGGGCAGGTCCATAAGACTCACGGGCGCGGCCGAGCTCCCCTCGGCCACACCGTATAGCTGCGCCAGACCCGCATCCACTGGATCCTCAGGGGAGAGGATGTTGTCTAGATTAGGTCTCGTCGTGGGGGGTGGGTCATGTAATTCGGCAACTATTGTCAGAATTTGTGGGGGTAGATTGGTGGGACTTCTGCGGTGGGGTGGTATGGTTCTCGTAGACGAAGTGGGCGGTGTGAAGGTCCAAGCCGTCGTCTTAGATCTAGGGGAAGAGGGAGAAACATTTTGAAAGGCGGGAGGGTCTGGCGACTCACTCCAGCGTCTCCGCCTCGTCGGCTTGCTCCGGGCGGTAGGTTCGGGTGTGTGCAGAGAGTGCTGGGGGGCAGGGTTCGAGGTGGGTGGGGCCTGGGTGTCCTGGTCCCAGACTCCTGGGGAATCTGTGGCAGGTGAGGTGCGTGAAGAGAAGGGATGGGGGGGGACAGGAGGTCGTCGGTTCCTGAGGACTCCCTTGGGAGGGATGGGGAGCAGTGGTCGAGGGGGTTTGAGCGGCAGGCCAGGGCGGCGTGCCGAGAGGACAGAGCGAGGGCAGCGGCGTAAGATACGCCCGGCCTCACCTCCCGACTCCGCCTCTGTCTCGCGCCTCTCGGAGGCTAAGGAAGTCCGCTACCTGCAGGCCTCGGACCTCCTCTCGAACCTGAAGAACAGGCATTCGCGGGATGAAGAGGGTGTGCGCCTTCACAATTGGAGCATTTGGGTGTGTTGGGGCACTTGTCTGGGTGAGCGATTTGTCCGCAACGAACACACAGTTGGTGCGGCTGCCGGCAAACTGAGCTAACGTGTCCAAACTTGTTGCATTTAAAGCAACGGGTCGGGTCTGGAATGTATGGGCGGACAGAAAACTCGCATGACGTGCGGTCTCCCATACCCATACAATACGGTCGGGAGGAACTAAAGTATTGAAGGTAAGAAGTAGACGCGGGTGGGGGAGGGGTACCTCCCTGTCGGGATGTGAAGCGATGGATCTTGGTGACACCCTGGGGTGCGAGGTCCTCCAGAGCTCGTTCACTGTGATCGACAATAGGCGGGTGGCGTAAATAGTGCCCTAACTGGTTCAGGCGAGGGTGTGGGGAAATGGACACCGAGCATCCAAGGACCTCAGTGAGGGAGAGTAGGGCTTTTGTCTCTGCGGCTGAGCGTGCTTTTAAGAGAAGGGAGCCATCCCTCTGCGGTCGTACACCATAACGGCTGGAGTTGCTGCGGGCTCGGATCACCTGAAACGTCCGTTCAGAGTTCGTCGGAACACTTGGAATTTGTGGGTACTTGGAAGGGATAGGGAGGCTGTAGAATCGAAGTGGACTGGGATGTTCAACGGTCGATAGGATGGTCGTGAATGCCGACTTTCCTGTCCGCCGCGGAGCTCTCTCCGTGGGGAGGCGGGCCGACGGCGGGTGAGGGGGGCATATGGGCAGAGCAAGAAGCCGGGTTTTGGAGGCAAGTCTTGGGTGAAACTTGACTTGCTCGAAGGTGGCTGAGGTGGGCTGGGGCGAGACCCCTTCTCCATAGGGTGTACGTCCAAGGGCATATTCAAGGTACAGCAGGGTTCATACACAACTTGAGCTGGGCACTTGCGGCATATTTTGCGGTACTGCGGTACTACCGCACTACCAAACCGGCAGAGCTGGGCACTTGCGGCATATTTTGCGGTACTGCGGTACTGCGGTACTACCAAACCGGTACCAAACCGGTACGCGGAAATTTGAATGCGGTAGCGGTACTGCGGTACTTTCAGCGATCCTTTGCGGTACTGCGTTATGCGGTCCCAGTTTGGTAGTACCGCAGTACCGCAAAATATGCCGCAAGTGCCCAGCTCTGCAAACCGGTACCAAACCGGTACGCGGAAATTTGAATGCGGTAGCGGTACTGCTGTATTTTCAGCGATCCTTTGCGGTACTGCGTTATGCGGTACCGGTTTGCGGTAGTACCGCAGTACCGCAAAATATGCCGCAAGTGCCCAGCTCTGATAAAATAACACAAGTCCAAGAATAAAGTTTCCTGATAATCCCCTGATATTTCAGATCTGATCCCCTCATATATAAATATATATCTAAATATCATATAAAAATTGCATAAAAGGTGTAAAAAAAATTCACATTTCATAGAACACAATTAAAACCTAATTTTTATTCTAACTACTCTTAAAAAACGTACGCAAAAATCACATGGCTGGCTGAAAAAATTACTAGATAACAAAATGCACGAGTTTTATATAAAACAAACAGTGCTTGTTTTTGTTAAATTATTTTATATTAACATTTTAAATTAATTTATAGTTAAATTATTTATATTTACAAATAATTAAGTCCTAAATATTTCAAAAATTTTATATTCCCCTGATATTCTCAAAAAATCCAAAAAATCCTGATATTTTTGCAGGTGTGTATGAACCCTGTACAGGCTGGGGTCGGCAACGGTAAAGGAGAGTGCAAGTGTTCCGTTACCAGAGGGGGGTCAACCCCATCAGGATGCGATCTTCCAGTGGTAGAGGACTCGAGGGCCTGGTTACCCACCACCCGAGTGTTGAGAGTAGTAGTAGTCTGAGTATGAGAAGCAGAAGTCTAAGCCGAGTAGAAGCCATAGCAAACAAAAAGAAGCTTCATCCCCCGCGCGCATCCAGTCACCACCGACTCCAACAAGGGAAAAGCGAATCGTGGGCACACTCGGTCCCACCGCCAATAGATATCACGCAGGGGAGATACACCCATTCCCAGTCCCCGTACCTAAAAGGCGGCCACTCTCATCCAACGCGCGGTGAAAGATGGCAGGGAACAGGGCTTGGTTTAAGAGCGACAAGGGAAAAGTCAAGTCAAGGTCCAAAACAAAGCCAAATGCAGGGAAAAAAAAAAAAAAGAAAAAAAAAAAAAAAAAAAACAGAGTTGGGGAAATGAGAAAGAAAGAAATATAAGTAGGAGAGTAGGAGATCAACCGGGTCCCCAAACGGGTCCAATGGTCCACGAGGGCAGAAAAAGCCCTTACATCGAGGGAAGATGCATTCCCCCATTGGCCACAGAGGGACGCGCCCTATAGCTCCGGACAAAGCAAAGGGGGGAAACGGTACATATTCGACCCAGTGGTCCAAAAGAGGTTAAGTTCCGTTATAGTCGAATCTATCGGTTCTGGAATTGTGCGCTTTAATTCTATAATGTTCACAATATTATCTTTGATATACAATATACCACCACCTCCTCGCCTCCTATTCTGTTTTTAACAAAAAGTCTAAAAAATTTATTCATTTAACATTCCTTTACTAAAAATAGATTTTCAATAAATCTTTATCTTTCGAAAAAGAGGAAAAGAAATTAATAATAATAATGGCTTTATAATTATATTTCATGATAACTCCTTTTGTGCATCTGTACGATGACAGTTTGTTTTTATAGTTTACAATTTTATAAATGATTGGTGTTTCACACAGGAAGCAGTTGGAACATTTTTACTCTAATCATAGCAAAACGTTTGGGTCCACCCATTCCAAACCAATGAATGAAACTAATTTACACCAACAGTCAACGAGCTTCAACTGAAAATAAATTAGTACCATGAATGTGACTGGGCTAACCAACTCAAAACTCGAGAACTTAAAATTTACCGGCTTAAAAAAAAAAAAAAATGTAGTACTTTAAAAGAGTGATTTTAACAAGACTTTTTTTGGTGCATAACTTTAAAACCAATTATTATTATTATTATTATTAGTAGTAGTAGTAGTATCAAAGTAAACAAAACATGACTCGTCAAAATAATAATGATCTTGGGCGAAATCTGAATAAATAAAAAGAAAAGTAACACGTCAGTGTACAAGTTGTTTGGTCAAAAAGAAACTACACAGTGAAATTTTAATAAATTTACAAGTGTATATTTTCTTAAATTTCTTTCAAAGCTATACGAGAGTTCGGACAAACTTAAAAACGTCGTGCATGCGTGCAATGCGCACACACTTTAGTTGAATTAAATCCAGATTCTTCGTGTTATTCGCGACAAATAGCCGATGAACGAACTTGCTCATATCTACTTGGAGACTCGAGGCCTGCTTTAACTCTCCCCCGCAAGTTTCATTTTAATTTTTTTATCATAAAAGTCAAAGTAAATACAATAATACTCGCAATTCACTGCGGCGTTTCTTTAGAAACATCATATATACTGTATGGTGTAATAAAAAGACAAACTTACCTGACGGAGGACTCTGCTTGCGGGATCAACATCTAATAAATTTGCGCTCTTAAAGCAATCAGCTAATTTAATTTTTAATGAAGGCCATGCAGCGCAATTTAATTGTTTTCATACATAATAGCAATTAAAGAAAACAAATACTAGGAAAAGACTGAATGAACATCTAAACTTAAGGATTAAAAAGCAGTAACTTAGAAGTTAATACTAATAGGAAGCAAATGAAAAAAAGCAAACTTTATATGTAATCACACAAAAATTTTAATATATTACAAAGAAATAAATCTATACATATGTATATTTAAAATAAAATTGTCATTTCAAAATCAGTCAATTTCATTACAAATAGTTACAACAGGTTTTCTGATATTGGTTTACTTTGTTAAATTACAATTTAACTTTGCTTTCTTTAACCATGTAATGCTCATGGGATGAGATTATAAGTAGTACCGATTGAGAGGTTATCCGCGAGGTAACGATTGATTTCAGAGAACGGTATGTCACAATTTTATTGAATTCCATTCGCATATTACCTGATAACAATCTAAACGAAGTACGCAGCGTGCGCGTCACACAACTTGCTGCTTGCAAAAACTCACAGGGCGAGTAAAAACCACCAGACCCCAAATTCGTGGATCAATTTTGAGTACGTACTGAAGGAACCGTATATGTACAAAAACAAATCTACAATAAGCCCCCACTTCTTCCAAATGATGGAACAGAGGTCATATAAAATATAAAACTAGGTCAAGTTATAATAATTTTCTTAAATTATTCGCGTCGTCAACTTCAAAATTAGGGACGTTTTCCAAAAACTATTTAAGAAATAGTAAATTTAAAAACGCACATAATGAAACTGGTCTTAACGTATTTTATAATAATACACACTGATTTTTTTTAAAATTTCTGCCGGTTACAGCAAATTACCTTAAATCCTTCTGACAAATCTGTCTTCGGGTTTATAAATTAGACCCGTTAAATTGTTACTTAAATGGGAACCAACAAATTTTTGTTACGTTAACTAATTCGTTGTCCGAAGATGTTTATTTATTAAGGAAATATCTTCTTGTTGTATTTTACTCTCTCCTCTTTCACGTATTGTATCCAACGGGATTACTTGAAAGAAATCGTTCGAAGAACCTTTTCCGCTGTCCTCATCTCCAGCGTTGACTACATCGTTCTTTTTGTCGTGATTCTGTAACTGTATTAATCTGCTATTTAAATCAGATGGCGTGATAAGATTTGTTTTGGGGAGATGCTCTTGCGACAGGCTAACTCGAGGCGTATTGGTCACCAAGGACGAAGAAATGCTTTCACCGTCATTCGTGTCATTCTTCGGGATTCTAACTGGGATGATAGTGAACTTCTTCACTCTCCTCGCATTCGGACTGTCGAAAGAGGAAGGAGGGATGTTATCGAAGCTGGAGGCTCTTACGAGGGGTTTGAAGGGGTTATGTTTAATACGGGGGGTGACGGGCTCGCTGTTACTGACGGAATCGTTGGAAAAAACCGAAGAGGCCCTGGAGGAGGCAAAAGGAGAAGGCATTAACGTCCCTTCCGTACTGAACTCAGTCATCGACAATGATGACCGGAGAGGTGGCCGTAATTCAGCAGCAAATTTTTCTTCTTTAGTTTCTTCTTTTTTCCGCTTTAAATATGAATCCGAATCCGAACTCTCTCGATTGATTTCTTTTTCGTTTACGGACGAAAGTAGATCGAATGTATTTACTGTATCTTCGCTCGATTTATTATAGTTATTGCTTGACACTTTATTCTCGACAAATACATCATCATCATCATCGTTTCCATAATCAGGATGGTCGAGAGATACTGCGTGTGAATTTGAATTAATAGAGTTTTTGCATTCCTTGTCAGCCATTGGAAATGGAGAGGCGGGTTGAGCGCTTATGGGAGATTCTGGGTTCGACTTCGAGACAAGTATGCCCTCCTTCGGGATATGGTGGTAATCGTTCTTATCACTGGCGGCGTAAACGGTAGCGGCGGTGACAATTTTTGTGGACTCGAGTTTATTATTCCTTTCGTTGTTCCCGCCGTAATGATCGTCTTCGCTCTCCGATTCTGATGATGTTGTAGTTTCACCAATCATCTCCAACTTCGGAGGACTGATGTCGAAACATTGCCAATTCGACTCTGTTTTATAACCCTTTTCAATCTTATCCCCTTCCCCCTCGTTTACAGCTTCTTTCCCGCCCATTACAAGAGCGCTGCCGATAACCGAATCTCTCCTTTTGGGTGGAGGGCGAACTAAAGACGTGGGCGTCGCCATTGGGGATTCCCAGGGGGTTGGGGGCTGTATGAAAATAAAGGGAATAGTCTTGTTAGGCTCCTGCTCCTCCGCTTCATTGTCCAATCTGTTTATGGTGGTCGGAACGTCACTTCCGGAACTATGCTTGATGCCATACAAAAAATAAATCAACAAACCTGAATTGGAAAGATTAACCAATACTTTTAATACAGATGAAAGAGAGGACCTATACAGCGAACTAAATACATATAGCAAAAGTTATTATTAGTTTAGTAACATGAATAAGTTAGTAAGTAGATTACATGCTAAATGTCCATTCATGTGACGAAGGACAAATGGTAACTTATCTAGTTATGTAAAGCTAGCAAGTGATTAGAAAACTTGGAGCGTGCAAATAAGCTTTAATATTTGATGCAAATTAAAAAGGAAATTAAAGATAACATGCAACAAAAAAATGCGAACCAAATACCATAAAAGGAAACAGTCAAACGAAAGAAACTTACCTATCGCCATCCAAACAACAAATCTAACCCAAGTGGCAGTACTCAAATTACACATCAGGTACAAATTAATGAAAGCGCTAAGAGCAGGTATGCCAGGAACGAATGGAACCTGAAATAAAAGGGAGCAAACAATTCAATGGTTGTTACAGGTTTACATCAACCCGTTACTAAAATATCTTTCAATCAATACGTTACTATTCATTTTAGCCTCTGTACACAGCACACCCAGAATAAAATGAGCTTGAGTGCAACGCTTACATTTACATGACGTGTCAAGGTTTGCAGATTGTGAAAGATGCCTCGAACAGCTGCTGCTCGACATATGAAGCTTTGAATACACGAAAGGCCTTGGAATCGTTTTTCTTTTTCCTTGTGGGTTTGCAGCATATATAATATATATATATATAATATATAATATTATATATATATAATATATATATATATATATATGCTGCAAACCCACAAGGAAAAAGAAAAACGATTCCAAGGCCTTTCGTGTATTCAAAGCTACACCTCGGCGAGATGCCCATAAATATATACAATGTACATTGTGTATATATTTATGGGCATCTCGCCGTTTATCTTCATTCCCTGACGAGGTGTAGCTTTGAATACACGAAAGGCCTTGGAATCGTTTTTCTTTTTCCTTGTGGTTTGCAGCATTTATTCATTTCACGTGTTTTATTGTCGTGGTAGGTGGGCTCCCGTGTTGACCCAGTGGGCTACGTCGGCGGGGGCTTAGCTCCCGAAAAGGTCACCCATGCCAGACAGACTAGTGGGGAGACCGGGCTAAGATCCACTAAAGTCTTTGGCTCCCAGTACAGGTCTCCAGAGCTGTCCTCCGGAGGTGACGCCCTTAGGGTGTCACTGTGTTGGCTGGTTGGGTGTCCGGGCCGGTGGGATTGGGGGGATGGGATCTTTGCGCCGTTTGGGGGCAAACTTTCGCATCACCGAGCCCCGTTTTTAAACCGACGGCGTGTCCCCTGGGGACGCGGTATCCCGCCCCCTGCGATTTGCGCTCGGCCTTCCTTTCTCACCAGTAGGCAGTTTCTCGCGTCCCCTGGGTCTTTTCTCTCTAACTATTAGCGTATGGATACTACTTCTACTTGTCCTAGAACTGGGGTGGTGGGCGACCAGGCTCCCAAGTCCTCTACCTCTGGAAGACCACATCTTGAGGGGGTCGCCCCTCCTCTGGCTGCGGAACACACTCATTCTCCTCCCTTGTTACTGACCGCAACCTGTACCTCGAACATGCCTTTGGACACGCCTCCTCTTGAGCAGGGGTCCCCACCCCAGCTCGCCTCAGCCGGCTACGGGCAAGCCAACAAGTTCCACGAAAGACTCCCCCCCCCCACCCACCCCCAAAACCAGGCCTCTCGCTCTCTCCGTATGCCCTTCTCACCCGCCATCGACCACTAGATGTCCCAGTTCACCTCGAATGAACAGCTTCCCTATCCCTACCCAGTATTCACAAATTTTTAGTTATTCGCCCTACTTCTGGGTCCCTACCGTCCAACTCTGAAAGAACATTTCAGGCGATCCGCACGCGCAACTCTAGCCGTTATGACGTCCGACCACAGAAGGATGGTACCCTCCTTATAAAATCGCGATCAGCGGCAGAAACGAATGCCCTACTCTCCCTCACAGAAGTCCTCGGATGCTCGGTGACCGTTTCCCCGCACCCTCGCCTGAACCAGAGTCAGGGCACTATCTTCGCTACCCGTTTATTGCTGATACCAGAGAATGAGTTGCTAGAAGACCTCACATCCCAGGGTATCATTAAGGTTCATCGGTTCAAGTCTCGTCAAGGAGGTACCTCCTTCCCCAACCCGCGCCTACTACTCACTTTCGACACCCTAGCCCCTCCCGGTCGTATTGTGTAGGGCATGGGAGACCGCGCGTCATGCGAGTTCTCGGTCCGCCCATACATTCCAGACCTGACCCACTGCATTAAATTCAATAAGTTCGGGCACATCAGTTCAGTATGCCGACAGCCACCAATTGTGCGTACGTTGCGGGGATATCGCTCACCTAGAACGATGTCCCAACTCGCCAAAATGCTCAAACTGCGCCGGCGCACATCCTTTCTTCGTCTCGTGAATGCATCTTTTGTAAGTTTGAGGAGGTCCGAGCCCTACGGGTGGCGGACTTCATCAGTCTCCGAGAGGAGCGAGACGGTGTGTGGAGTCGGGAGGTGAAGCCAGGAATCTCTTGTGCCGCTGCCCTCGGCTCAGCTCCCACGGCGCGCCGTCCGGATACGCCACTCCAACCCCCCTTCCCGATTGGGCCCCACGCCGGACCCGCAACCGCCCGTCCCCCCACCATGCATCTCCAAAGCTATAAACTTCCCAGAACTCTGGAATCGGAAATCTCGGTTCCCGTCCCGTCCCCCAAGAGCCCCGCTCTCACCGCACTCTGAGAACATACCCAAACCTAGCGCCCGGGATAAATCAACGAGGCGGAGGCGAAGACGCAGGAGTGAGTCTCCACACTCACCGACCATCCAACAAGCCTCCTCCTCTTCTAAATCTAAAAAAAAAGAAAGAACTAGTTCCTACACCCTTTACCCCGCCTAAGATGACCCTCTCACTCACCCCTGCAGATGTAGACAGTCGTAGTTGACTTACGAGCCACCACCTAGGGCGAGACACGGGACAGATAACCCCACATCCGAGGATCCAGTGGACGCGGGACTGGCACGCCTACATGGTGTGACCAGGGTAACCTCGGCCGCAACGCCGAGCTTCATGGACCTACCCTTACCCCCTAGTGCCATCTTCTCCACCCCACCACGGGAACACCTTGGTTCATCTTCCTGTACCCCAACTGAACCTGCCCCTCCCGATACCTCCGGCCCTTCCTTCATTGACCACCTTGACTTCGTCCTCTCCTCCACCCGCCCGGTTTTACTGGTAGCCCCTGTCGTCACCTCGGGTATGCCGGGAGACCAGACAGGGAGGTGCCAATATGGACAACAGAGCCCTTCCCTCTTGCCTGACCACTAAACCCTGCCTAGAGACTCCTCACCCTCTGATTTCTTCCCGACTCTCCGCTCCCACTTCCGTTCCATCTGGCAAAGGAAATAGGACACGGCCACAAACAACAAACTTCATCGGATAAAACCACAACTTCGATATTGGGCCTCCTCGTTTCACAAGTGCCGTCATGAAGTAATTCTAGTCCCTCTCTTCCTAGGACACATACGGTCACCTTTTGACTAAATTGCAGCCCCGCTCTGCCCCACCTGCCATACCCCCCCCCATCACCGTCGTCCACTTCCTGGTCGAATGCCCGAATCTGTCCGACCTCCGCCACAGCTGTTTCTCCTACCTGTCCTGCATTCCCACCTCCGAGCGTCTCCAGTCCATACTCGCCGAAGCGATTTTCTCGTACCTCACCCACTTTCAACTACTTCACCGCATCTAAATCCATATTCCCCCTCCCACATATTCAATAACTGAACCTCCCCCCCCCCCCCCCCCCCAGTTCAATACTCCCATCCCAGCGACATCACCTACCCTCTATCTCGCCGAGATATGTACCACTCCAGGTACGAATCGGCGGTTAAGAAATTTTTTTTATATATATAGTAAATCCTCGATATAACGGAGGAGCAATTTAGAGGAAGGATTTTTCTCCGTTATTGAGTGATCAATTTAGCGAACTAGTTCGTTAAATCAGAATAGTACTCCGTAAAAAGGAGGGACGGACGCGTACGTGTTTTCGTGTGTTGTTTACATGTGGCCAGTCTGTACCCTGTCGCCTCGCCGCTGTGTTGCATTGCTGCTCACTGTGTTTCTGCCTAACTGTGCTTTTATCATCACTAATCCAACCTATGGACCAGGGGGTAATCAACGCTTTCAAAAGGCATTACCGTCGGCTCATGCTTCATGATGATCTTGTTGTGGAGCTTCTCCCGGCAAAAGACGTGCCAGATACAAGAGAAAGAAGTCTGCAGGCCTAAAAGAACTACAACTTTTATGATGTAGTGCACAATGTAAAAAAAGCATGGGATACGGTGAGTGTTCGAACCCTGGTCCATGGCTGGAATGCCTTGTTTGGCCACAACCATTAAGCCCAGCTGCAAGAGAAGACAGCAGATTTCGAGGGATTGACGGTAGAGGAATGCAGAACGGTCTTCCGCAATGCTGGAGAAGACGATGTACAGTAAGAGGACATCGAGGAGTGGCTGGAGATGTGGAGACCCCGGGTACCACATCCAATCTGAAGACGAGGTTGCTGCAGAAGTTTCTTTGGCCTCAAGTCCCTTAGAAACAAGCTTGGAAGAAGAGACATCTACAACTCCATCGATGAAGCTGTCTGAGATGCGAAATAATCTTGATGCGCTCCTCAATTTCCTGATCACCACCAAGCATGAAGACCCGCAGTCCTTCTATGACCATCTGAGGGAGATGAGAACCAGGGTCGTCAAGAAACAAGCCATGTGTGCCCGATCCAGACTAAGATTGATGATTTCTTCAAGCCTCCTGCCCCTCTCTCGATGTTCCACTACCCTCAACATCAGGATTGTCATCAACCCCTTCATCTTCACCAGCTCCAACCCTCAGCTTTCTCGCAGTGCTTCCACTACCCCAGAGGTACCTGCCGTGCTTCTGGAGGGTGATGTTGAGACAGAGTAATTCACCCCCTCAAGCCTGGCACAGGTTTTGGGGGTCATACCCGTGTAAGGCCACCTACAACAAACACCATAACCCCCAAATTTTAAGGTAAGCCATGTCTACTTTTTCTGTCTAGGGAATTCTTCCTAAGCACTATGCATAATTTTTTTTCAATGCCTGAAATTTTGTACAATTTAAGGGAATTAGGTGGCTGGAATTAGTTCGTTAAATCGAGGATTTACTATATATATATATATATAATATATATATATATATACCTCGTTAACCTCGTTGCTGTTCCGTGCGTTGGTCTCTCTTCACACGAAGGTCAAGCTGGTGGCCCCGCCTCTAGGTCTGGTTTGGTGGAGGAGCGAGTTGCTTTCTTGCACTCTCCACCTTATATACAGTATATATAGTTTTGAACAAATGTTTAGGATCAACTTGTGTGCGACCCCTCTGCAGCATTCCGCCTCATTTGGGAGATTTTTATGGCATTCATCCATTCACCAACCACAGGAATGATGAATAGCTGGTTGAACTGCGCATTCTGCACAATGCCAATTAATTGTTTTGCAATTTTTGTTTTTCAGTGTAATTATGAATTTACTAACAATTTGAAAATTTAACAAAATAGTTTAGTTCCCCCGTTTTTATATATTTAATATTATTTCCTACATTCATACTACTACACCACCGATATATATATATATATATATAATATTTTTTTTTTTGTTTCAAAGAATGACCGCTCATGGCCACCAAAAGAAAGGCGGATAGCAGAGCGAACACAGGACGAAGAGTATGGAACAACTAATGGAAATGAACAATAGACGGGGGAGGAGGAGGAGGAGGTGGGGGAAAAGCAGAAAGATCATAGTGGGGTCACAGCCGGTAAAGAAGTCGGGAGCGAAAGAGGAAGGAGAACAACCCGGTTATCGAAAAGTAGGGACCTTCAGACAGAAGAGCGCCAAGCCTATCACAAAGCCCGACGCTCTCCAAAAAGGGAAAATACTCTGCGCGCAGCGCAGAGTAAAGCGGACACTCCACCAGGAGGTGGGCAACTGTAAGTAGGACGTCACAATTGGGACATCGGGGCACCCGAACCCCGGCCATCAAATAGCCATGGGTCAGGTGGGTGTGGCCAATACGGAGGCGGGCCAGAGCCACCTCCTTATGGCGCGACCGATGGAAGGAAGAGGCCCAACATCCCAACTTGGGTTTAATCTTGCAAAGTTTGTTATCCGTAGCGCCATCCCAGCGACTCTGCTACCGGGAGCGCAAAAACCTACGGAAGCCAGGGATATAATCAGAAAAAGGGAGGGACACAGGTGAAACATGCAGTCGGCACGCGGAACGGGCAGCTCGATCGGCAGCCTCATTTCCAGCCACGTTAACATGTGCTGGGACCCAGCAAAATACCACCTCCTTGACACCGAAAGCGACAAGAGTATGGTACAGTAGCTGGATTCGTCGGACCAGCGGGTGGACAGAGTCAAAACACTCCAGGCCATCCAGGGCACTGCGGGAATCCGAATGGATGACGAACGACCCATCCGGATGCTCCCGCACCACCTCCAGAGCGCTCAGAATGGCATAGAGCTCCGCCGTAAAAACGGAAGCCTCATCAGGGAGACGGGTACATCGGAGAGCAAGGGCAGACGACTGGGGAACAGCCGCGGATCCAACGCCCCCCGACGACCTCGAGCCATCCGTGAAGATCGCAACACATGCAGAGTGACACGCCGCATGCTGAAGGAACAGAGACCGAAGCAAGGCAGAGTCCGACTCGGTCCTGCGAACGGGGCGCAACGCCCTACAGCACGCAACAGGGGTGCTCTCCCAAGGTGCAACACCCCTGAAAGAGACCGGTATAACGGATGGAGGGGGAGTGCCCATACCATCGAGGAGGGAGGTCACCGTGTCGGTGAAATACCAACCCCCATCCCGGCAGAACGCCCTCTCAACCACCTGGAACAGAGGAGAGGTGGGAAGACGGAGGATCCGGAGATAGTGTTTAGCAATGAGGAACGACCTCCGATCCTCCAAGGTAGGGATGTCGCACTCAACCTGCAGACTATCAACCGGAGAGGAGCGGAAGGCGCCAGATGACATGCGCAGTCCTCTAGAGAGGACCGGATCCAGTATCCGAAGGGCCGTGCGGGAGGCGGAGCCATACACCACACTCCCATAGTCTAATTTGGACTGCACCAGGGACACGTACAAACGGAGGAGCGTCCGCCTATCCGCGCCCCATGTAGTATGCGACAGATGCCCCAGCAAATCCAGGGTACGTCTCGCGGACTCGCGCAGCCGGCGAAGGTGGGGAACCCAGCTCAAACGGCTGTCGAAAACCATACCCAAGAAGAGTACTGATGGAACGAGGGCCAGAGGCTGACCCCGAGTGTAAGGGTAAAGGCCGGGATGGCGCCGGATCCCCGTCTCCTCGACGGAAGGAAGGCCACACACGAAGTCTTCGGGGAAGACAACGTAAGGCCCACCGACGACGCCCAGCGTTCAACCCGATTGACCGCGAGTTGGACTTGCCTCTCCACGAGGGGGGGACTCGTCCCCGCGGCATAGACAGCCAGATCATCTGCGTAGATGGAACAGCGCACCGAGGGCGGAAGAGCTCCCGGTAGCGCAGACATAACTAGGTTGAAGCAGGAGACGCTTAACACACACCCCTGGGGCACCCCCTCCTCCTGAACATACAGGGCAGATAGGGCCGCCCCATTACGGACGCGGAAAGTGCGACGGCAGAGGAAGTTGCGAAGAAACGTGGGCAAAAAGCCCACAAAACCAAGAGACTTCAAACGGTCCATGACAACTCCCCGACGGGTCGTGTCATAGGCCTTTTGGACGTCAAAAAAGACGGCCAGAACCAGATTCCGGAGGGAAAATGCCTCCCGTACATCATGGCCAAGGAGGAGAAGGGGGTCCAGAGTACCCCGAAATCGACGAAAACACTGGGTCGGGGGGTATAACCCAAGCGACTCCAGTGTAAAGGAAAGTCGGACGGCCACCATCTTTTCGAGGAGCTTGCATAAGCAGCTCGTCAAAGCAATAGGCCGATAGCTCGCCACCTCCGCCGGATCCTTCCCCGGCTTAGGTATCGGGACCACAATCGCCTCCCTCCAACGGGAAGGGAACGACCCCTCAACCCACACCCGGTTGAAAAGATCCAGCAAGAAGTGTAGGGCCATCGGGTGCAGATTCCAAAGAAAATCATACGGAATGTCGTCAGGGCCAGGGGCGGAAGAACGACGGGTTGCCAAGGCAGCCCGAAGTTCCCGCATCGGAAAGAGATGGTTATAGGGCTCGTTCCCAGGGGGCGGGAACGTGACCTCCGATAAAGAGCGATCCGCAGCTGAAGGCGAACGGGAAACCGCAGCAAAAGCACCGGCCAGCCGATCAGCCACAGCAGCAGGATCCGAAAGGAAGCCGTCCGTCCCGAAGGACAGGGCGACTAGCAGGGACTGGCTTCCCCTCGATACTACGTACCTTCCGCCACACAGCAGCAGAAGGGGTAGATGAGGAGATGCCGGACACAAAAGCACGCCAAGAGGCCCGACGGGCCAACTTGAGAGTCCGGCGGGCGAAAGCCTTCGCCCGCCGCATCTCAATCAAGTGGCCCGCGCGCCGGGTGCGGTGGAAGCGGCGCGTTGCCCTCTTCCTCTCGCACACCGCCTGATGACATGCTGGAGTCCACCACGGGACGCTACGAGTCCGCGGGTTACCGGAAGATCGAGGAATACAGTCCTCCGCGACGCCCATCACCACCCGCTCGAAGAACTCCAAGCTCTCATCCACAGAGCCAAAGCTCAATACCGAACGGACAATGACGGAACGAGCTCTGAAAGATGGCCAGTCAGCCCGCGCAAGGCACCACCTCGGTCGAGACGAACGCCCGGCTGCGGACCGACCGGCTCAAGACAGACTGGGTAATGATCACTGCCATAAGAGTCCCCCAACACCTTCCACGAAAAATCGAGTAAGGCATCGAGGGACACCAAGGAGAGATCAATACAGGTAAATGAACCCGTGGGTTCGTGGAAGTAAGTAGGTTCACCGGAATTGAGACACGCAAAGGAAAGTTCCTCCATTAAGGAGAGTAAAATACCAGCAACATTAGTCGACCGAACATCTCCCCAAGCCGGGTCGCGACTGTTAAAGTCCCCGAGGAGGAGAAACGGTCGGGGTAGTTGCAGCACCAACTCGCGAACCGCGTCGCGAGAAGGAGGGTCATGAGGAGGAAGATAAACCGAGCAGGCAGTGTACTGGCGATCTAAAAAGAGCCGCACAGCCACAGCCTGCAAGGAAGTGCGAAGAGGCACACCACGCGATGGTAACGAATGATGCACGTAAATCGCCGCACCCCGCCGGCGTGTGCGCTCATCCGGGGTGCAAGGGAAACCAACATAGCCAGAGAGACGAGGGAGTCCCCGCGCAGCCAGGATAGTCTTCTGGAGACAAACACAGGAAGGCCGCTCGCTCTCCAGCAGGGAGGCAAGGTTCTCCCAGTTAGCTAAAAGCCCCCTACAGTTCCAATGCAAGATGGAACTCTAAGGGGAAGCGGCATTATAAGAGGCAGAGAAAACAGCGAAATAGCCACGGACCAAGCTGAGCAGCAAACTCAACGGTCCGTAACCAGGGACGGAATCGGTTTCCCCGACTCACCCAGAACTGGGGGGGTAGGGGCCACCGACTCCGCATCTGCTGCACCCGTAGTAGAACGAGAACGAGAAGTGGAGAGTAGAACAGGGAGGTCAGAGGGGGGCTCTCCCGGCGGGGGGAGAGACGACGAGTCGGGCCCAGCCGAAACCCCCAACTCCCCACCAGAGGGGGACCGGGGGGAACCAGCTGTTCGAGGGCTCGTCAAACCAGACAAGCACTGACGGGGGGGGAGAGGAAAGGTCGACCACAGGTGGGAGAGGTAGATCCAGAAGAGAGACCCGACCACTCTCAGCAGGAGCCGGAGGGAGAGAGACTCCATGAAGGAGGGCCAGGCCCCTCTCGACCGGGTCTATCATGGGAACAGAGTCAGTAATCGAGGGTGTCATGGGGCGGTGTACCTCGACCGACACCCGGACACTGGTCGGGGCACCGGGAGGTGACGCCTCACCAGCCCTCCGTATAGGGGGGGGGGAGCCCCGAGCGGATCAGGAACAGCGCGCCGCTTCCCCTCCGGTGAAGACGGGGAAGAAGGGGAAGCAAGGCGAGCAGCAGTCAGGATCGGGTCGGAAGGACTCCGACTCCGACCACGGCGACGCTTCCTCCTCTCCTTCGGGGCATCCCCCTCCCCACCCGAGAGACGAGTAGGCAAGGATCCAGACCCCAAGGCCGGAGGGGGAGAAGGGGCACTTGTAGGCAGGGAATCAGATGGGTTGTCAGAAAGTGAGGCAGAGGAACAAGAAGGACCCGCGGCGCCAGGAGGACCACCAACCCCCGGGACTTCCAGGGGGGGCACCACTCCAGTAGACGCCGGGGTAGCACGGGAGGGGCCCGAGGACCCGCCAGGGCCAAGAGCCGCAGCGTAGGACAACCCCCGCCGCGGCTCCCGGTCACGGATCTTATCGCGCGCCTCCCGCGCACTAAGGAATTCGGTAGTCCTTAAGGACCGCACCTCAAATTCAAACTTGAAAACGGGACAGTCCCGAGAAGAGGAAGGGTGGGCCCCCGAACAGTTCGAGCACCGCGGGGGCTTCGTGCACGGGGTAGGGTGCGCAGGCCCACCGCAGCGGACACACAGCTTACCCTCACGGCGGCACGCAGAGCTAACATGGCCGAACCGGTTGCAGCCAAAGCAGCGAACCGGGTCAGGCACATATGGTCGCACCGAAAACTCACACGACCGGCGATCACCCATGCCCCAGAACACCTGGGCCGGAGGCACAAGGGAGTCAAAGGTCAGGAGCAGACGAGCGGACGGGGTAAGAGCACCATCCTGGCGCGACGAAAAGCGGAAGACCTTCGTTACCCCCTGGGGGCAAGATCCTCCTGCAACTCGCCAACCGGGATTGACAGCAGACGGGAAGCGAAAATGGTGCCTTGACAGCTATTCAATTGCGGATGGGGAGTCACAGAAACTCTGCAACCCAAGACATCCTGCAACTGTAGAAGGGACCCAGTCACCCCGAAGAACGGGACTTCAAAAGAAGAGACCCATCCCTCAGAGGGCGGATATCATAACGACAGGGAACCCCTATCGCCTTAAGGCGCTGAAACACCCGTTCCGAGTTGCCCGGAAGGGAGCCAGCGGAAGGGCGGAGAACAAGGAACCTGTCCACCGGACAGAAATTGACAGCAGAGACAGGTCCATGTGTAACGGTAACCGAGAGTGGGCGAGAGAACAAGGGCCGCGAAGACCCTGCCCTACGGCCACCACGAGTCCGGCCACCACGAGTCCGGCCACCACGAGTCCGGCCACGAGAGCCAGACACCGCAGAGGACGAGAGGGGGCCATACGGCTTGAGGGTCAATCCAGCGGAGGCAGAGGCCGCTGAACGACCAGAAGTAGTAGTCTGATCCAAATCCAAGGGCGGGCCAGAGTCGTCAACAAGAGGGGAGTGAAGTTTAGAATTAGAACCCATAAACAGTATTTTCACAAAAAACGGCAGCCTCGGACCCAAGGCGATGCACCAGCCGCCGCTGCATCCTTCAAAGCGCAGGCCCAAACGTCCCGGGTAGCCCGCCCCCCAACCTAACTGTCGTTTTAAAAACAGCAGATTGGCACTACGGAGATTTGTCCGTTAAGGGCCAAGCAAAGACCCAATCCAGACGCAGCAGCGGTCCGGGCGCCTGTACCGTCCCCGGAGCACGGCTCAGCCACGGAGCGATGCCCCCAAGACTGCAAATACAAACAGAGGGGGGGGGATACTACGATTGACAGAGGCACAGGACCGAGTCAAGACAAAAGAAATTCCGGGAGAGACGGAAACAAAGAGGGAGCAAAAAGAAAAGAAAAGGGGGGGAAAAAAAAAAAAAAAAAAAAAAAAAAAACGCAACTAGGTAACTCTTCGCCCACACCCCGCGAGGAGTTGAGGAAACCTCAACAACCCACGAGGTGTACGAGCCCCCTCGGCCCGGCAAGCCGGAGTACCTAATCGAGGGGGATATATATATATATATATATATATATTCAACTGCAAAGAACACGCAGTATAAATAACGTAAAGAACGACGCTTGTATAGGAGATATTCCGCGCAAGACGAGAGAGAGAGAACGAAACAAATGAAAAAATGAGGTAACCACCCGGGAATCGAACCCGGGATCTTCCGATTGCCGGTCAGATGCGATACCATTACACCATGGGCCTCACTCTTCCAAATGCCGTAATGGTGTAATGGTATCGCATCTGACCGGCAATCGGAAGATCCAGGGTTCGATTCCCGGGTGGTTACCTCATTTTTTCATTTGTTTCGTTCTCTCTCTCTCGTCTTGCGCGGAATATCTCCTATACAAGCGTCGTTCTTTACGTTATTTATACTGCGTGTTCTTTGCAGTTGAATGTATATAATGTTACGGCATGCGGGAGGTGCCCCCTTGGGGCATTGGTTTCTGCGACTATGTAGAAGAATTACGGCATTTGGAAGAGTGAGGCCCATGGTGTAATGGTATCGCATCTGACCGGCAATCGGAAGATCCCGGGTTCGATTCCCGGGTGGTTACCTCATTTTTTCATTTGTTTCGTTCTCTCTCTCTCGTCTTGCGCGGAATATCTCCTATACAAGCGTCGTTCTTTACGTTATTTATACTGCGTGTTCTTTGCAGTTGAATGTATATAATGTTACGGCATGCGAGAGGTGCCCCCTTGGGGCATTGGTTTCTGCGACTATGTAGAAGAATTACGGCATTTGGAAGAGAGGCCCATGGTGTAATGGTATCGCATCTGACCGGCAATCGGAAGATCCCGGGTTCGATTCCCGGGTGGTTACCTCATTTTTCATTTGTTTCGTTCTCTCTCTCTCGTCTTGCGCGGAATATCTCCTATACAAGCGTCGTTCTTTACGATATATATATATATATATATATATATATATATATATATATATATATATATAGCCTGCTGCGCATTGCGCATCATAAGCTCCCCGGAACACAACGTAAGGGGGAACTGGGAGGGGTGAATCTGTAACTAAAACCTACCCTAACTCTTAATGTGTATACCAAATTTGGTGCAGATTACACGCCGTTTTGGCGTGTATAAACGAACAGACATCATCATACCTTACATATCTGAATAAGAAATAAATAAATTAATAAATTAATAAAATAAATAAATAAATAAATAAATATCCCCGCAAGGGGGCTCTAAGCTCGTGCTCTTGAGTGCTCTTTGTGCTCGTTTGTACGTGCTTGTTCCTGGAGGTTTCACGTGCGCCCTCCCGGCCCTAGCACCCAAGGATGATGGGGCTCGACCCTGCAGTCCTTGGTCTTTTTCCATTTCGACTGTCCCCTCTACCCTTTCTTTTTCCTCCGTCTTTCCTCTCTTTTTCTTTGTTTTTCCTGCCGAGATATGCCCTTTTAAATAGAGGTGAATCGGTTCTTCCCGAACTTTAAAAAAAAAAAAATATATATATACACACACATGATGAATTTCACAATTAAACACGTGAAATGAATGAATGATGCAAACCCACAAGGAAAAAGGAAAAATGATTCCAAGGTCTTTCGTGTATTCAGAAGTACACCTCGTTAGGGAATGAAGGGAGAACGCGATTTGACGAAAATATGTACAACGGGACAAAAAAAAATTAGCACATGATTAACAATTAACAACAGTTAATTAAAGGCAAAAGGTATTTTAACAGGATATTGTCAATTTTATGCAGTCCCGCACTGTTATTGAAATTATTTTTAAAATGGATAAATGCACATTCTAGAATATTCCTTTCAATTATATCCGTGTTCTTAACGAGCACTTTAGAACTATCCCACTTGATACTATGATTACATCTATACATATTAGGTTAGTCCTTATTTACATGTCTAATTTTGAGGTTAGGAAATGGTGGCATATAATGTAAAAACGCTTAGGTAGAAATTTCATTTGAATTAATTAATATTTAGAGGTAGCTCAAGGACTTCAAAGTTTTACTCTATATCTCTATGAGACCATGCCATTTGGGTTCCCCCCAACTATATCGTTGGATATTAGCCATTCAAGACGGGAGTGTCATGGTTGCCAAACCACTCACTGTTGCCCAATCAAGGTCTCCTTTTTGCTGTCGGGAAAGCTTCGGCGATGGTCAGCCACAACTTGAAGAAGGAACTGCAGTTGTTCTTCATCTTTTGGATGCATCTGGATGAAATTTTATGAGAGAGCTACTGCGCGTTCAGCATTACCATTGATCACATTTATGCTAGAAACATCTCCTGTAGCGTCTTGGAATGAGGGAAAGGAATTCCAGTCATTAGGATCTTTCTCCAAGAAATCCTGCGGCAGGTTGAAATAAACGAATAACTTCTTCGATTGTTTTGAGGCGAAGGCATACAGGGTCATTGTCGGCTTCAAAGCTGTTTTGTTGAACTTTTTTCGTGCATCCTCATCTCTTTCTTTGGACTCCATAACCTTGATTATAGCACGCTTCGTAGCCACAGAAACTTCTGGATCAAACAGCGCTAATGCAACCAAGCTCTGAGAGAGATACCACAAGTGGTCGCTGAATTTGGCTGTCGTTGCCTTTGCAATCATTGTATGTGGATAACTGGACAGAGCCTTCATCAGATTCAGATCCTCCAGCGGTGCAGCTGCTGGCAATGGGGCACGGAACCAGGCCCTCATGTAAGTGGTGATGGTAAATACTAGTGATGTAGCGGATGTCATTTTTTTCACATCCGCGGATGCGGATGTTTGATTTCAACATCCGCGGATGCGGATGTCTACATTTTCGTTATTTTTTAGGATATATTCGAGATTTGTTGTGTTTAACGTATATAATAAGTTATTATATAGAGAGAGCTGTAGCTATAATGTAGTATAATTGATTAATTGTACAATAATTGCTGTACTTTTCTCTGAACATATAAAATAATATCAAACATCTAACTAATATAGAAATCAATTAGTGAATTCGTCTGCAAATAAATTCGTTATATTTTGTTGAGTTTCAGCCACAATTAGAAACCATAATTGTGTTACCAGGATGGGGGACGTGAACCCAACTCAAATGCACCCCACCGACCTCTTTCCCCAACCTCCACCCTTATAGAAAGAGATCTTTAATTAGCTTGATAACTATTTATATTAAGTTTAAAGTTTTATTAGGCATATTTATAAATGAGTAATTAAAATAAAGTAAACTAAGATGTTCATCGTTTAATGTTCAAACTTAATTATAGGAAGGTTATGCTTAAGGAACATTAATTTTTCTGCCTTTTCTGCTGCCAGTCTGTTTCTCTTTTCATCATATATTAATCCAGCACTGCTAAATAATCTCTCGCTTGGTACGTTTGTTGGAGGACAGGCTAAATGTTTCCTTGCAAGTTTACTCAAGTATGGATAGATATTCTGCGTATTTTTCCACCAACTAATAGGATTGTCACATGCAGCCAGGCGTTTTTCTTGGTGATAGCTCTCGATCATTTTTACTACATCTTTTGACATCGCGTAGGTCTCGTCATTGCTGCTTGACTCAAGAAACTGAGAGAGAGATTCTGTGATAGATTTGCTTGTTGAAGGTGTTGGTTCTGTCACTGAAACTTTTATTCTTTTGGTGGGTGGCGAAGCGACAGATTCAAGAGATTGAAGCTCTTCAACTGCTTTGCCAAGTGATGATTTAACTCGTTCTAATGTACTAGGTGAAAATAACTTAGCTTTGTAACGTGGATCTAAGTAGGTTGCAAGAGAGTAACTTCATACAAGAACAGCCTCTCGTCTTGTCGCTTGCATCACTTTTGCGCACAATGAACTAGTTCTATTAATATAGTAGAATTTGATAATTTCCGCTTATTAATGACATTTTATCTCAACGGTCCACATCCGCACGACATCCGCAGTCCAAAGTGCGGATGCGGGTGCGAGAAAATGTGCGGATGTGACCTACATCACTAGTAAATACGCAGATATCCCGTAGGCTGCGCTCATTCTGGGCTGTTAATTTAAACTGTTTCCGGAATATCCATATCTTGAAGGAATACAACACTTTCGATAACCAGCGAGCGTGATGCATGGCGCCAGGAGCTTTAAAAGTGATGAAAGCCGTGGGACTCTGCTTGACCCAAGAAAAGAAGAGCTAACTCTAGGAACTCTCTGTAGTCATCCGTTGCATAATCTTGTGACAGCTGGTACAAAGCGAAGTTGATCAGACTGGGACGTTGTTCTCTCGTAGATGCTTCAACTTCCTGGTCATCAATACCCGATGAAAACTGACTCGTATCCAGTTGAGGCCAGAAACACTGAAATCTTTTGAACAAGAGGACTTCAGGCCCAGAAGTTGGTCCCATGCAGGCCTGGAAAGCTGCACCAAAAACAAGTTCCATGATGTGATGTCTGCATGGCAAGTAGAGGAGCTCTCTTCCAAGTTTTTGTTCTAAGAGGACGCAAGCCCCGGAGTGATGTCCCGTATTTGATGCGGTAGTGTCAAAACTCATTCCAACAACTTTGTCATTCAATTCCCATTCCTGCAGCTTATCCCGCACGGCCTGTGCTTGGTGTTCTCCAGTACTAGACGGAATTTTGGGGACTCCAAGAAGCTGTTGCACTCCTAGTCCAGACACTAGAACAGAGAGCCGGTCCACACGCTCTTTCCCTGTGAGGTCCATTTAGGAGTTTGCCATCCCAGTGAGTAATCAAGGAAACATCGTCTGCTACTTTTTTTTTCAAAGTTTCTGCTGTCTTGGCACGATGACGCTCCCGTGCTCGCTTCACTGATGACCGATTAATGGCCAGTTTTCTCAAGTCATGTCTAGACTGCGGGCAGTTTCTGCTATTACAATTGTTGCCTTTCTGTCACTGATTGAAGAACGGTCTACAGCTGAAGTAAGTGCCGGACTCAAAATGTTATTCACTCCACGGCTTCGTTTTGGAAGAGGCTCACGACCAGTGTGTTTCTTGTGGTTCATCTTCTGAAGAATGTTCGTTACTGCTACTTGATGACGCCAGTGTTCCGATAGAACAGGATGCTTCCGCTTCTTCTTTGGCTTTCCGTAGCTGCATATCTTGAGCTGCTTTTCTATTTGCAACTTTTTGCTCCGTTTTTGACAGTATGGTATCCACAGAACCCATCGTCCCACGTCTGCCTGGCTCCCGTTGGGCTAGCAGGAATTGGCAATCCTCTTCGTTTTTGATCATTTGAATAGCATTTTCATGAGCGATATCGAAAAGGTTCTCCATCTGAGATTTGAACTCTTCTTCCTTCCTGATTTGGGTTTCTGAACGCCGGTTCTTGTTTTTTCGAAGCAGCTGCAATTCTTTGTTTAACTTCATTATTTTTCCAACAATGTGATCTTTCCGTTTTACGGGGACTCGAGCGCGGGCACAAAACTCCAAAATTTCATTCATCACATCAGTGGCTGCTTCACGAATTGGTTTATGAAGCGAAAGATGATTGTCGAGGAAGACTGCAAGGACCTCTCCGATGGATGGGAGTTTTTGCCCTGTCAGCTTCTCCGACGTTTTGTCCACAAGGTAAAGCGCAGCATTGTTTGATCTCGTGTGTTTTACCACCATTACAGTACAATTTGCTAAATAAATACAGAAGCTATTTCGATTCACTATTCCTAAAATATTTGTCAAATTGCAAAACAAAGTTCGAAGGATGATGAACGCTTAACCCTATTATCTCAGATAAGCACTGAGCAGATACGCTCGTAGTGGTAGCAGCTGCACAACACTCGTATCCACGTAGCAGCGAGAGAGACACTGAACTGTAATGCATTGCGCTGTATGTCAGGCAGCGCATACATACGGTGACCCAAAGCTGGGCACTTGCGGTTTTTTTTACGGTACTGCGGTACTGCGGTACTACCGCACTACCAAACCGGTACCGCATAACGCAAAGGATCGCTGAAAGTACAGCAGTACCGCTACCGCATTTTTTGCGGTACCGGTTTGGTAGTGCGGTAGTACCGCAGTACCGCAAAAAAAAACGCAAGTGCCCAGCTTTGTAAAATAACATACCACGAGTAATGGGATGCCATCTGTCGCCTACAACAAATAGCAATGCAAAAAACTTCACTTTTTTCTACGTGAAGGTCAAAATATGATAATAAAAACCCACTCTAATAGACACAGTTTATTTCCAAACTCTGTCTATTAGAGTGGGGTTTTATTATCAACAAATAGTAGAATTGTGCATATTAATGCTAAATTACAAAGATGCTAAACATTTTTTTATTGAATTTCATGTCATGTTATTGAAAAAACATCTTGAGATAGTATAGTGGAGCCCTGTAGTGATCTAATTTCAGGAACTATTCACAAACCTAGTTTTAATTAGTTGTGTAAAAAACAACTCTATCTGAAGAGGGTTAACACTTCTCATATTTAACCGGCATGCATATGGGGCAATGGCAAATTGGTGCGGAAACTTCTGTTCGTTTGAGCTACCTCTAAAAATTGATATTTTCAAGAAATATTTTATGAGGATTATTTTTGTGATAATTGTCACCATATAAGAGGTTGGGAGCATGGATAATTCAGACATTCGAAAATAAGGACCACCCTAATATATATGGTTAAACAATGCATTAGAATTATTTGCTGTGTATATATAGGCCAAATGGGAAAAACGTTAGATATTAAGGTCAAACAGCAAAGAATTATAATGCATTGTTTTTTCTGTTCAAGCCATAAGGCAACGGTCGGCGTTAAAGGGTTAAAGTATACTTTATATTAAGTGATAAAAGTATACTTTATATTAAGTGATAGAAGTATAGCTACAACAAAGTGTAGAATACCTTTTTAAAGTCAACCGTCAAATGAATTGCGACTCGGAATTCCATTACTATATATCATCGTTCACCAAAGTCTGAACACACTGCACGGACCGTAATGAGGTGTGACCGAGTGTATCCCAACTTTTGTAATCGGGGGTAGAACTGTATTTTAATTATAATATCCTCATTATACGTCTGCCGTCACATTGCCTCTACCATTTTAGAAATACAAATTAATGCCTCAAGGGCAAAACTTAATATAATTATTTCCTTTCGATTTTATGATGATGTTAATTACGAATACTTTTAGAAAGAAGTGGGATAACTGATACTGACCTTAAAGTGAAGCTTTTTTGAGGATGCGGGTTGAAGAGAGATGACCACGACATTTGTCAATGTTAATGCAAAAAAAATTACTATTAACACTATGACCCAGGGTTCACCACGTATCAAGTCGTTCCCAAAAAGAGTGAGGAAAAGAGCGAGCAAAAAGCAAAACAAACCTGTCGTAGAGAAATGTGCTGTAAGAAATGGTTAACCTTAAAAGTTACGACGGGTGAATCGACCGAGTATGAAATAAGTTTACGTCGACCATATCCATTTCATCGAAAACTATTACCATAACCTAACTAGGCCTAGCCCATGCTAATATAGTTTAACCTAATGCGCAAGACACTCTTCGAAAGAACGTCTTGTCGACGAAATGCCGGTTTTACATAATCAAATGCTTTTACCAAGATATAGAGGGTAAGAATGGTATATTAATGTCTTGGTATACTTTACGTATCACTTCCCGGACGTAAACGCTTCTATTTAAGCTACCAACCAAAATTTCATTAATTTAATTAGTGCTAATTAAGATTAAAACTAAAAATAGAATAAATAAAATTTACTAAAAGATAATACAACTCAATCAAATAAATAAAAAAAAAGATATTTAATTTTTTAGAAAATGTAAAATAGCAGAAAAATAAAATTATTAGCACACCCCAAACATTTAAATCCCATTAAAAAAATTTAATATTTCTCCATTCACTACAATATTACATGCAGACTCTCTTCCTCCTTCAACGACAAGAACCTTACTTTTATTTATATTCAATTTCAATAATCTCATTTCACGTACAACAAAACTTGTGACGTCACTGTTGTCATTAATACGTGCTTTCATTCACCGGGAAACACCATATCATCAACATACATCAGATGCGAACAGCCATATATCTTTTCTTTTGCATTCTTGCTTTCACCTTTAGGAATAGCACATTCGAAGACATTAAACAGCTATGGCGACATCATACAACCCTCCCGTACTCCGACACTAATCAACTCAATTTTACACTCGATTAATAATATCGCCTTTAATGGCTTGCACAAGGCAGGGGATCTTTTCTGAATTATATCCCAATATAAAATTTAACATTACTCAAAAAAGCTATTTTCTTTCAAAAGTTTCAATAAAACATTGCACTTAAAAATTACAACTTTAAAAACTAAATTCTTTTTAAACTTACAAAAAGATACAGTGGCATAATTCACCAAAGATGAGGTCAAGTCCGTTGGTTCTTTAAGTTGACGCGTGTTTAGCAACTGCTTCACGTATTCTTCCCACGAGTGATGGAGAGAGGCTGTTTTAGAACTATAAAATTTAGATCTATTTTTGTTCAGAGACGCATAATCAGTCTCCGTGTCTGGCGTATATCTTGAAAATAAAATAAAAGAATGAAATAATTCTCTACCTCGTACCTTCTGGAAAGCTATATTAATCAGTGTATATTTTAAGACATTTTCTGATAAGTACGCTTAACTGCGATCGACTACGAAAGCAGCAGTAGTAGTAGTAGTAATCTCTTCTAACAGTCACTGCGAATACTAAGCTAAGCAAAGCTGCAACCATATCTTTCAAGCAAACGATCACGCACTAACACAGGTTATCAACGATTACGAAGAAAACCCCAAATACAGTTATAACTTCGACAAAAATTCTAAACGTTTAATACTCGTCAATTATTGAAACGAAGTCATCAAACCTGGTTCAGTGATTACAGTGCTGCGAAAAAGCTTCCAAAATGCGCAATAAACAAGGTTATCCCCAAACTCCAAATAAAAAAAAAATATATATATATATATATATAATAAAAAACAAAAAACCCAATGGCTAGTGACGAGTTTGTGTGTGAATAGTCGTGTTTGTGACTTGTGTAAGAATTGATGGTTCTAGATTAATGTTGGTGTGTGAGAGGCCGTAATGCCGCCATGGCTGTTTAATGTACAAGTATATGCTACAGAGGAAAAAAAATCTGAATTTGGAAAAAGAAAGAGTCGTAGCTGTCGCACCTGATACATGTTGATGTTATGGTGCTTCTGGGTAGGTTAAATCACAGAATGAATTAAGGATAATGGCAATTGCTATTGATGCGTGTGAAAAATTACCGAGAGTGAATGTAAATAAAAGTAAGGTTGCCACTGAAAGTGAAGTAGAGATAGCGTGTAACAGTGTGGCGAATGGAGAAAACTTGGGAGGTTGTGAAAGAATTTAAATATCTGTGGTGCTTGACTGAAACAAATTAGGATGAACGAATGTTACGGACGTAACAAAAACTTAGTGGGACGGAAGCTTTTGAGTGTAGATGCAGCAAGAGGTTTACATAAAAGTGTATTGGTGCCAACAATCACGTATGGATATTAGGAGCTTGTTTCTCTAAGAATTACGATTGGTGTGAAACGGATTAACCGAAAGAAACGGGAATGTTCGGAAAGATGTTGGGAGAAAGTCGTTGAATGCGAGAATAGAGGATGTTGTTTGTATGGTTAGGTGGAGAGAATGAATACTAACAAAATTGTTAAAAAAAAGGTATATAATAGCGAGTGCAAAGGTGAGAGAAGTAGAGGAAGACTGTCAAAAGTGGAAGGATGCACCTAATAAATGTGTGGATAAACGTAGCACAAGTTTTTTAACGAGAAAGAGGAATGAACCCGGCATACGAAACGTTGGTCGCACTTCAATACCATTAGAGGCATACCCCAACCTTGTTATGAAAGGTAACACTGGATCCCTAATGCTGAGGTAGTTCCTTAATGCTGGTATCGATTCCTCTGTAGTCTTGCGCGCGTAACTGATTTGGGTGTCTTCTGTCCAAAAGACAAATGGGTTCTTAGATAATGCAAGTTTGCATGTGCTATAATACATTCGAAAAGTTCTCGAAGCAAGTACCAATTTAGAATGGTACCTTTGAAATTTAATCGACTTTACTCCGACGTATATCTATGCTGAAAAAATTCTTTAGTCGCAATATACGGAAGGAAGTAGGGAGAGAAAATGTAAAAATTCACTAACCATAAACTACAAACATTTTACAAATATGCAACAATTAGCATGGTACATTTTCACTGAAAATACTCTTCTTAAAAGTTTAAGAAAAAAATATGATAAAATGGTTCACTTTTGGTTGGTGAACGGGAACTAGTGAATAGGTTTATTAGGTATGAAATATGCTTAACCTCTTCTCTCGTGTAGCCTACTTTGATTATAATTTACAAAACATTTTGTAATAGTGAAAAAAAAAAAAATTTAACTTGGAAGTGAACAAAACTTTGAAAATAATTTCCATGCTATCTACGTGAAATTTAGGTAAAAAGTAGGAAAGTTCTGCTAGAAAATTAGAAAATTCATTTTGAAAAATAGGAAACTATTGAAATTTTGCACTCAAAACAACTCTCAAATAACTGTACAAGTTACCATCAGGGTTGTGGAGTCGGAGTCGGAGTCGTGGAGTCGTGGAGTCGCACGTTTCAGGGCGGAGTCGGAGTCGAATTTTTACAATGTGTGGAGTCGGAGTCGGAAAATTTTGGACCGACTCCACAACCCTGGCTATAGCCACTAGGTTAAGGGTTATTCAATTTTAAGTAGGACTACTACTGGTTAGACCTTAATTATGTTTAAGAGAATCTTTTTCATTTATATATATATATATATATATATATATATTATATATATATATATATATATACACACACATTATTGGAAAAAATAAAAATCCCTTAATATGATAATATCTACAAGTCAATATACTTCTTAATATTTGAATGTTCCCTTATCCTAGAAAGTAACCTGACGATTCATGTGGTGGTGATGAAATGTCTTATTATTATGATAATTATAGAGTGAAACACTAGAGGAGTCGGAGTCGTATATTTAAAATGTGAGGAGTTGGAGTCGGATTTTTAGATTTTTTACAATGTGTGGAGTCGGAGTCGAATTTTTACAATGTTCGGAGTCGGAGTCGGAAAATTTTGGACCGACTCCACAACCCTGGTTACCATGCCACACGTTTTCATTGCTTTTAGTTTTTATTTAAAATAAGAGTTGTTTAACATTCCTATTTATTTGGTATATCCATAGGGTGTCCATAAATTATTCACCCCATTATAAGTCTTAATAAATTCGTTATTATAGGAGCTATCTTAAAACGGTTTGCGGCAATTAATAACACAACTCAAGAAATTTTTTTCTTTATTTCGCAGAAAATCCACTTGGGGCACAATGGCGACAGTGAAGGAGAAAGCAATGTGTGTGCTGTGGATGTGGGAAACCAAATCTCCAATTACTGTACAGAGACGTTTTCGGGAGGAATATCAGAAAACTCCTCCAACAAAGCAATCACTCAAGCGATGGCTGAAACAATTTCAAGAAACTGGCAATGTGCTACATCAGAAAGGAGCTGGAAGGCCTAGTGTGTCTGAAGATAAGATAGCAGGAATTCAGGCGGCGTTTATCCGAAGTCCTACAAAATCCATCCGCCGAGCAAGCCGAGAACTGCAAATACCGCGTTCAACAGTGCATAAAGTGGTTCACAAGAGGTTGAAACTTTATGCCTACAAATTGCAAACCTTGCAGAAACTTCTACCAAATGACAAACCCAAATGGGTACAGTTTGCTGTTGACATTCTTGACCGTACTGATGAAGATGAGCATTTTTTGAACAATGTCGTTTTCAGTGATGAAGCGACATTCCATCTGTCTGGTAAAGTCAACAGACACAATTGCCGTATATGGGGATCAGAAAATCCGTATGAATTTATTGAACACGAATGCAACAGTTCCAAGATAAACGTTTGGTGTGCTCTCTCCCATAACCATGTGATTGGACCATTTTTCTTCCATGAGAACACTGTGAAGGCTACAAATTACCTAGATATGCTTGAATGGTATGCTGCACCTCAGCTTCAGGATATGCAGCCCCGTGTGTTCTTTCAGCAAGATGGGGCACCGCCACACTGGGGATTAGAAGTGCGGAGGTTCCTCAATGAAAAGTTTCCTTCTCGTTGGATCGGGCGAGATGGCCCTATTCCATGGCCTCCTCGTTCCCCGGATATCACGCCTCTGGATTTCTTTTTATGGGGCTACACAAAGGACAGAGTGTATGCAAAGAAGGTTAATAGCATCACAGAATTAAGACAGCGGATTGAAGAGACATTAGCTTCCATCACGCAAGACATGCTTCTTAATGTTTGGAACGAAATCATCTATCGCCTTGATGTTCTGCGTGCTACCATTGGGGCTCACGTGGAGGTTTACTGAATTAAAACAAAAATTTCTCGAGTTGTGTTATTAATTGCCGCAAACAGTTTTAAGATAGTTCCTATAATAACGAATTTATTAAGGCTTATAATGGGGTGAATAATTTATGGACACCCTGTATATTAAACAATAAATGTTTTTCCATTTGCAAACTGTTTTTCTCTTAAGCAAATAACCATTATTTTTCCTTTTTCAACTAGGCTCTTTCTTCCTCTTCAATCCTATCATACGCTTTTCTGGGAGCTCCTCAACGGCAGTTTCCTGGTCACAGGAACCTGTGGGACCCAGCACTTTATAGCAGCCTTAACAGAATGGACTGTTGACAACAATAAAATTTATTTTTCCTTTCCAAGGAAACAATCGTTAACAGAGCACCCACTTTCAATGTCTGAAAGCTGTTCTCTCAGCTTTGAAGGCATTCTTTGTGCCTTTTCCAATAACAAAAGTATTACAGGTAATTGCACTTCTGTATCATCAAAATTTAAAGGATGAGAGCCTTTTCAGTCTTTTTTTTTTCCTACTGCATCCATTCTCATGAGCCAAAGCAATACAGTTTTTATAAGTTCATTCATAAGATGTGAATCTGGGGACTTTCTAATTGGAACAAAGTCAAACACTGCTTGAAAACGAAAGCTAACTAAAATGAGTGAATTCTGAATTCTGTTATAAATTCTTTTGAAAGTTCAATTTAACTGGTACAATTTTTTTCTTAGTCAGACATAAAATACTCCCTAAAAGCAGAATCTTATCTATAAATCTCTCAACGGCTGAACTCAGGGTAAGACAAAAGAGAGAAAAGATGCGTGTCTCAGAACAGATGCTCCTGGATCAAATTGTGATAAAGAACCATAGCAAACTCTCGTACATCTACAACGAAAATATCTATACCTTCAGCTAAGGCATTATGAACAATGCGTAACTCGCACATTCTATCTCTACCATTTTTTCTGACCCTTTTCAACAACCTTTTTATTAATGATATTCCAAGCACCTTCTTAATCTTTGAATCACCAGTACTCAATGACAGAAGCTCATTTTCGAACTGCTTAAATAGTTTTCTTCAATTAATATTTCCTTAAAATAAAAAGGAAATGGAACATAAAAAGACAAATATAACGAGTGAACAAACACTCGGTAGTCTTTAGTCAGGTAGGATAGGTAAAAATAAATAATATATTGTCGTATTTACAGACGGATGTTTGAAATGTCCAATCTTATATGGCTTAAAATTATACACATACACGAGGCAGAAAACAACTATAGTGTAAAAGGCGGAAAAGTAAATCATACACATCCATTCACAGAGGCGTCTTGATGGACCAGCGCTCCCTATCATGGAAGAATTCTGCATCTGCGGCATTTCCAGGCCTTGTCAAAAATAAAGGAGTCCCGAACTTACACCTAACAAACCACCTCCATTCCAACCGACTTGCAGCCGTTTCTCGCGCATCGCCCAGATCAAGTCCACGTTTACTCGCGCAATAACTCGCCACGTACACCCATCTTCTCGGCATTCCTCTCCTACGCCTCCTACCTTCACAAACATTATATACTCGTTTAACAACTTTCTCATCTACCATTCTTTCAACATGTCCAAACCACCTGAACACGCTTTCCTCAATTTCCACTTCCAGTAACTTCTGAAAACTACATCTTTCAGAACTACACAATTTCTTACTATCAATCCGACGCTCGCCACACATACTTCTCAGGTTATCAATCTCAACCGCTCTTACTCTTGACTTCTCATGCCATGTCAATTTTTCACACCCGTATAAAAGTGTCTGTACTAACACACCTTTACGCAAACATCTCTCAGCACCTTTATCTAGTCTCCGCTTTCTCACAACCGCCACCTTTCTTCCTTGATTCACTTTGCTGTTAATTTCATCCGCACTCATCTCTTTTGTTCAATACACATCGTAGATACTTAAAGGCTTCACCTCTAGTGCTTCACCATCAGTGGTGGGCACCGTTAACCAAAAAGTTAACTTCGATAACGATAATCCGTTAACCCCAATTTTTAACTCCGATAACGATAATCCGATAATTTTACTACAAAGTTAACGGAAGTTAACGATAACTATTTCTTTACTAACATTTAAAAAAATCAAGGAAAAAAGCTTTAAAACCCATAGAAAATGTTTATTTATGCAAAATCCAACAATAAATAGGTATTTAACTATTTTTATCAAGTTTTGCAACTTTTTTGCTTAACTTTTTTTTTATTTTTAATAAAAAATGTACTGATTACATGTTTTGAAACCCTTGTAACCACTAACCATTAACTAAATTTTAATTTAACAGAGAATTATTATGGCGGGAACTGAAAGGTAAAATTAAATTTTAGGCACATTTATTAAAGACTATGACACAATGTGCTGGTTGCCCTTCAGAAAGACCAACTTCTCAAAGTTAGGCCCAACTGCCAGTCTTGACCTCTTGGGCCTCAGGATGTCCTTGCCGAGAGAGAAGAGCCGTTCCACTGCGGCAGAGGACGGAATTGGCGTATTGTACTTCAGGAAGAGGTTGAAGAAGATCTGCTCCCCCATGAAGTCAGAGTCGACTTTTACTAACGTTAAAAGAACCTTCTTACCTTCAATAAAAAGCGCACAACCTCCCCTTGCGAGATCTGGAAGCAGACTGAAGTTATGGCGGTTTGAATTCATTCGCGGAGCGGTGATCTTCGGTGAATGACTTCTCGCAGTTAACGTGTTAACGGACTTTAACAGACTAAATATCGAGTTATCGGAAGTTAACTGGTCCGATAACGATAAATGGAAATTAACTTCCGTTAATAGTCCGTTAAAAAAAGTTAACTTCGTTAATTAACTGTTATCGGATTAACGCTTTAGTGCCCAACACTGTTCTCCATTCACCATTACACGACAGCCTGAATTTCCACCTCTTCACAACCATAACTTGTTCTTACCAACATTCACTTTCAACAATCTTCTCTCTCACAACGCCACAAAACTCTCAACGACCTCTTGCATATCACACTCATTCTGAGCAAATAGTAGGACATTATCCGCATACAACAGATTCGAAAGGCCCCACCTATTCCCATCACATATCCTTGACACACACTAATACTTATATTAAACCAAATAACTCGGTTCTTTATTTATTCTTACACATGCACTATTTCCATCATGTAGAAACTCTTCACTGCATTCACGAGTCTACCGTCAACACCATATATGTATACTCTACTACGGTGCTTAAAATCATTCTATACCCATATGATAAGGATTGCCGGATAATTTCGTGTGTTGAAAAAGTAGGAATTTTAAAGGAAAACCTTAGGAAGGTAAGAAGTAAGAGCGTAAACAGCTAAATTTTCCGCCATTTAAAGGCGATTACTCACTTAAGAAGAGGGTGTTCCGAGGACACTAAATTCACTGGAGAGTCTTCAGAGTATCTGTAAAGACGTCAACCCACATTCAGTACAAACGACTTAAAAACCCTAACTAAGGAGAAAAGTTTAATAGCAGAAACCCCATATCAATAGCAGCAAACACCACAAACGTACATAAAGACTCGAATTAGACATTACGTTTCCTACCTTAGTAACATGACACACAACGACACCATTGTGTAAGCCATTAAAGTCCCAATGCTCATCATATCCACCAATGCACCGAGAGAGAAGAGTAGAGCCATTATGCCTAAAATATCGTGCAATTAATTTTAGGGAGGGTGGGGAGGTGGATGTTGTACCCCTCAAGTTTAAAAATGTTCTATAAAATATTTAAATGTAGGAAATATTAAATATATAAAAACGGGGGAACTAAACTATTTTGTTAAATTTTCAAATTGTTAGTAAATTCATAATTACACTGAAAAACTCAAACAAATTGCAAAACAATTTCATCATGCCATGGTATAAATCCTATTTCATTAAGTGTCAAATGCAAAAATATCAGATATAAAACATGCTAAACTCGTACCACAGAGTGGATTATTAATATGCTTATCACACTGCTTCAATATGAACGGTAAATCTCAACGGCAATGCAGTTAACTGCGCATTCATAAGTACAGTTACTGTATACATTACTAAGCTATTCTTCCCACATTGAAAAAGCTTGAACAATATTATTGCTGATGATATCTTTGCAACTGTAACATTGTCCGCAAAGAATCTCACCAGGTTAATAGAAGAAGGAAGCTCTCATTCGAAGCCTTGGATAATACGTGTACCTGCTAAGAATGCTGATATAAGAGTAGCGATTGTAGGAGTCTTAAATTTCTTATTGACGCGAGACAGGAATCTGAAGAGTAAACCGTCATCCGCCATCGCGTAAATGATTCTGGGCATCGGGAACATGGCACCTAACAAACTGACGAAACATAATTAATACGGAAACGCAAAAGAGGGAAGATAAGTGTACCCAATTCGTACGTTTTTAAAATGTTGATATTAAAACTAGAAAAACCGTCAAGACGGATGAGCCGACCTAGTTTGAGCATAAGAAATTTTAGACATTTAGAATGGCTTTCACCATCTATGGATACGGACACGTCATGTAGTTGTCTGTACATACTAAGGTGACGTGACCAAACCATGGTGTCTACTAGAATATCAGTTCCCAACTCCCTGAATTTTCCAGGTTTTCCAGACAAATATTCAGGTAATTCCATAGTAGTATTGTACATATTCACGCATAATACATATTTGTCACGCGCTTTTCCGGGTCCCGCCCGAGTCTACAGACCAGTATTACTTTTTTTTAGTGTTCCCTTTTAATAATGACATGGGACCCGAGGAAAACTAATTCTCCAAGATGCTATTTTATCTTGTCAACCAATGTTAACTCTGGTGAACGTTACTTTTGCCAGAGCAAAAAACAAAATTCTGAGTTCTCTAGACCCATTTTTAAATTCCCAGAGTTTTCCAGGCTTTCCAGTAGGGATGAAAACTGGTATTCAAATACCGGTATTAAAACCGATAGTGTTTCAAAAAAGTAATACCGATCTCAGGGCTTTCAATACCGGTTTTTCGATATTATTAACCACACGTTCTTTAGTCTATTTATAACTGATTGATGGTTGCGAGTTGTTGTTAAGTGAAGTAAAAACATCAATTAAAAACCTTTTCAAAGGTTTCGTTGGCCCTTTTAGCAGATTATTACGAAAATGTCAATAAAATCAAAAGTTTGGAAGTATTTTGAAAAGGAGAATAAAGATGACGCAGAATGCGCTAAATATGAAAATGTTATTAACTGTGGTGGAGGTTCAACCACTGGAATGGTCATTCATTTAAGAGGAATTTGTAAAATTGCCGTTAAGAATACAGAAAATCAGCCAAATAAAAGTAAAAACAACTTTGGATGGTTTTATCGCCAAGAAATCTATTGAAAAAGTTCAAAACTGGTCTGTGTCGATGAATTTAGTTTCAATATTCTATTGCCAAAAATGGATTCATTCAAGATAATTTAAAAATTAATAAATATGACAAACCACATCCAATTGTTGAATCTGAAAGAGCATTTTCTGCTGCTAGCTTATTTCTTACAAATTTGAGATCCAATCTAGCTGAAGAATCCTTAAATGCTCTTTCTTTAAAAGTTACTTCAAAAATCATCGTAAGAAATAAAAATTTTATATAAAAAATATTTTTTATAAAATAATTTATATAAAACATTTACTTATTTTTGTTTCTTTTCACAAATAAAAAAATTAGAAAATCTTTCATTTTTACTCCTTAAGTCCTTAATCTTGTGTGTCTATGTGTAATCTTATATATATATATATATATGTACAGTACTATAGAATACCAGTATTAAAACCGGTATTGGGTAAAAAAAAGGCCTTAATCCCGGTATTCAAAATAACCAATATCACTTTCATCCCTACTTTCCAGTTAGTAGCCACCATGCAAACTTGTCACAAACATGTTTGTAATCATGAAGACTGAAAAGATGCGTGTCATGCATGATAGTGACACGTCAGAAACAGGTCATGACATTGTCATGTAACTTTGGTGTGTGCCTGCCGAAAGAAGGGAAGGAAGGAAGGAAGCAATAACAGTGCTTCACCGGCGATTCGACTGCCGAGGTCATATCGCGCCGAAAATAAACTAGAGAGAGAACGCGAGGAAATGGTGAGAGGAAGACGAGAGAAGGCTCAGCTAAAGGGAGAACGTCAAGATTCAAGAAAGGAAGAAAAGGCGCTACGAACAGCAAAGGGAGGAAGAAATCATACCCGACACACACCAAATAGAGAGCAGGGGGCCCAATTTGACGGATAAAGGAGAAGAGGGTGTCCGGTACAGGCGTGAAGTTGCTCAACAAAAGAGAAAGAGTGAGAAGGGAGTCTGAAGGGCAAAAGGGGAGGAGGAACTGAGAGCGAGCAACAGCAAAGTCAGGGTAAGTCTCATCAGTGTAGGTCGAACTGTTCAAAAGTTATGGCATGGATCTTCACTTGCCTTTGACCTCTATTAGTGACCATGGCCTTCAATGCAACGACTTTACTTGTTCGCGACACCTTCTCGTAATGATAAATGTGTGGAGTTCAATCAATTTATGCAGAATGGTTCAAAAGTTTTGGCATGGACATCTATTTGACCTCTGACCTCTTTGTGACCTTGACCACTGATACAAGATACTGATTCTTGTTCATGACACTTCCACTTCCATGTGTGCGCAAAGTTCCATCAATTTACGTTCGGCGACTTAAATGTTATAGTCCGGATACAAAAGTGCAACGGACAGGCAGACAAATAGAATCCAGTATGTCTCCTCCAAATTTATTTCAGTGCTGTATTTTCCGATTTCATTAATGGTGTCAAACTCTATATTAAGATCATCTAATACAGGTTTTTCTTCTTTCAGAATAAATAAAATGACACTTGAATCGAAACAACGGCTACGTCATGGCCGATGTTGGCTTCCTGTCCATCAGCAAAGTTGAGCGACACTGGATCTGGGTAGTAGTTTCATAGGGGACAGTCCTCTGCATCCAGATTATATAGCGACTCATGGTTCGAATCCTAGGTAAAGCTGTAGGTTCTTTCCATCAAATGTGAAGGAGTATAAACAACTCCGTCAAACAAAACTTCAAACGGATATCATTAACTAAGCCCTGACTCTCAATTAGCTTATATTTCTGGTAGGAATCGTGCAAAATCCGTTCTTCGACTCGCCAAAAATGTGAAAACCTATCCAATTCCAATTCTTCTCGCTCTTTCTGGCACCTAGCCAAAAACCTTTTCATTCCTTTTCAGTCTCTTCTCCTGATAAAGCCGAATTCTTCGCTCGAACTTACTTTCGCCTGCAACTCAACCCTGAACGATTCCGGTGCTGTTCCTCCTCCCCCCGACTTAATTATTAGGGGGGGGGGGGGGGGGGGGGTCAAAAGTTTTTTTTTGGCTTTTTTAAAAACGACACTATGTGAGGGTTTTCATTTGGGTTAACAAATAACATGTCAAAAGTTGAGCTATGTGCGACCCCCTGTACCCCTCGCACATAGTACCCCCTTTTTCCCCACTCTTCTAGCTGAGATTTCACAATAAGCTTTAAACCTATTCTGAACATCAATTTAAGATGTGTTAAAAATAAGTTAGAAGACTTTATTTGCCTTTATTTAAATCAAATGGGTATCTTCTTTATTTATGGATACTTTTTTGTTTTGTGCAGGGTTGCCAGATTAGCCACTTTGTGGCCAAATTTCACAAATGTGCAAAAACGTTTGACAACCCTAATTTTTTGAGTACTTTTTGCAAAACATTATATTTTATTTTTGTTTCAGATTATTGATTAAGTAAAATTATTATTGATTATTGATTCAAACTATTAGTTTTTAAGTTAAATTATTGGTTATTAAGTTAAATTAATCATAACAAGAAAAAAGTTGTCAAATGCAGCCTTTGGACATCCTTCCGAGTTTCCAGCAGCTATGACACCAACAAAAGCAGATATTGTGAGGCACTACAACTTTGTGCGACGACGAGAAGAGGTTGAATCAAATAAATCGATTACTTTTAATGAATGTTGTAACAGTCGCAACAGACGTTGAAACCATATGGAGAAGATTCTCTTTCCCTACAATAAGTACTCGTGGAATCTTTCAGAAAGTTGTTAGAGTGATAAAAGCAGCCTCAAAGTTGAACAAGGTTCCTATAAACCGAAGAGATGAGAGATTTGAACAAAAAGTTTCTGAGTATGATGCTATGTTTGATGTATGTACCTGTGATTGCTACGATAAAGGGATTGATAGAAATGCCTGCCGGTGCAAGGGTAAAATAACAATTGCCGAGTGGGATTCCTTTGTAGGACAAAAGCAAAGATTAAACCAACTGGGGCAAATTGATAGAAAAGCTGCTTTGATGAGGAAAAGGTCTATTGCTAGAGCTCAAAAAGAACACGAACGCCGAATGAGATCACAAGCAGAACTGACTGAAGCTATCAGAGTTGTCCCTTCAATATCATAGGAATCACAGGATGCAGCCGGTGCTGAGAGCATGGAGATAGAGACCGACCAAGAGGATGAAGACTTCGTGCATGATATAGTTAAAATAGAGAATGAGCAGAACATATATACCTATGAAGAGTTGGCAGTGACCGCAGATCGTTACAGAATGAGTTGCAGGCAGTTCTGTGCTCGTTACTTTATAAATGTAATGTCGTTACCGTTACCACAGTCTAAATGTAACGCCGTTATTGTTAGTTACCATCTTTAAAAAGTAACGAGTAACGGCACCGTTACTCGTTACCGTTACTTTTAATGAAATGTAAATATATTATATATATACACGGTGAACCAAAAGTAGGTGGACAGTAGGTTGAATACGGTTTGTGTTATATTATATTATAACTATGGTGTTCATTATAACTATGGTGTTTGTGTTTTATTATATTAAATATTATAACTAAATTTATTTAAATTTTATTTTGTATTATAGTATACAAAAAAATTAAATATGTATTCTCAAAATAAACGTTATCATTTACTGTCCACCTACATTTGGTTCACCCTATATATATATATATATATGCATAGGTATATTATAATTTATATACACATAAAATATTATATTACATAAACACTCGCTTGTGCGAGTATGTGTTGGTTTGTATCCACTGGTTAATGCATAGGCTATGAAGTCTGTGCATGCCTTCATTGCGTTATGATTTATAAGTAGGCTGACCATACGTACCGTTTTGAACGGGACAGTACCGTTTTGTATGGGTTTTTGTATGGGTTCTGTCACTGAAGAATAATTGTAAGCTCAATATGTTTATGTACTTACTTTTTCATGAATACAGAATATTACATAACCCCCGTCCCTTTTTTGCCATCCCAATGTCCCGTTTTTGTCTCAAGGAAATATGGTCAGCCTATTTATAAGGCATAATATTTAAAAAAAAAGTGAAACAAAATTACTGCAAGATTTATTACTAGGAATTGCAACATAACAGGATGTAGCATACTATTGATACTAATTTACTAATGCTAGAATATACCAGGAAAGTTTAGTTTTGCAAAACAATAATACGAAATACTAAAGAAATGAATCAAATGAGTTATTGTGCATGGCAATGATAATTGAAATTTATTAGTTAAATATACAAACTTAAGAACTATTATTCAAAAGATCTTTATTGGCCTTTAAGAAAACAAGCTTCTCAAAAGTTGCATCGAAGAGCGAGCCTCGTTTCGGACGCAGTATATCCTTCCCGACTGAGAAAAACCCGCTCAACAGCGGCACTAGATGGTATAGGAGTGTTAAGTTTAATAAACATATTTTTAAAGTTAGTGGATGGGAAGGATGCAGAGCTAACGTGCCGTGAAGGCCCAGATGAGAGGAATGACGAAACCTCTGTTGAACTTAGGTCCCTCCCTGCTCCAGGGTTCTTCACCTTTTTACTTTGACAGTGCTGTCAGTGTAGGGGGAGAGGGTGGATGGGGGTAGGCTGCCAGCATGCCTACGGCCAACATGCACACCTCACTCATAGTGAAGGGACAAATTTTTAACGATTAATGAATAAGGAGTGAGGATCGAAAGAAACTAATTGCGAGCTACGATAAAAAAGTAACGAGTAAAGACTAACGAATGTATTTCCCTAAAAAAGTAACGTCGTTACTGAAAGAATTACTTGATTTGAAATGTAACGCCGCTACTGTTACTAAAAAAGTACCGCGTTATGTAACGGCCGTTACTTGTAACGCGCTACTGCCCAGCTCTGGTTGCAGGGCAACAGCAACAATTGTTAATGCTGCTTTAAAAGATATGGGAATCCTAGATCAGGGCAACATAATTGATAGAAAGAAACTGGAGAGGGAAAGAGCACAAGTAGGTAAAAAATTTAGTACCAGGGTTAAATCGGAGAATAGAGGAATAGAATGCATTGGCTTTGATGGGAGAAGAGATGACAAATTAACCAGGGAAGGCAAGATTAAAGAAAAGCACTACGTCATTGTTGAAGAGCCTGAAAATATCTATATAGATCATATAACACCTGATCATGGAAATGCTGGTTATGTAGCAGAAGAGCTGATTACTGTAATAGTGGACTCAAAGTTCAGACACTCTAAAAGCTTTACTATGTAATGGTACAACTGTGAACACTGGAAGAATCAGTGGAGTAATAAAGCTTGTTGGAATCTATCTGAATAGGTCTGTTCAGTGGCTGGTATGCCTTCTTCATATGAACGAACTACTATTCAGGCACGTCTACGAGGCAATAGATTGAAAAACAACAGGCCCAAGTACTTTCAAGGGTTCAATTGGAAATAAATTGAAAAATGATCTAACAAAACTGGAAGTGGGTGCTTTTTCTCCCGTTAAAGGAAACATTCATGAAATTCCATCTGTTGTTGTTAATGCTTTCAGCAGTGACCAAAAGTATCTACAATATGTGCCTAGCTGTTCAATCTGGAAATGCCTCCAAAGATCTCGCAGAAAGATGATCTGGTACAATTCATCATGCTCGTTGGCTTACTAGAGCAAACAGAATTCTTAGACTACGTGTCAACACCAAATCAAACCCAAGATCTCAAAGATCTAGAAAAAAATTATTATGCTATCTTATGCTCCAGGATGGTTTTGGGTTAAGTCACATCCACAGGCATCTGACGGATCATCTAACTTTTGGTACTTAGGGTATCTGCTGCGCGACTTGAAGGAGAAATACAGATTGATCATGGAACCGGTGTTTCAGAATAACTCGTACTTTGCGAACCCCGAAAATATTCTACTATCGATGATGATAGACTCAAGAGAAGTTAGAGAGATTGCAATCCAGAGAATTATTCTCTCAAGAACTACATTTTCTGGATCAAGAAACTTTGACCTACCTCGAACTCTTAATTTTGATTCTTCAGACTACACTAAAGTGATTGATTGGCAGAAAGAGGTAATTTATCCGCCTCCACTTCTGAGAAACTTTAGCAATAAGGAACTTTTGCTAAAAAGACAAGAACCACTCAAATTACCAGCCTTTCTTTGTCACAGCCAAGGAGTAGAAAGCGCTGTGAATCTAGTCACGAATGCATCTGATGTACGAATTGGCTACGAATATCGCCAAAAATATATTCTTAACCCACTGGAATCATGGCAAACATTGCCTAAATTTGAATGGAAAAGACAGTGGAATATGACCGCAAAATGTTAGAGTGCAATGCAATTGCAAGATGTTATACAACGAGGAGAATGTTGCAAGGGGTTATGCAACTATGGGGGAGGGTTATCCCCCAAGTTGCAATGAACTTCCCCCAGCAAGCTGGGGAAGACCTCTTTGTGGGAGAAGATGGGACGGCCTCCCCCCCCAAAAAGTATACCTAACCTGAGAGAGAGAGAGGTGTTCGCTTGACAGGAGCCAAGCGCATATTAAGATTTCAGCCGAGTGCCCGGCTGCCCGCTGTCTTATAAGGTCCTAATCAGCCAGTTGGCTTAGAAGGCTCTTTCTGTGCTGACACCCTGCCTAAACGAACTCTTTCGACTTTGCCTTTCATCTGGTACTTTTCCTTTCTGTTGGAAATTTCATGCTGCGCGTAGGATGGCTATGGTGCACCTGATCTCTGATCTTTCCACTATCAATGATTGGGACAGAGAAAACCTTGTGGCTTTCAATGAGCACTTCAAAAACTCGGTTCCTTCATCTGTCTACTCGTTACAATCTTCCACACGACTATCGCCTTATCTTCAACACAATACAAAACTCAATCCTTCCTCTTCTCAACATTTTCGTGATATATTTCTAAACAGCTTCAAAGAGGTTAGTTGTGCTGTACCGGCTCTAAAATTTCTTCAGTCCCATTCAGTTGCTGTCTCTGTATGCGGGTCTTTGTCCACCCCTGCACGGAGTACGCTTCTCATGTGTGGGGTGGCTCAACCTACACAACTCTACTTTACTGAATGGAATCCAAAGCTTTTCGTCTCATCAATTCCCTGCCTCTTACCGTCTTCAATTGCTTACTCGTCACTGCAATGTTGCTTCACTCTCTTTAATATCCTTATTATAACGGACACTGCTCTTCTGAACTTTCTAACTCCATGCCTCCTCTAAGGAGAGCACGTAGTATCACTTTCTATGCACTCTCATTCTTCTTCTGTCGCTCTCTCTAATGCAAGGGTTACTCAACCGGTCAGCTCTGGAACAATCTTTCCAACACAATGTGTCTTGGCATCTTGAAAACTTTTGACCCTGATTTTGGCTCTCTTCTTCGTCTATGGGGGGAGGAGGGTGGCGTTTCTGTGGGCATTCGCCCTTGGCCTCTCCTTCCTGTATTAAGAAAAAAAGATCGGAAAGGGCATGACAGTTCGGTTGAAGTCTCAGTGACAGAAATTGCCCTTTTATCTCGAGGAAGTCCAAGGTTATGAATACATAGGAAATTAAAAAACTACACCACATAAACACGAGTGTTCTCATTCTGTCCAGCCCGAACTTCATTCGAGCTTCTCTGCACTGGCAGGGGTTATGAGGGGCTTCACTATAACTCCCCTAAAATCGTTCTGACCGGTACTAGTTATTGCAGATTATTGTTTGGTCCACACTTCACAGCTCGTAATGAGGTTCCATCACATTCTGTCAATGTCGCTTTACCGCACTATTTATTACTTGGATCCTTTAATTTGCTTCCATGTATTCATAAGCATGTGGTCACAAGGTCTTAAAGAAATTATAATCAATGGCCTAAGAATACGATAGTTTATCATTCAAATAATTTAGTTCATATGGGGAAGCCTAGCCCAACTGTTTAATCAAATAGCTAACAAGTATCAAATATTTGCCCATCGTCTCGGGGATGAGAGGGGACCCCTAACTAATTCCAACACTTTTTTTCCTAATCTCACCTCGCTGAGAATCCAAATATTGAGCCGACGGTCACAATCCACTTGGAGACCATCATTTCCTTGTCTGCAAACAACTCGATGAGAGGCGCGTAAGGGTCCTTAAAAAAAAAATGTACTACTACGTAGAGAAATCTCTTATGAAAGACTTGCACACAACCTACATTAACTGAAAACTCGTTCATTAAACTTTGAAGTTAGGAAACAATTAAAACCATTTACAATCTACCCTAACCTAAACTTCTAACTGAGCTTTTGTTAACTGTAAATAGGTAATAGGAAAAGTAATAAAACTTTCCAAGGTGAATGAGACATGCAAATGAAATATGTATGATTTAGTAAGTCTTACAAACCTTGAACGAGTTATTCCTTTGCCCAAATAGCATGAAAATGCTACTGAACTCTGAAGTTTTAAAACGTCTTTCGTATTACAGTCTATATTCTCGCATTAGCTACTCAAATTTTACTATTTAATATCTATTTGATATCTGGAACTGTAATGATGCACAAAAAAGTGTCCCCCGATTATGTTACATTAAAAATTAACTATATATTATTATTTTAATTAATACACAGATTTCAGTTAAAAAAAAAGTTGCAATGTTGTATCAGGATGAAATCACTACTACAGGATGACAAAAAATTATTTACAGACTCTATTCAAACTGCAGGGGTAGCCATATGACAGAGGGTACCTGCAGCTTAATGTGGAATCCGAAAGTTACGGGGTGAGGAATACAATCTTAGAGGGGTTGAAATAGAAAGGGTAGTCCTGAATATTGTTGAATTCTTTGTATCACTTTACGAAGAGAATTTAAGTAAACCTGTATAACACAATGTTGTAAGTAAACCTGTATAACACAATGTTGTAAGTAAACCTGTATAACACAATGTTATAAAGAAACTTGGAAATTACAGTTCAAGGAATATCTTTATCAGAGTCAGAGGTCCAAGGCTCAGTATTAGCTCCAATACTATTCATAATCATGCTAAATGATATAGATGAAGTTATCAATGATAGCACAACAACATCCTTTGCTAAGGATACAAAAATTAGTAGAAAAATAAGAAACCCAGGTGATATAAAGCCTACAAACATACATGAACAGAATCTACAATTGGTCTGAAGGCAATAATATAAAATTTAGCACCGAGAAATTTCAACAATTAAAGTAGGGAAGAAGAGAGGACCTAAAATCCATCCATGGAATACTATGCCCCAAATGGAGAGGAAATGCAGAGAAACTCTTGGGCAAAAGACTTACGAGTTATAATGATTGATGACGTGATATCTGAAACACAAAATAAGGTACCAGTAAACAAAGCAAAAACAATAACTGAACAGATCCAGAGAACCTTTAAAAGGAAGGACACGAATATAATTATTCCTCTGTTGAAAACGCTGATCATACCCAAGTTGGAGTATTGCTCAGTCTTAGCATTCCCACATTTTTCGTAAAAAGATATTAGTCAACTGCAAGGGATTCAAAAAAGCTTCACAGCCAAGATCAGTGGAAGCAAATAACTAAATTACTAGGAAAAGATAAGCGAATTAAAGAAAAAGCTAGGTACACCATTATTTACACTTGGAAAATAATGGAGGAACTTGTCTCGTTTCACTTTGAACCCTATAATCACTCAAACAACAGTGGAAAGTAAGAAAGGAATTAAGTGTTGTGTTCTCAAACTAAAGGCTAGACAGGGGACATCCTCAGTCCTTCAGGAAAACATCTTTGTTGCGAGAGGTCCAAGACTGTTCAACCAGCTGCCCAAGAAAATACGTAACATGACTTGTGTAGTGGTGGAAATTTTCAAGAGGACTAGACGCCTGGCTCAGAACAATTCTAGATGGGCCAGGCCTACCTGGATATGTCGTACACTTTACATTACACTTCACAACAAGGCCTAATTGAAACCCAGGCTTATACATGCCTACAATATGGTATCGTATATAGTACCTTTATTTCATAATTAAATGTAATTATTAATTCATTGTATTAAATAATTACAAAATTGCTTCAGGATTGGCGAAAAAGCCTATTGGAAATGGGAAAACTTGCCATACGTAGAACCAAATATGTAGGCATTGGGCCTACATAACAAACGAAACGTTTTTTTTCGTATCAATTTTCCATCGCCAACTCGTGAAAATTACTCGAGAGGAGAAATAATGAAAGTATAAAAATTAGACATCTGGGGATTTTCCGTTTGCAAAGTAAGCGAATTTAAGACAAAACATTTAGCTCATCTCAGAGCTAGCTAGTTACGAGCCTTGCTGTAGACAAGGAAGACGTTTAATTTTCCTACAAGTTCTGAGTGAAACACTAATAAAACAAAACCCTTCAGGTATTTAGGCATAATGAATTGCCTGTATTAATTAGACTGAATAACTCGTTGCGTAACCATATTGCCTACATCGAGAGAGAGGCGCGATAGGCAACCGCGCGCCCTACAACCAGAAGCGAGATTCAACGAAATAAGGTGTGGTAGTTTCCTTTTTTACCATTAGGCATTGCTAAATACCGAAGGCAAGTAAATTTAATAATTTAACCAAAAAAATACTTAAATACTTAAGGTCTTTTGAAGACCTCCACAAACACACCTTTTTAATGAAAAAACTTAAGGTCTTTGCCGTCGACTCTAGCATTAAATCTGGCGGAAATTTTCACTAGATCGCCAGGTTAATAGCAATCAACCCATAACCCTATACAGGTTTTCACACGTGAAGTGGAAAGCGCAAGAAACCAACCCTCTACTTCACCAGATCAATTAAAGATGAGAGGAAACATGCCTAACTTCTTTGAAACCTGAAAAGGTTGAAAGGTTCTGAACTTTTATTTACAAAAATAAATTTAAAAAATAGAAGAAGAATCAGAAGAGTTCACTGACCAAACACACGCATTTAAAGTGTCGTAATAAAACTTTCACAATACGAATAAACCATGGGAAGGAGAAAATTTAACAACTTTGCTTCAGCTGCAACAAAAATTTGATCTTGCTTTAAAAATTTACAATGATTAATGTATCAAAATATGCAATTATTAGATTGGGATTATCATCAACATAATGTTTCGGGTTGTTTACTTTCCTCTGTAACACCTAAGGTCTTACGAGGGAGGAAACTTCCAGCTTTTCGTGGGATTCGAATCGGTACTCGATCAAGGAAGACTGAGAAAAGTACTTTATAATCGCTGAAATCTGAAGTCCCAAGCCGAGATTTGAACCAGACCTTCGGATGAACAGCCTGGTCCTCTTCCACTAAACTATCTAGGTGGATTGACTAAAGGAAGGGTCATTGGCGTATAATATTTGCGTTTGAAAAGGCATTATATAAAAGGAGGGACGATGAGGATGATGCAGACATGCCAACCCTCCTGTTTTTTGTACCAAATTCAAAAACCTCCCGTTTTTTTTCACCCAATTTCCTGATATTGAAGAAAATCAACTAGTAGTTATGATGAAACCAGAAAGAAGAGTTTTGAGAGGTGACATAATTCAAGTGTATAAGAGGTTATACGATGTTATGATATTACAAGATAATATGGGCATTAATACATTGTCAGACCTCATGGTCCAAAAAGTGACACTCCAAAACCAGGGACAGAAATGTTATGAAGCACAATTCAGTAATTTTTATTGTTGAAAGCTCAAGGTGCATTATACAAGCACTTCAAGCAATGAATAATACCCTTATAATATCGTATTTGAAGTGTGCGAATAAAATTCACGAACTTACTTCTTTTTTTTTTAAATTCCTTTTTTTTTTTTTCAAGCTATACTCCTGCTTTTTTTTCTAGCATTGGGTTGGCATGTCTGATGATGTACATAATCGAAAATTTTATGGTAACTCATGCAAAAATGTTAATGAAATTCGCTCCAATTCCAGACAAAAAAATTGACGCTTATAATAGAGAGACGTTCTCGAACGTTTATCAAAATATTTACGAAAGAAAAAATAGTGTTTCTCAACATGAATATTATTTAAAATTGTTGAATCCTGATTACGTTCATCTATATTTAAAATGAGCTTCCTGCAGTTTGAATCGTCAACACTAAATTTGTGTTCTCAGGCCGGCCGCACACACGATAGTCTTGCGACTCACGACTCGAGTCGTCAGTCGCAAGACGATCGTGCGTGCGTGCGTGCGTGCGGCCGGCCGGCCTTACTAGTAGCACGAATAGGCCCCTATATACACTATGGAATAGTAGTACATAGTTTGTTTAGCAGTTCAATTTGATATCTATTACAATACTGTACAATACAGAACCGAAGTAAACACGTGATCACTCTGATTTCCAAGTTTTACCATTCTCAATGATTGCAGACTAAGTCGTAATCATTAGTTTCGGCAAACACCTAAGCATTAGGTTAGGGCAGTCTCGCAGCCAATTTAGGTTGACAAATTAAAATTACGGCTATCCTATCATTAGACCTAGTGGTTATGACTACGAATAAATAAGGTAATAATCTCAACAGCTAAGGACAGAAAGCACGACAATGCTCTCCGGACCATTTTCATGGAGAGGATATACAGCTTAAAGTGGAATCAAAACTACAATCTTCCACACTTAATTGCTGAAATGTAGAGTCGCAAAGTCTAAGCTCGGAATCCAATCCACAACCTTCATATTCACAGCCTGGCAAATGAATCGATTAGGTTAACCCTTTCATACCCAAATTAAGTCGAAAAGTAGGCGGAATCAGTTGATGCAAAAATCGTCCTTATAACCTTATAAATAAGGTCTAAAATTGCTTCCAAAGTTAACGATGAAAATTTCACACACTGGGCATTAAAGGGTTAACACTGGTGGGTTCACTGTTCCATTGTGTGGCAAAGTGTTGCCATTTTAAAAGCCAGATGATGTTAGAGTTTGATTCCGCATGAGGGCAGACAGTCGGTTCAATTCTGAGAACCAACTTGGACCAGTCAGGCTATTATGAAAGCATTGATAGATTAGATTAGGTCAGGTCAGGGTCGGTCCAAATTTGTTTTTTGAGCCGAAATAACGTATGACCCGTTTAAGGATCGAAACACCTACATCCATGCAGTAAGGAATAGCGAGGGTGAGCACGCTCGACATGCCGAAGTATGCGACAAACACGAAGGCGAGAGAGATGGCGATGGCGATTGGGATGTTCCGTTCTGGTCTTATAGCTTCTTCGCCTGAAACACATTAGGTCAAAATTAATAAAAATCTTAATATGGTTGCTAACATTATTTACAATATTTCAATAGAAGAAAGCACTACTATGTACAGGATCTCCAAAAGATGAATTGCCTTTTCAATTCATGTTACAAAGATCGTGACAAATTTTTACAATACATCATTATTTATAAGGAAGATTGGTTTGGCTCTCATCTAATGACAGTTAGATCATCATTTTTAAAAACATCAACCATGAATGAATACACTTTGGACAAGATGAAATTATTTCATTTGAGGTTGTGAACTTACCTGTCGTAGCAATGACATCAAATCCAACAAAACCAAAGAAACAAGTGGCTGCACCTTGCATAATACCGCCAAATCCATAAGGTGCAAAGCCTCCAGTGCCCCATGAATCATCACCACCCACGTTTTTTGGTTCAGAGCAAATTGATTCATTGAGTACATCTTCTTCAGTCAGCTTCCAATTTTCAATATCACCTTCAGAAAATATGATTTAATACCCCAATACTTCAATGATAGGTAATTCTGATGCAGTTTAATAGTGTGGTTAATGTAACATTGAAAATTTTGTTTAATTTTAATCTAATTACAGGGCGCAGTATTAGTATACATTCAAAACCAAATTGATCACAAAAATGCAGAAAAAAATCCAGTATATGATAAATTTAACCCCTCAAACTAGTGAAGGATAAATTTGTGTGTGTGTGTGTGTGTGTGTGTGTGATGCAGTTCTGAAATCATCATAGTTCATGACTTCTACCACATCCTATGACAAATGTCCCAGAGCCTATATTATTTCTTAAAGATCTTCTAACTGAAGTATCAGGTCATCCCATAAGTAATGTCGTTTTTTAGATCCGAATTTGAAGGACAAAAAAAAACTCAACTGAAACTTTTTAATCTAGTATATATTTTCCATCGGAATCAATGACACACTGCCAATGTCCTACAAGCTTTTCAATGCCATGTTTATAAAATTCAGGCGGTTTTGAGGCAAAAAACGTACAAAGACTGGTGTGCAGGTCATCTAAAGAAGTATACTGTTTCTCGTCAAGATAGTTTTGCAGACTCCTGAAGAGATGATAATCTGAAGGCGCAAGGTCTGGGAAATATGGAGGATGTGGAAGTTTTTCCCACCCAAGCTCCTCAATTTTTGTAGAAGTGATCCGAGCGGTATGAGGACGTGCATTGTCGTGGTGGAACACGATTCCTTTCCGATTGACCAAAGGTCTCTTTTCTTTTAGTGCAGTGTTCAATTGATCCAGTTGTTCACAGTAGACTTGAGCGGTGATTGTTTGGTTGTGTGGTACGGTTTCAAAGTGTATTACACCACCTTTATCCCACCAAACACTAAGCAACACCTTCCGAGGGTGAAGATTTGGTTTTGGCTGTGGTGTCGCTGGTTCTCCGGCACAAACCCACTGTCGACGGCACTTAACATTCTGGTGCAGTATCCACTTTTCATCACCAGTCACTAAACGGTGATCTTGGAGTCCACGGGAATGAAGAGCTGTGCTAACGTTTACCCGCACCCTCAGATTGTCGACCGACAATTCATATGGCACCCATTTTCCTAACTTAGGCACTTTCCCGAGTTGTTGCAAATGTCGATGAATGGTGGACGGGGATGAATTGAGTTTCTGGGCCAATTCTTCGACAGTTGTTGAAAAGTCTTCAAGTGCGGCAAACAGCAGGTCATCATCAAACTCAGCAGGGCATCCAGAGCGTGCTGCATCTGTCAAACAGCAGTCACCATTCCTAAACTTTTGAAACCATCTTTGACATTTCCTCACATGCAGAATATCGTTGCCATAAACATCCTGAATGTTTCGCGTTGCTTCAGTAGCACTATTCCCTATTTTGAACTCGTAAAGCATTATATGCCTGATATGCTCTTCTGATACTGCCATGTTTAATTGTTTATGAGGGGTTCACATAAAGCAAAACACACGTTACTTATGGGATGAGTAAATAACAACAGTACTTTAAAAATGTGAAACAATGCAGAACTAGTTACCTTGCGTACCCCCTGCGATTATGACATAAAAAATCACAAATGTATTGATACCAGTGAAGAGGTTGTTTGCTGATGATGATTCTCGAACTCCAACGATTAGAACAACTGAGTGGAAGAAAAGAAAAAAGTTTAAAATTGACAAGTTTAATGACTTGTTCTTAAAACACTTAGGAGTATTTAGACTGAAAGAAGAACTCTATTAAGTACTGTAACTACTTTTAAAAGTACCACGAAAGGTATGATGAAGTCAGACTGACAGGATGATTACTAATCTCCCCACGCAACACTCAACTGATTTGTCACTGTTAATAGGGTTACTTATAAAAAAGAAAATTGAAGTGGGTACAGTGTAAATTTCAAAAGTATTTAAAAAGTAACAGTAGGCACTAGGCAGCTGATACCACTTATGGTAGCTAAATATTTTCTACAGTAGATTTCAAGGAGTTTCTTGTGATGTAATAAACATAGCTTTTCTTAACTTTACTTAAATCAAAAAACACTTAAATTTAATTATTACTTCCTTTATACCCAACACCTATACTAATCACAAATCTGAAAATAAACTATAAAAAATGAAAAAATGAATTATTACTCAAGTGCAGTACAGGTTTTGTCTTCTATTAAGTTTTTAAATTTCTACTATAGGCTAAAATTACTAATGAAATGGCTAAATTTCGAAAATGAACCTCCTCCATACAATGTCAGTGCTAGATATGATCACTCAAGAAATACATCTGTATCTGATGCGTGTCAGCACCTAACTACTTTTGTTTTAACCATCAGCAGTGTCAATTGCTGCATCATATAATTATAATATCCTAATCATGTTACAGGAGCCTAAGGTAATATGGGAAAGTGGGAGAAGGATTGTGTATAGTTTTGGAGTACTTTCCTTGGTTGCTGTATCAAAGATGTTTCAGCAACTAGTTTTGAATTACCAGAAATTAGTTCTAAAACTGAAAACAATGGATGATGACAGTAGTATAGTAGTAGTAGTAAGTGAAGCTAATGCTAGTGACATCAATTATTAACAATGACAGTAAAAAAGGTCAGAATCAATGAAATAGTTGAAATGTCATAAGATCAGATAAAGAATATAATAATAAAACAAAAGGAAAAATCAATAAGGAAACAAACTAGCTTTAAAATGTGTATGTTGTCTCACACCCCATACACTTTAATAAGAATATCACATGGGAAAATGAGAGAGAGTCTAGCACTGACAAAGTTGGGGGCTGTAGCAAAACTTACCTGCTATTAAGAGTACCACTGAAAATGCAAAAAAGTCTGGATATGGTGAAAGAGCTTTTACATCCATGTGCATGGAATTATTGAAGGCTTCAGATATGGAATTATTAGCAACATCATCAACATAGGCACTAAAGCCTCTAGCAACACTCGCTGTTCCTAATTTCAATAGAGACATATATACAATACTGGTACATACTAAAAATAGGGTAATAATAATAATAATACTATTAATGTTTTTATAAGTATTTGGCAGAGGTTCATAAGCTAATAAACTTACAAATAGATAAAGTACTTGGCCTATTTTCATACTACTGTATATGCAGTAGTGGTTTGTTATACTGACTTAATCGCAGGGTTGGTGAATTGGAAAAGATTGTTTACCGAACCTTCAGGACAAATGGCTAACACAGATTAAGAACAACATTGTTAAAACTATTACAAACAAGTTTATGTACTGGTGATATATTCATTGGTGCTTTTCATATAATCCTTATTTTCACTAAAAAATGAATACAAAGTGATAAGTTCTGATTCAAAGAATAACAGTTTATTACACATTGAAGATAATATAAAATGAAATAGTGGAAATTCAAGCTGTAGGTGGGAAACTGCAAAGTTCTAGAGGTGGTCTGTTAAGTGGTAAAGTCTTGAAAAATTAATATTTAATGTGTGTGTGTGTGCTGCAATTAAACAATATTGAAAGAAACTATTTAATGGTGACATGTTTTAATTAAAGTAACATTGTGCCACTCCTATAGGTATTTCTATTATAATAATGGCTCCAACAAAGGAAATATCACAAAAACAGGCTTAAGATTGTAGTTCTTCATCAAGAAAGCATCAATTAGAGACAAATAACCAATAAAGTTGAAGTTTTATTGTTTAGTGAGCAAAACCCTCTCTCATCATTCTCCAACTGAGAATGTAATGAACAAAGTGTGCTAATGGAAAATAGCTGAAGTCAATGCATCACGAAACAGCAGCATTTTCACTTCAACGTGAACACACATTTGAGGGAGGTTGGTTTAATGGGTTGGGTTGCTACCAGAAAGCCTCTTTTGCAAGTCTTGGCATAACTATTCTTTGTAATTTTATGTCCATTCAAACATTTGACTTTAATCCCTCATTGCAAAAGAGGTTTTCTAGTAGCAACCCAACCACCCTCAAACAGTGGCATATTAAGAATTTTTGGGCCCTGGGACCAAAATATTCTTGGGCCCCTCAACAAAACAAATCTCCAAGTCATAAATTAATAAAACCATTCATTTCTAAACCAAATAATGTAAGTTTTACACACACACACACACACACACACACACACACATATATATATACAGGGTGTCCCAGAATTAACTATTTCAATGAAATCGGACAAATTTAATAAAAACAGACATAATTTTGTGTTTATTACTAAATTATGATACAAAAACAAATAGATTTATAAATCATAAGTCAAAACTTTATTGAGAAGTTTCAACATGTGCACCGTCTGTATCTCTGCAAATTTCAAATCTATCCTCAGCACTGCGAAACACATTTTGAAGCATTTCAGGTATTATCTCCCGCACTGCCAACTGGATGCGTTCTTTAAGTTCAGCTAAACTATTGATCTTTTGGCGATAAACCTTTGTTTTTATGAAACCCCATTCAAAGAAATCCAGGGGTGTCAAATCCGGAGAACGCGGAGGCCAAGGTCGAGGTCCTCCACGTCCAATCCACCGATTCGGAAGGCATCTGTTGAGGTATTCTCGAACAATTAGAGCATAATGACATGGTGCTCCATCTTGTTGAAACACAACATTATCAAGAATGCCATCATCAAGAAGCTGTGGTTCGAGAAACTGCTGAAGCATATCAAGGTAGACGGTACCTGTTACAGTTGCTTCCACAAAGAAGAATGGGCCATAAATTTTGGATTTGGTCATTCCAAGCCACACGTTAACTTTTGGAGAGTCTCTTTGCCATTCTATGACTTCAGACTGTCTTTCATTGGACCAGATACGACAGTTGTGTCGATTGACTTTACCACACGTGTGGAAAGTCGCCTCATCACTGAATAAGATGTTATCCAATAAACTTTAATTTTCGATTTGATCCACAATTTCTGCACACCTTGCTGCTCGATTTGGATAATCCTCTTCATTTAGGACATGCCGTACTTGAATGTGATAAGCCTTTTTCATCAGTGTCGAACGCAAGCTTCTATGAACTGTTGTCTTGGATATGTTGAGTCTTCGACCAGCCTCCCTAACCGAAGTTGTTGGTTCATCCTCAAACAATTGTCGTACCTGTTCGGTACTGTTATGTGCTGTCCTTGGGCGTCCTCTTCCCACCTCGTCGTGTACGGATCCAGTTCTTTTAAATTTGTTCACAAGTTCACGAATCGCTTTGTCTGTAGGACCGGTTCTGTGGAATCTTCTTGTAAATTTTTCTCTGATTTCATTACATTGCATTCCTTTGATACGGGATGTTACAACAAAGATGCGTTCTTGTGTATTCATTATTAATAGGGTTCTGAAAGAGAATGAAAATAAAACTATGAAAAACTATGAAAAAATTATGAAAATAAAATTATGAAAAAAATTTAGAAATTTATATATTTTTAACACACATTAAACATGATAAACATAAATAAAAGTGTGTTTTTAAAAAATTTGTCCGATTTCATTGAAATAGATAGTTAATTCTGGACACCCTGTATATATATATATATATATATATATATATATATATATATACAGCCTTGGTCAGAATTATTAGGCACCCCTTCTTTTTTGTTTTAAACTACATATTAATTCGTTTAATAATTTCAAATGTGTTGTTTTAGTGATTAATTGAAACTTTAATGCTTTTGATAAGATATCAAGAATAAATTACGAACATAACATACATTTATTTGTTTTTCAGGAAATTTGTGAGATGTAAAATGAAGATAATACAAATGTAAGCAAGTTAAGAAGAAGAAATTACCTAATATCACATGTTCTATTTGTTTACAAAAGTAGTTGCTACAATAATGGGGAGGGGTAAGCTGCTTTCAGAAGGTGAATGGGCCCAAATAGTCGTATTACATTTGCAAGGACTATCCCAGGTTAAGATTGCAAAACAAATGAAATGCTCAAGATGTGCAGTACAGACAACGTTAAAAAGGTACAAGGAAACCAAGTCTTACAAGAATAGGGCAGGGCAAGGTAGGAAAAGGTCAACAACAGCCCGAGAAGAGCGGCTGCTGAAAAGAATTAGCCTAACAGATCGTAAGAAATCATCCTCGGACGTCGCTGCAGCCTTTTAGTCAACAACTGGGAAGTCCATCTCCAGTCGTACCACTGGAAGAAGGCTTGCAGAAAAAGGCCTCAAAGGATGGAAGGCCAGGAAAAAGCCATTTCTGTCGAGGTCAACTGAAAGAAGCGTCTAATGTGGGCCAAGCAACAAAATTGGACCCTTGAGGACTGGGCTAAAGTGATCTGGTCCGATGAAAGTAACTTCAAGGTAAGACACATTCAGAGTAGTTACTTATTTATATTGTTACATTGTATAGAAATGCATTTAAATGCGTTACAACCATTATGGTAAAACAATTCATTTATCCTACTTTTTTGTCAGATTTTTGGGACCCCTGGCGCCGTTTATGTTTGCCGAAGAGCAAGTGAAGCATACCATGCTGAATGTGTGGTACCTACTGTGAAGTTTGGAGGGGGGTAGCATCATGGTGTGGAGTTGCATGGCTCTGGCAGGGACCGGAATGTTGAAAATCTGTGATGGCAGGATGAACTCTATCAAGTACACCACCATGCTGGATCAAGTATATGAGTGCTCAGTAGCCAAAATCTTCAACAATAATGTCCCTGAAGGTGTCATCTTCCAACAAGACAACGCTCCGTGCCACACTTCTCGTCACAGCAAAAATTGGTTCAAGCAGAATAATATCAGAGTCATGGATTGGCCCCCTCAATCACCAGACCTAAATCCCATCGAACACCTGTGGGCCCATCTTGGGAAGAGTATCAGGAAGCACAGATGCACCTCTAAAAGTGAACTGAAGAACATTATACAGCAGGAATGGAATAAACTACCAAGCTCAGTATGCAACAACTTAGCGAGCAATATGGCAAACAGAATAAAGGTGGTAATTAAGGCCAAAGGCAGACATACCAGGTATTAAAATTAATGTAAATAATTAAAAGTAACAGGTATATCATTGTTTTTATATCCTTTATTGCACTAACATATATTTTTACTTAGAATTTTAAAGGTGCCTAATAATTCTGACCAAGGCTGTATGTATATATATATATATATGATGAATAAAATCACGAAGGAAAGGAAACACAAAACGGTGCTCAAGCGCTTTCGTCTAATGACATCCTCAGGAACACTGAAATACATAAAAGGTTCCGGCCTATATATAGGTTACAGAAATATAAATAAATAACATACATACACACAAACACATATACATATATATATTATATATACATACATATCTACACACATACACATATATATACATATATATGCGATAAACGGAGAAGTAAAAATAAAACTTAAAAATTAAGGATTAGAGGATTAACAAAGAGGCAAATCGATTCTTAGCACAAGATCAAATGAGTTATAAAAATAATACAAATTTATACTGGAGATACGCCCGGGTTTAACACTTGCCTTCTTAGAGTCAAGTTTCGATATATATAAAAATAAATTGAAGATTAAAAGTAAATAAAGTAGCTTACAAGTTTACCAAAGATTGAGTGTCCTACCCTTTTTATCTAGGTTTGTTTTAAAGGAATTCAAAACAACAGGATCGAGTTGAAAAAGACCTTTGCTTATGTTGAAGTTATTTGAAAGTTGAATAATGGCAGACTCAAGAATATTTCTATTGACAATATTGCTCGAATGAAATAAAACTGAAGCATTATTCCAATCAATACAGTGGGATAACTCTGACAAATGGACAAAAAGAGCACTGGACAACTGTCCTGTTCTGACGGAATATTGATGCTGTTTTATACGTGTGCTTCAGTTTTATTTCATTCGAGCAATATTGTCAATAGAAATATTCTTGAGTCTGCCATTATTCAACTTTCAAATAACTTCAACATAAGCAAAGGTCTTTTTCAACTCGATCCTGTTGTTTTGAATTCCTTTAAAACAAACCTAGATAAAAAGGGTAGGACACTCAATCTTTGGTAAACTTGTAAGCTACTTTATTTACTTTTAATCTTCAATTTATTTTTATATATATCGAAACTTGACTCTAAGAAGGCAAGTGTTAAACCCGGGCGTATCTCCAGTATAAATTTGTATTATTTTTATAACTCATTTGATCTTGTGCTAAAAATCGATTTGCCTCTTTGTTAATCCTCTAATCAACTTTCAAATAACTTCAACATAAGCAAAGGTCTTTTTCAACTCGATCCTGTTGTTTTGAATTCCTTTAAAACAAACCTAGATAAAAAGGGTAGGACACTCAATCTTTGGTAAACTTGTAAGCTACTTTATTTACTTTTAATCTTCAATTTATTTTTATATATATCGAAACTTGACTCTAAGAAGGCAAGTGTTAAACCTGGGCGCATCTCCAGTATAAATTTGTATTATTTTTATAACTCATTTGATCTTGTGCTAAGAATCGATTTGCCTCTTTGTTAATCCTCTAATCCTTAATTTTTAAGTTTTATTTTTACTTCTCCGTTTATCGCATATATATGTATATATATGTGTATGTGTGTAGATATGTATGTATATATATATATATATATGTATATGTGTTTGTGTGTATGTATGTTATTTATTTATATTTCTGTAACCTATATATAGGCTGGAACCTTTTATGTATTTCAGTGTTCCTGAGGATGTCATTAGACGAAAGCGCTTGAGCACCGTTTTGTGTTTCCTTTCCTTCGTGGTTTTATTCATCATAAATATTTTTCACGTGTTACTTTCGTGAAATAATTTTCATATATATATATATATATTAGGGTGGTCCAAAATGTTAAAGCATCGACTAAGTTCTCTCCACAAGGTTGGTTTTATGCCTCTTGGTGTGGACAGTATTTGTGCAAAGTTTCACGTTATTCGGTTAATATTTAGGGGTTGCCCCACTTGCCCCCTTTTCGAAAATTTGGGAAAATATATAGACAACTGAATAACTAAATTTTTTTTTGGTTCTCAAAGAATATGAAAGAAAACAGTAAGACAATAGGACATGATAATGGGTGTATCTTCATTATTTCTTCTGCATCAGTGTCGCCTTGGATGGTATTGGTATCTGTTTTCGGTGGGCGGCTACGAGTTGTAGGAGGTACTGCTTCTGGTCCTCATTTCGTGTCAAAGTGTCATTGTAGCGTTGTGCGAGAGCAATACCTCACTCGGCAGCATCATTGACGACTTTCATCTTTAAGGCGCGATCTCTAAATTCCCTGTAGTTCTTGTCATTTGGCCATTCCCATGTATCTTTTTGAAGTAACTGGCGCGCTTCCTCCTTACCTCCAACTTTCAAGGCATCAAAGAGGGTCAATGTCCTTTTCGTGACGAAGGATGCCACATCATTTTCAACACCAGCTTCCGCCATGTCGATTCGTCGGGGGCAGCCATTCTTTTGGGGATGTTGGAGTGTTGAACCATTCTCCTTTTGGTATCAGGATCGATCCTATTATCGAAGAAGGCCAGTCCAATCAGATGCTCCGACAAGTACCACAGGTGGCGTCTTAGAGCTGTCTTCGCCGCTTGTGCAGCTCCTCCGTGTGGATATTTTTCCAGAAGATGCAGCATTTTGAGATCATTGAGAGGAGCTTGTGTCCCCATTGGCGCTTCATGCCAGTACTTGACGTAAATCAGACTGACAAATAAAGCCAGCTGAGTCACGTTTCGTTCTCCGCGTGCTGTGAGCTTGAATTGATAGTAAAAGAGGTAGATTTTGAGCGCATAAATCGCCTTCGCCATCCATCTCGCGTGGTGCATGGGACCCGGAGCTCGGATAAAGAGTTGACCACCAGTCTTTCCCCCCAGGAAGAGCAAAGATAGTTCAAGGAACTCCTTGTAGTCGTCACGAGGTTGGCTTGCCTGAAGAGCGTTAGGTAAGTAAGTGAGCATCTCTTTTCTCATCTCTTGGAGTTGAGGGTTCTTGAACAAGCTGTCCGATGCTGAGACAAATGCTTCGTGGGAGAGAGATGGCCATTCCTTTTGAAATCGCTTAAAAAGGCCTGTTTCAGGACTTCCTGTTGAGCCAAAGACATCAGCAAGTACGACTTCAAGTATATGATGTCGACAACCGATCCAAACTAGCTCGTGACCCAATGCTTCTTCAATCCTGACACAGGCTCCGCGATGTAAACCCGTGTTTGACGCAGTGGTATCGAAGGCGAGACCTCTCACATGCTGTTCCACGTTCCATAATTTCATAGTTTGAAGGCATGCCTGGGCCTGTGCTTCTCCAGTTCCTTGTTTCATCTTTGGGACACCAAGCAGCTTCTCCTGTCCATTGAATGTTATAAGGATTGCTATCCGATGCACATTCGTCTTCTTCCCTTCAATGCCGGGGAGAAGCTTTCCGTCCCAATGGAGAAGGACAGGGTCTTCTAGAGAGAATGATTCTAGGTCTTCTCGAGCTGCCTGTTCTCGCCCACTTTCTCTGTAGCGATGAAAAGAGCTCCGAGAGCACGTCATCCCAGACAGATCATGCCCCGCGGCCTGTAATACAGCTCCAGTTACGAAAACAGCATTCTGGTCAGAAAGATTGGTGCGATCCATTGCTCCAATGACTTCTGGAGATTGGAAAATGTTCGTAACCTTGTTCTTGGGACGCTTTGGTGCCGGAGCTTCAGACGAAGAAGGAATCGGAACCGATGGTCTATAGTCGTCGTCGTCTTGCGAAAAAAGGGAAGAAGAAGAAGAGGAAAGATCAATTGATGACACTCCTGCTTCTTCCAAATCTTTCTGTGTTGCTTCATGCCTTGCCTTCCTCTTGGCTTCCTTCTCCATTCTGGATCGCTTTCTGTCCTCTTGTGTAGTCGTTTCCTTATCAATGCCAGCCATGCTGCAGGAATTGACGTCCTTGCGCTGCATGGACAGGAAATTTCGGTCCTCAACATTGACGATTGTGCTCATGGCATCACTGGTTGCGATGTCAAACAGTTCCTGGATGTCCGCTTTGAAGATGTCTTCATTCATTCTATCGCTGGCACGTTGCCTGGTCCTGTGCTTCTTGAGTGTTTTGTAGTGGTCTAAAAGCTTTGAAAGCTTACGGACACAGGAGTCGATCCGTTGAGTTAGGATCCTCGCTCGGGTCCAGACTTCAATCACCCTCTGGCATGCCTGGTTCAGACTGTCGGAGGTGGTTTGCTTTTGATTGATGTGGTGGTATTGCCCCAAGAGGAGGGCGTCAAGGCATGTAGGGAGCCTTGACGTGGATAAAGTTCCAGTTGCCATCCCTAGAAGCCAAACTTTTGGAATTGATCGAGTTTGAGCCATCGGACCTACGGAAGAAAAAGTACATTATATAATATATATATTCAGAGTGGGGCGACCTCTAAATATTCACCAATTACGCTGCAATTTTGCACAGACCATGTGGACACTAAATGGACAAAAACCACACTTGTGGAGACTATCTAAGACAATTTTGAAATTTCCCCCTATGGATTTGGACCACCCTAATATATATATATATATATATATATATATTATATATATATTAGGGTGGTCCACTCTTATAGGGGTGGAATTTTTTTTTGTGATTTGTTTTTATTGCTGGGTTGTAACTTATGAGGATGGATGAGAAAACACCTCTGGGAAAGTTTTATTTGAATCAGTTAATTTGTAGGGGTAGCACATGACACGAAGTTTTGGTATAATCTGAAAATCACAGCAAAGTTAATCTTGGTGACAGTACATGACTATTAGGGTAACTAACAATTCCAAAATGAATTGACTAACAATTCCCTCTGCACCTCATTTGATCTTTGTTTTCTCGCCTAGTTGCCAGGCTGACTTCAGTGGTTGAGGAAACTGCTTCCTGTAGTTAGCAACAACTTGCAGGAGATACTGCAGTTGTTCCTCATTCCTGGTGTGGCAGCCGTTGTATTCATTAATGAGAGCAACCCCCCTCTCTGCATGATCGTTCACGACAGAGAGGTTTGCCACTGATTTCTTCGCTATTTGGTAATCAGGATCACTGTCCCAATCCCACACCTCCTTCCTCAGGTATCCCACACCTGACCCCAGAGACAACAGCAGTCTTTTTGAGTTTGCTGTTGCTAGTGACTCGATTGAAGCCCCCTCAGCAACACCTTTCCTTCTCTTCTGGCAATCAGGCTTTCCTTCAACTTCCTCCATCGCCTTCACCATTGCTGTTTTAGTCTCTTCAGACACCTCAGGATCGAAAATCGCGAGGCCCACCATCTCCTCCGAAAGATACCAAAGATGACCGCTGAGTTTTTTTAATGCCACTTCCAAAATTTTGGGGTCATGGTATTCCCGAAGACTCTGCAGAAGACTGAGGTCGCTGCGAGGCGCAGCAGCAGCTATTGGCGCTGTCATCCATGCCTGCAGGTAGATGGAAACAGCGAAGACACTGACATCCTTAAGACACTTTTGCTCTCGTGGAGTGAGGGCTGGGATTTGTCCCCTGAACAGCCACATCTTCAATGAATAGATCACCTTAGATAACCATCTGGCTTGGTGCATGGGGCCAGGTCGCTTGAAGGTGTAGTTGTCAATGCTCCCTCCCAAGAAAATGATGGACAGATCGAGGAATTCCTGATAGTCATCTCGAAAGGATTTTGACGAGTGTTTTTCCTCAGCAAAGCAGAGAATCCAATCTCTAATGGGGCCCAAGAGTCAATGCACCTCTTCATCATCCCATCCGGTGCCGTATGTTCCTGTGTCGATGAAGGTCCATTTGCTCTGAAACCTGCTGAACAATGGAACATCAGGTCCACTCGTTGGGCCATAGCAAGCAGTGAAAACTCCACCGATCATCACTTCCATGATGTGATGACGGCAGGCAAAATGGAGAAGGTCTTTCTTCAACTTCTGCTCCAACAACACACACGCTCCATTCAAACGACCAGCATTGGAGGCAGTGGTGTCGAAACACATCCCCACGACAGATTCTTCGAGGCCCCAATCAGTCAATAATTCAAAAACTGCGCTAGCTTGGTGTTCTCCTGATCCAGTTGGTATTTTGGGGACTCCAAGGAGCTGAGATTGACCAGAAAAGGAGGAAATGAGCACAGGCAGCCGATCCACATGCGCATGGTCTCTGGTGTTGAGGAGGTCTGGAATAAGTTTTCCATCCCAGTGGATGATTGCAGGACCGGACTGAAAGGAAGCTTTTAGGCTACTGCAGATCATGATCCGATGTCGTTCTCTCTGCCGTTTGATGGAGGTCCGGGTGATGTTAAAATTCATTGGGCTGTGGCCAAGGCTCAATGCAGTCTCTGCTATTATGTAGGTTGCCATCCTGTCCGTAGTGTGTGTCCGATCTAGGGAAGCAGCTAGATTTGATGTTATCACATTCTTGACTCTTTTCACCTGTTTTGGAGGTCACTTTCCACCTTTTGCCCATTCATCTTCGGTAGAGGATGACTCGTCAGTGACTGAGGATTCTGTTGAGGACACCAATACTGCTGTACCCGACGTTGATGCACCTTCATTGACTGCCTGCAATACAATCGAAGAAAATGGACAATTAGTGTTAACGAACAACCTAATCATTGCAATCAAATGAAAGTAGGAATTTGAAGAACAATCTCACCTTTCTCTTTCGCATCTCCTCCTCCATCTTCCTGTGGGCAGCTTGTTTTTCTTTTTCTGCTGTTTTTCTGTCTACTCCCACCATGCATCCCCGTCTTCCAGGCTCTCGTTGGGCCAGCAAGAAGGCCTTGTCTTCTGGGTTTTTGATTAGAGACAAGGCATCAGCATGTGCCATATCAAATAGGTTCCGAAGTGTCTCCTTGAATCCCTCTTCGTTGTACACCTAAATATAAATAATAAAAATATATAATATATATATGATAAATGTATTGACTATTGTACAGTATAATATGTCATACTCTCGAGAAACTATTTTATTTATCATTGATCATCCAACTCACCTGCTTCTGGCTCCTCCTCATTCGTCCTTTTTTTATTTTGATCCAATCTTGGTGAAGGTCCAAGATCTTTTGGATTCCTTTGTATTTTTCCCTTGTCGGGATTCGAGCTTTGTTCCAAAATATTTCAAGTTGACCCCACACTACTTGAGCACTTTCCTTCAACTCCTTCTTGAGATTAGTGTGGTGATGAAGGAAGCATGACAATACTTCTCCACATGATGGTAATTTGCTTCCAAGAAGCTTGTCCTTCACGGAGATAAAAGCAAGAGCTTCGAACTTGAGTCATCATATATCCAACCACTAAACACAACCAATGAACACTACACCAATAATCTGTCAAGGAAAAGATGTATTACTGGAACAGGAACATAATATACAAGTAAATCTACTAGGTAGTGCAAAAGTGCAAAAATGAAGTAGTGTGCTACCCCTAAAAAGTGATTTATTTGGGAAAAAATTGGCCAGAGGTGTTTTCTCATTCATCCTCACAAGTTACCGCCCAGCAATAACAAAAAATCAAAACTTCAATTTTATGGACCACCCTAATATATATATATATATATATATATATATATGATGAATAAAACCACGAAGGAAAGGAAACACAGATGGTGCTCAAGCGCTTTCGTCTAATGACATCCTCAGGAACACTCAGTGTTCCTGAGGATGTCATTAGACGAAAGCACTTGAGCACCATCTGTGTTTCCTTTCCTTCGTGGTTTTATTCATCATAAATATTTTTCACGTGTTACTTTCGAGAAATAATTTTCATATATATATATACCGTATGTATATATATATATATTATATATATATATTATATATATATTATATATATATATATATATATTATACACACCCCCGCAAGGGGGTTCTAAGCTTGTGCTCTTGAGTGCTCTTTGTGCTCGTTTGTACGTGCTTGTTCCTGGAGGTTTCACGTGCGCCCTCCCGGCCCTAGCACCCAAGGATGATGGGGCTCAACCCTGCAGTCCTTGTCATCCTTGGTCTTTTTCCACTTCGACTGTCCCCTCCACCCTTTCTTTTTCCTCTGTCTTTCCTCTCACTTTTTCTTTGTTTTTCCGCTGAGATATGCCCTTTAAATAGAGGCGAATCGGTTCTTCCTGAACTAAAAAAAAAATATATATACACACCAAGCTGCTACAGTTACACCAAACCAATTACACGTACCAGTCCACTATTAATCTACAAAAGATGATCACAAAATCATCCACCACCAGTCTACAAAAGTTTTTGCGTGGCTTCATATCACTAAATTTTCCAATCATAAGCCCCATATTTAAATTCTGCAAAATATCGTTTTCTATGCATTACAATGACAGACTTTGCAATTTCTTTCGAGTTAGCATTTGACGTTCAACATTTTTAATTATGCTCAAATGAGAAAAAGAACGCTCGGCAGTTGCATTTGACATCAAACACAAATAAATGCGATAAGCAATGAAAGCATTTGGGAAAACAGCCCTCAATTTGTGAATTTTCTGTAGTACTCCTAATGGGCGAGTGTCAGATAAAGCATTTTGTTTGACAAACAATACAAAATGCTGAAACTCAAATGGGAAGCTGTCCTCAAAATCATTTGGGTAATGGACTAGCCAGATTTTTTGCTGCTTTCTCTGAAGTTAGTTGAGAGATATTGTTGAGCATTCCAAATTTATCATTGATATCATTATAAACATCAGCCCCTAAAACAGCTGGGCCCTGGGGCCTAACCCCCCCTGCCCCCCTTAATACACCACTGCCCTCAAATGACACTTCACTGTTGAAGTAGAAATGCTGCTGTTGCATGATGCATTGACTTCATCAGCTATTTGGATATTGGTCTTCTTTGTTGTGTTTGCTAAAATCATGTATTTGTCTTCTTTTTTGAGGTCTTCCTTTTTTTGCCATCAGCCCACTTTGTTCATTACACTCCCAGTTTGAGAATGATGAGAGAAAGTTTAAGCTCACTGTGGACAATGAAACCCCTTTATTGGCTCCGTGTCTGATTAATACCTTTTTGATGAACTATTATCCTAAGCCTATTTTCATATGATATTTCCTTTGTGGTAACCATTATAGAGAAATACTTTTATGTCACCAAACAGTGTTTAGGTGCAAATTTTACAAGTCAGATGATTTTTTTTTGAAGGAAAGTGGAATCAAATATATGAAAACTAAAAATGAAAATTTAACCAATAATATCAATATTTCTGTGAATAAACAATTTTAATAAAAATGTGATACCACCATTAAATACAATTTCTTTCAAAATTTGAGAGATGTACCAGATCACAATATAGCCAGATAACTGGATACTGGATATCTGGCTTTTTATTTTTGCTAGATACCAGATAATCCAGCTGGATCAAGAAATGGCTGGATATTTGGCCAGATCATGTATTCTTAAGGGCATAAAATTTTAAAACTTGCAAAATCATTATTCTCCTAAAACAATGCAGATTAGAAATTTTGTTTATTCAATAAAAAAAATCCATAAACCAAAAATAAGATGAACTTTCTTGTGTGCGTATATATATATATATATATATATATATATATATATATATATATATATATAACTTTAGTAACCTTTGGTTTCCTTCCCCCAGAATTGTTCATTCTGACAAAGGCCAAGCTTTTCACTCCACCTTAGACCTACAGTTTAACGTGGAATCTGAACCATGCCCCCCAGTGTCTTAACCACAAGGCTACCCAGGGTACCCATTTATCTACCAACCACTTTCTTTGTGTGGAAGAATGAACAGCTGGGTTTTGCTGCGAGCCACTTGCCATCACTGAGTCTCAATCCCAGGGCTGATGGATTCGTAGTCAGTGAAGCTAACCACTACACCACTGAAGTGGTGTGTGTGTGTGTGTGTGTGTGTATTATGACAAACATTTTCTTTCTTAATATATACTATTAATGGGTCATTCCATGTCAACTCAGCCACAAAATGGCACTTTTTGCACTCACCCCCTTTCAATGTTGCTCATACTTGGCACAATAGCAGATATACATGCCAAACTTAAATTCCCAAATTATTAGAGCTGACTGACCTTTGGTTACTGAGATACAAGGTCACAAAGTTGTGACATTTTGACCTTTTTTGCGTTAAATGACTATTTTCAAAACAGTGTAACTAAAAAACTATTAAAGCTAGAGCATTGATTTTGGTCTCATTTTAAAGCTCTTTAGTAGCCCCTTGTTTATTGTCTCTTGTTAAATATCTCTACTGTGAAAAATAAAAAAATCCCTTCAAAAGTTGACCTTTGACCTTGAATAAAAAAAAAATACCTTCTCCTAAAAAATTCAATTTTTTTACATTAATACCTTGAGTCATGTACAACAAAATCCCAAGAAGCTGTAAGTGGCTGATAACTAGTTCAATGTATAAAAAATAAAGGAAGTTGGCATCATTCTTCAATTTTAGATTTTTTTTTGTCAGTTCATTTATTTAAAAGTTCTGTTCTGATATAGTGTCAGTGAAGACTTAGTTCAACTTAACATTATTAGTTCAAAAACCTTTTTGTGACCTGTGCCAAAAGAAGTCTTTTAAAAGACAACCAGGGTTAAACCCATCAACAGCCCCAAATCTACTGGAGTAGCGCTGATCCAAAGGCCTAACTAGTATATAAGTACTGTCAACTTTACAGAGTTGACTCCTGACTTCAAGTTAAAGTTAATTTATTTTTACTAAATACATGTATAAAAATTTATTTAATAATTCATTAATTGTTCATTGTTTTCTTTTCAGGATTTTCTTTGTGCTTTTGTGATTTCAGAGTACAAACATGGAACATTTAAAACTGAAACAGAAATATGCTGATCCTTTGCTGCGTCACAAAGGTCAGTGTCGAAAGAAGAGTTTGAGAATTGTACCACAGGAACTTGTAAATAAGTTTCCCGATCTGCACTTAACACTACATCACAGACTTTGTAAGCAGTGTAGAGAACTTGAGTCCTTGCCTGAGAAAGGAATAGGCACTTTGAATTCAGACATAAATGATGATTCTTCTTGTAGTAGTGAACCACCTGAAGATCTTGAGAAAATTGAAAATGTTGACAATAGTGATGCATCAACTTCAGAGCAAAACCATGAGATGTGTACTTTGAATGCTTCTTTTGTTTCAATTGGTGAATCACCCATAAAAAAGAGAAAGCTTGTAGAGCAAAAGTCATATGGAGCTAAAAAACTAAGCAAGGTGACAGAGACAGTTAAGAAGAGAATGGAAACAGTTGCAGGAAAAGAGATTTCTGACTCACAATTTAAGGAGCCATCTGGAGATGTAGACTGTTTAGAAATAATAAATCAACTCAAGGAAAAATTCAAAAATGAAAATACTAAAAGAAGTGATAAAATAAAAATCCTCACTGTATTGCCCAAAAGTTGGAGCATTAGGAAAATTGCTTCAGAATTTAACACAAGGCATACAGCATCTATTGCTAAAAAAATAGTTGAAGAAAAAGGTGTCCTTTCAGACCCAAATCCAAAGGGTGGGAAAAGAATTAAACAGGATACCGTTGACGCTATTAAAGCATTTTATCTTTCAGAAGACATCAGTAGAACAATGCCAGGAAAGAAAGACTATTGTAGTATCATTGACAATGAAAGAGGAAGGATACATTTGCAAAAGCATCTTTTACTTTGCAATTTAAAAGAAGCCTATCATATTTTCAAAGAAAGAAATCCTTTGGTTAAGGTGGGATTCAGTAAATTTGCAGAATTGCGTCCAAAGCAGTGTGTTATTGCTGGAGCAACAGGAACTCACTCAGTATGTGTCTGTACAATTCATCAGAATGCCAAACTTATGTTTGTAGGAGCTGAATTAGAAAAACTAACTGCAAATGATGACACACCTATTAAGAATGTACGTCATTGTGTTGCCTTTATGGAATGCAATCCTGCCTCACAGAAATGCTGCCTCAGACAATATGAACAATGTGGAGATCCATCAGATTTAAAAAACAGACTACTGGACATATTTACAAACAACTTCATTGATATCATAAATTTTAAAAAGTGGACCAATACAGATCAGTCAAATCTTGAATCAGTAGAACTGAATACAGATGAATATATTGACCAATTCTGTAACCAACTGAAAGAATACCAGATACATGACTTCAAGACAAAGATGCAAGCAACTTATTACTGTGAAACAAAAATGTCTTTGAAAGATGGTGAGGTCCTTGCTGTGTGTGATTTTGCTGAAAATTATTCCTTTATTCTTCAAGATGAGGTTCAGAGCTTTCACTGGAACAATGAGATGGCTACTCTACATCCATTTGTTATTTACTATAAAAAGGAAGATGAGATTGCTCACCTTAGCTTTGTTATTATTTCAGTGTGTAACATCCATAACACAGTTGCTGTACATTTGTTTCAAAAGCATCTGATAAAATTCCTAAAAGATAATATCTCATCCATCGGTTCCATCCACAAAATAATTTACTTTTCAGATGGGTGTGCAGGACAGTATAAGAACTGCAAAAACTTTTTGAATCTTTGCCATCACAGAGATGATTTTGGAATTGAGGCAGAATGGAATTTTTTTGCAACAAGTCATGGAAAGGGACCCTGTGATGGTGTTGGAGGCACAGTTAAGAGATTAGCTGCAAAAGCTAGTCTACAACGACCTTATGATGAACAGATCCTTACTGCAGAACAGTTATATACATTTGCAAGTGAAAATATTGTAAATATAAAATGTCATTTTTCAACCAATAGAGAGCATGAAGAGGAAAGCCAACTTCTCCAAGAAAGACACTCAACTGCAAGGACTATTGCTGGTACACAGAAATTACACCATTTACAGCCAGTTTCATTGACTTCTCTTAAGGTTAAACATTATTCATTATCAGATTATTCAAATATTGAGAAAGTTACTGAAAAGGAAGAAGTTGTGACTGAGGAGAAAATACATGGTTTTGTTACTGCTGCATATGATGGTAGGGTGTGTCAATTTGGGAGGTGAAAATTAATTTTTGCCAATTCCTTCAGTGAGGGGTTTTAAAAATATGTTTTTGGATGTGAAGAATTCAAATCTGCTATTATTTTTGTGATTGCTCAACACTTAGCTTGGTAAATCTAAGTTTGATTAAAAAGCACACAAATTGCTCTCGGAAAACAACATTTATTAATTTTAGCTTCTCAAAATGTCAGGTAATGCTATAAAAATTTTAGTTTCTCTGCATAAAACATATCCTAGTAATCATAAAACATATCCTTGTAATCATAAAACAACATTAGAAAGTAATGACATCAGTAAAAAAAAATATTTAAACAACAAGTTTCATCAAGTCTTGCTTTGATTCGTTCTTGGACATCAGCCGCCGACTTGCTGCTTGACCTCTGATATAGCCCTCACGTTTCCCATGTGTATACACCCTGCCTGCTGCCTCTGTGACTTGTTTCACACACCTCTCTATTGACTGAGCATGACAGGGCCACTGTGGAACTTGCATAGGCTTGTCAAAGAACTTCTTTACTTCCGCTGTAGTCAGTTTACATGTCAAAGGAGGTTCAAATACCCCGTCAGACCAGTCTGTCAGCTCCAACACGGAAGAAGCACTGGGGTTGATGGAAGGTGTCTTCCTGGGACATACAGAAAGATCTCCAAGTGTGTCATCATCTCCACCACTCATGTCAACAATCTTTTGGACACCAGCTCTCCTCTCCTCACTGTCATCTGAGCACAAGAGTGTCTGGATTATCATTTCGCTGAATGCATACAATGCTGAACGCTTGATGGTTGGCAAAACAGCATCCACTACAGCCTTCTTTTGCAGCCTAACTAGCCGCAGCTGAAACAAGATGTGGCGTGGGCCTTCCACCCAAGTGTGTTTTACTTTGATGTTGAACCAACAGGGGTAGTACACACCAACAATGTATTCCACTATCAGTCTTAAGTTGTTGAGGGTTTTGCCTTTAAGGCCATGTTTTGAAACCCATATGCGACAAAGCCTGTTTGCTGTTGTCAACCACCTTGAATGGCTCACTGGACCAAGTTCAAGAAGGGCCAGATCTGTGGGAAGTTCTCCTGTCCTTATGGCCTGTGTGATCCTATACCCGTACGCTTGATCAGTAGAGAGATCCTTTACGACATTGTCACTCAGTGAAGTAAGAGGCTCTCCAATTGAGAGTTTGGTGAATGAAGGATCAATTTCAAGTTCGGTTGCAGTGTCTAGCATCTTGCCAATGTTACCTGTCCACTTGTTGTTAGACAAGGTCTTCCCATCCAGTGCTGTGATCAAGTGTCGCAGGGGTAACTCGTTAGTGTGGAGGGCACAAACCAACCAGATCAGCTTACGGCAAAGCTTGACCTCTACCCAATGCATGGAACCACCCTCCCAGCCAGTGTTAACATTTGTAGAATCACCTCCAATGGCCTGGAGGCTTTTATCAATGCCCTTCTTCTTCATGAAATCTACAAGATTATCAGCAATAACTTCAGCAGGTTTTTTTCTCGTTGAGCCTTTCTCAGGAGTGAAGTGGTAGAGATACTGTATCTTCCACCTGGCTCACTGCACACAGAATAATGCTCTTCTTTGATGATGCTGGGGAACTGACGATCTGAATTGTCTGCTTTCAGCATAACTTTAGTTGTATCTTGACGGCCGTCAAAGAAGATGCAGTCAATTTCACCCTCCTTACAAAGATCATAAAATTCCTGATCCAGGGATCTCATAACTTTTTCTTGGGCCCTCTTGACTTTATTGTGATCAACTACAAGTCTCTTGTCTTCTTCAGTGATCAAGCCAGCATCCATAAAGGCAGCAGTGGTGATGACAGCTGTGGCACGCAGGCCAACACCATATCTGATGCTATGCATAGCAACATTAGGTATTTCTAATGTGTTGTACTCTGGCTTTTTATTGGAAGTTGAAGACGTGCTTGGTATTTCTAATGTCACTTCATAACTTCCATCCTTTCCATCTTGAGCATCAGCTATTTGTTCTTCATTTTCATCATCAGAGAAAATTATTTCATTTGATGGCATTGAAACATCCTGCTTACTTTGCTTATATTCAGCAAGCCTTCTTCTTTCATCTTCTTGCCGCTTCTGCTTTTTGACTTGTCTGTTGTGCTCAGGTTGATCTGGCAAGCCAATCTGATGTGGTCCAATAGAACCAGACTTGTCTCTCTGACCTTTAATGAAAGCAAGTTCCTTCACAGGGATCTTCATCTCCCTAGGGCATGTACAGTTAATGTGAGTTTCGTTTTTGCAACCAGCATCTGCAAGGCAGCCAAATTCAGAGCAGAGAACAATTTTACACTTGCAACTGAGGATGTCAAAAAGCTTGTCAAGTTTTGCAATGAAAGCTTCTTTGACATGTAGCTTTCCTCTCCCAAGATATATGTTTTTGGCCTGCTCCCAGCTCTCTTGGATTTTGTTTAAGATTGTGACTCGTGAATTTACAACGGGGGCTACAAAAGAACTGTTTGCTCGTTCCCACTTTTCAAGCACTTTAGGTTAAATGTCCTTTGCAAGACTGGCTGCTGGGTAGTTTCTCACATCCTCACCACTTTGTTCTCTTAGCAGTAGCCCATATTTCAGAACATCTCGCAGAGTTGGGAGTTCAGAGGGCAACAACTCTCTACCAGTTCCAATTAGGTTGCTCATATGTGTGAATGTCCCCAGTCTTGTCCTCCTTTTAGAAGCCATTGTAGGTCAATTCCCACTGGTTAGGATGGTAGCACTGACGGACAAGTAATCTTCAGCACACTGATGAATATGTTTCAACCTGTGAAATAAGCAAAAACAGCAGTGCATTATATATACAGCATATATAATTATTAATACAATAATTATTATATAATTCCACAAAAAAGTCAAAAAAGTCACTATTTTTATGTAGCTTCTTACCAAGCAAAACTAAATTATATTAAATTAACAAAAATATCTTTAGAATTCTTAAGTCATGCTGCAACTTTTTAGCACCCCTCATATTTGGAATTTGAAAGTTGAAAAATTCGACACACCCTAATATGATGGCCATTGGTGGGTGGCATATGTGCTGGAAAAGATACCAGAGAATAGAGAAGTAAAAGTCACATTCCTTCATCCTCATGGCCCAAACCCATCATTTGTGTATCCTGGTCGACCAGATGAATTAATCTTACCATATTCAGATATTCTAACACAAGTTGAGGCATCTACAGTGCCCGCGAAAAGTATCCGATCACCCTGGAAATTTGTATTTTTTACATAAAAAACAATGTTTAAATGTATACTAACCTTATATTAGTATTTTGTCATCTGTCCTTTGGTTTGGATGACTTGTTCTAGACGTTTTGGCATGGATTTAATCAAGTTTTGACAAACTTCCACTGATATTTCCTTGCACCATACCTTTTTGATAGCTTCTTATAATTTTTCGACTGAGCCAGTGTCGTGGCATTCAACCTTATTTTTTATTATTAGCCACATATTTTCTATCGGATTGAGATCTGGACTATTACCAGGCCAATCCAAAATATCAAATTTATTGTCAGTAATCCATTTTGTCACTATTTTGGCCCTGTGACATGGTGCACCATCATGCATGTATGTTTTTGTCCTTTGGATTGCCATTGCCATTGGAAGTTTATCCTGTAGCATTGCTAAATACCGTGCACCATTCATAGTTGTGTTCTTCGGAAGAAAATATAGGTTTCCACGCCCATAGTAACCGAAACAACCCCAAACCATCACACTTGGAGGGTGTTTCATTGTCTTTAGGGTGTATTTAGGGTCCATCCTATTTGAGCCAATGGGCCGGCGAACCTTTTTTGGACAACTTCTGAATGTCAAAAATGTCGACTCATCACTAAATAAAACCTTCCAGTCATCAACAGTCCAATGAATATATTTTTTACAAAATGTGACACGTTTTTTACGCATTTTTTCATTAATGAATGGTTTCTTAGCAGCATGGCGAGATGGTAATCCGAGTTCTTTTTGGAGCCGCTCCTGGATAGTTCGTTCAGAAACACCAGATAACAAATTATTCATATTAAATTTTATTTCTTTCGCAGTTATTGTTGGGTTTTTCAATACTAAACGTTTCATAAGTTTGTCTGTTCATGAATTTGTTTTTCTCGGTCTGCCAGATCGTTTTTTAGGGACTGGCGTGGTTAGGCCGGCATTGTTCTTAGCCCGTGAAACCCATAAATTAACGGTACTTTGGGATATGTTTAATTCCTTAGCTATCTGTCTCTGTGATTTCCCACATGTATGCAAAGCAACAATAGCACCTCGACAATCACTCTGAAGTTGTTTTTTAGCACACATTATATATAAATTTTATTTACACCACTTTCTGTAAAAAATAACAAAATATCAATAAATTTACACAAACAGTGAAATCTGACAACTTTGAGACACAGCCACCTGCAACGAAGGCTACCAGAACACTAATTTGAGAATGCGTTGGATAGCTCTCATATCAGCGATCAACCTCAAAGTTACCAGATGTCGCTAGAACAAATAGAAAGTGAATTATGTGTCTCTGAATATCAAGGGAAAATATTGTATTTTCTTGAGTGATCGGATACTTTTCGCGGGCACTGTACTACTAATGGACGAACATACAGGATTTGCAAAGAAGTTACTTTGAAGGCATCCAAAGCTTTGGCAGATCTACAGCACAGAAAGGTAAGAATTCAAAATTAAAATGGTCATGTAACTATATATACACTGCATACATTTTAAGTTGTGATAAATGGAAATCAATGAGCACTATACCTATACATATTGTATGTACATTTTAATATGTTACTTGTATTTGTTAATTAGGTAGCTATCTAGGTATACATTAAAAATTGTTTTCTCTTCTAGAAATCACAATAAATTGGGTGGCCCACAAGAATCTTGTCAACTACTGAAAACCATCACATACATGCACAACATACAGGTGAGGTGGGTAAAGAACAAATATTTTAAAATAAGCATTTGCTTGTTTGTAGAAGGCTGCCGATAGTATGTAGATATGGGTTGTATTTGTAAGAGATTGAGCTGACCTTAGACAAAAATGGTTAGTGACATACAAGGTCACAAAGTCATGACTTTTTGACAATTTTTGTATAAAATGACTTTTTTCAAAATGTTCCTTGAATTCATTATTTTTTATACATTGAACTAGTTATCAGCCACTTACAGCTTCTTGGGATTTTGTTGTACATGACTCAAGGTATTAATGTAAAAAAATTGAATTTTTTAAAGGTATTTTTTTTTTATTCAAGGTCAAAGGTCAACTTTTGAAGGGATTTTTTTTTATTTTTCACAGTAGAGATATTTAACAAGAGACAATAAACAAGGGGCTACTAAAGAGCTTTAAAATGAAACCAAAATCAATGCTCTAGCTTTAATAGTTTTTTAGTTACACCGTTTTGAAAATAGTCATTTAACGCAAAAAAGGTCAATGTCACAACTTTGTGACCTTGTATCTCAGTAACCAAAGGTCAGTCAGCTCTAATAATTTGGGAATTTAAGTTTGGCATGTATATCTGCTATTGTGCCAAGTATGAGCAAAATTGAAAGGGGTGAGTGTTTTAGGTGGCTGACTTGACATGGAATGACCCTAACTGTAAATGATAAATGTGTGATAAATATAACTGAAAATATATACTGTATTTTTCGGTGTATAAGACGCACTTTTTTTTCCAAAAAAAGGGGTCTCAAAATCACCTTTATATGGGCTAGAAGAACTGATGGATTTTTACAAAAATTCATCATCTCTTAGTCCCTCCTGACTGTGTATTGGTTTGGCCAATTTTACATTAAGTTTCTACTCTTCCCAACCCACTGATAAGAAAACCAGTACATATTGCATAATGATTTACTTTTGTGTTTCATAACATATAGTATAGTCTCCCGTATACTTAATACTATTTTCTTATAATGAGTATGGGTGAAAGAAAATGTATCACCATACTTTTGATGGAGGGCTTTAACAAAAGTCAGCCTCACTGGTAGAAAATTATGGCCATTTTCTGACAACTAGGCAGTTGGGTCATAATTTTTTTCCTGAAAAAAGGCCTTTAAAATAGGGGTGCGTCTTATACACTGAAAAATACGGTAGTTATATTTTTCATTATGTTTTCAATGGCTAATTTCATATTTTTCATCTGGCATTAGCCATAATAAAATAAAGTACACACAAAAACTTGAAATTTGAAGTTTTTTATCAACAAAATGTGATTAAAATGTCAATTAATTATCCAGTATCCGGCCAGATACTGAAGAAGTGGCTGGATCAGCTGGATACCAGATCATGATCCAGTATTCAGTGGATCCCTACTTTCAATATTGATTAATTGCTTGCAAGTCTTCATGAAACAAAACACCACAGAAGAAAGCTCCTTAATTAGAGATAGTCTGTATCACTAAACTTACTGTAAAGTATAAAAAGAATGAAAAGTACTAATATTATTACATTATCATCACTTTAAAAATGTTTCAGAATTTTGAGAAAGAATTTTTAAGAGTACAATAGACCTTTAAAATCATATTACAGTATAACTAAAGGAAGCCTTCTACATCTAAAATATAATAAATAACAAACATATAAGTACCCTACATAAGTCAGCCAATGAACTGAAACATTTACTCACCAATAACATACTCTAGAATTAGGTTCCAACCAATTATGAAAGCAACAAATTCTCCTACACAAACATAGCTATAAATATATGCAGATCCTGTTTTAGGGACTCTAGCTCCAAATTCAGCATAACAGAGACCTGATGAAAAAGGAATTTAAGAATCAATTATTGACTAATAGTTACATTACAGTTTTTATTTTAAAAACAAGTTTCTGAGGTGAAAAGTATTCATTAAATTACAGTATTTTATACTTAGTTATATACCAAAATAGAAACTATAAACAGGTTAGGCCTAATAATATGAATTTAATGCTAAAATTTCTTTTGAAGTTTGGTCTGTTCCAACTGAACAAACCAAAATTCTTATTAATTCTAAATTCAGTTTAAAATGGTAGTCTAAACAAAACTCTAATCATGTCTTGCCTTAATAGACAGGATCTATTATTTGTAAAGCCTCCAAGTAATGAAAGATGGTTTTATATCTACAAAAACAGTAAATTAAGTAGGCTAATTAAAAATTCATAATATAAAACACACTACTTTAGACTTGCAAGGTTCTCATGTAATTAGGAAACTAAACTTGCATGCAACCTAGCTAGTATAGAGCTATTAGAGTAAGTACAGTACAATAGGCTATAATCAACGAAAAGTTACTGTACCTGCAAACATTGAAGCTATGGCAGCTATTAAAAAAGATACTGTAACTGCAGGTCCTGCAGTATTTCTGGCAACTTCTCCAGCAAGAATATAAAACCCTACCCCAACTGTTGCCCCAATTCCAAGGGTTGTTAAGTCAAAAAGAGATAACACCCTTGGTAATGGGGATGTATCAAAAGAGATATTTTTCTTTCGACTTAAACTTGCTAATAAAGATGGCATTTTATTTCAGTAACTGTCACAATACCATCACTGAAATGAATTAAAATTACATAGCAACTAAAACAAAAAAAATGTAACATTAAAAATTATATACAGCAACATTGCTGCAAAGGAAAAATAATATAGCTAGTTAATTAAGACTACTAAAATTGTAGATTCTTTCTGGTTATGCTGCGCGCACATCACATGCTGCCGCTGCACATTATATGAATGTTGCAGTGTGACTCAGTCTGTGTCCAAAAACTGTTATTGCTTGTTGATATCATATTTTATTTACAGAAAATTCAGAGGGCTATGACCATTATGGAAATATCAGGAAAGACCATTACACCACCTGATTACTAATAACTAAAAACCTAAAGTACATACGGTACTTCATTGCTAACACCACCATCAGAAATGCTATTCCCTTGAGTATGTTTGCTGTAAATATTAAAATCCAAGGCCTTCACAAATCACAGAATTTGAGAATAGAAACACATGAAGTGTGCATAAGGTAGCATCGCGGGTATGACCGTTACATCCACTTTTGGCTATTGTAACTTCAAACATAATGCAGTAAATTAATCCTTAGACTATTACCTATACACCATTAACAAATTATTGGTTTAGTGCAAGTAGTCTGAGAATTATTGCACTAGCAATGTAAAAACACATGTTCAAACGGTACGACTGTTATGATGGAATGACCCTATTGATTGTTCAGGTTTATAAAAAATTAAAACATTTATATGAATATTTTTTATTTAATAAAACTGAATAAAATATTATAGGTAAATTAATGAATTAATATCAAATTTGAATCACTCGCTGTATTATGAAAATTTATATAAAATTTAGATTTTTATTTAAACTCAAAACTGAATAAAACCAATTAAATTTTTTAAATGAGCACAATATAGTAAAGTAAATAAATCTGAATTCATAGGGATGTACCGATACATCAGTATTGGTGATATCGCAGATTTTTTAGAATATCGGCTATTTCAAAAGTATGATTTTTCCCAAAATTATGAATAAAAGACTATGATGATGATGAAATTCCCAATATTTTATAGTTTTATCACTTCATATAACTCGTTATTTTTTCATCATAGCCTAGGTCCTAAGAAATGTAGCACATAAGTTTTGCCCAATTTTCTTTTCAAACAGCCAATCAAACAAGTGTAAATCCTTTGAGAAATAGATATAAAGCCTAGAAAACCAAAAAACTATCTTGTAGTCATAGCTCACAATATTAACAGAGCTAGCTGGTTAAAAATACATTTACTATGCCCAAACATAGGTCCACAGTCCAATTGTATAACAAACAAACCTATGACATCTAATGCAGTGTTGCCATCTTTAATGAAAAGGATTATTGCTTTGTTGCCAAATTTTCAACAGAGAAAATAAATTAGGAATATGCAGAAATCCCTGCATTAACGACCTTCACATTAGTGGAAACTTCACTTAGATGGACTAAATCACTGTCTGGTCATTAACATTCAGTTTAACGTAATACAGGTCATTAAAGTGAAGATTTCTGCTAAAAAAGTCTGTTATCATCACCAGACTTCACTTTAGCGGACTCCAAGTCATTAAAGTGAAGGTGATGCCACTGGAATATTATTGGAACCAGCTCTCGGATGAGGTTGCAGTCAGTTGTTTCCTGTTGTATTGCATGGGCAGTGGTGGTGAGTGGTTGTGTATGTGCATAGTGCCACTTCCAAGTGTTGTGTATGTTAGGCGTTCTTTTGTATGATGTTACATATAGATAGTTACATATAATTATTTATATTTATGTATCTAAATGTCATTTATTTATGAATACTGTATGTATGTACTGTATGTGGTTATATGGTTTTATTTCTTATTATTGTGTTACACAGGTCTTATCAGTTCATAGCATTTTTTTTAGTTCAAAGTGACTTATCAGTTAATAGCAGTATATATATGAGTACAGTGATAGTCTGTGCTTTAACAGTGTATGTATATACTTTACTTAATTATTGCCTGCTTGTACAAACTTTATTTTCTGAATAATGGAATAGAGGAATCTATGTCCAGTTGGCAGCTAAGCATTTCACACAGGAGTTCAATGAGACAGACTTTAAAGCAAATGGTGGGTGGCTGGCTGGCTGTATCATTTCCAGTGCAGGCATGGCTTATCGAACAGAAAGCTTATGGGAGAAGCAGCCAGTGCAGACCTGTCTCAAGTGGAGTCATTCAGGTGCGAACTACAGACTCTGATTGATGAGGCTGGGGTTGCTTCCTACCAGCTGTATAATGGCAATGAGACAGGCTTATTTTGGAAGAGTATACCCACAAAAACACTGGCCCACAAAACTGACAAACATCTTCCAGGCTTTAAGACAAACAGCCTGTATCTGTGTTGGCCTGCGCAAATGCTGATGGCATGCATAGACTGAAGCCTTTGGTCATTGGAAGATCAGCCAAGCCTCGCATACTCAAAGACTGCATGCATGAACTTCCAGTCATCTACAGGAGCAGCAAGAAGGCCTGGTTCACGCAGACTATTTTCCACGAATGGTTCCACAAGTTCTTCATTGCACAGGTGAAGGTATACCAGGAACATGTTTTGAAAATAAGCCCTGAAGATGTGAAGGCTGTCCTCTTGCTAGACAATGCACCAGCACATCCATGTGCAGAGGAACTCGCAAGTGAGGATGGCAAGATCAGAGCTTTGTTCCTTCCCCCTAAATCCACATCAGTAATATAACCTATTGACCAGGGGGTGATAGTGAGCTGCAAGAGAATCTACAGGGCCAAGCAATTGGAGCAGTGCTTGTGTGTCATCTCTGAAGATGACACAGAGGACAGGCTGAGAAGACACTCAGGAACTTCAAAGCCTACAACATCAAGTCTGCTATCTACAATTGGGCCGACAGCTGGAATGAGGTCAAGGAGTCCACTCTGCACAATGCCTGGAAGAAACTGCTCCATACCCATCAGGACCTGGAAATAGACTTCGAGGACTTCGAGCCACAGGACTATTTGGGTGTTCTCCAACAAGCGGGCAAAATGGAGGCTACAGAGGACAAAGTTGTGGAATGGCTTGATAATGACAATGGTGACCCAGGGTACGAAGATCTTAGTGAGAGTGAAATTGCAGCCAACATTTCAGTCAGGTCTGAAGATAGATCCACTGATGAACCTCTTGATGATGACGAGGATGCTGAAGATGTCTCCAAGGTTATACCCAAGAATACGTTGAGCCAAGCAAGAGATGCTGCTATGTTCTGCTGAAATTCATTGATGAGACAACAGCATTGCCTAATATTCTCCCTTACTATAACTACGTAAGGAAGTGCCAAAATGAAATCATTGCCAGTTAAAACAAAAGGATCAAGCAAACGAAAATTCATGATTTCTTCAAGCCCCCAGCTGCCAAGCCCCAATGCACAGCCATGCCCATTTCATGCTGAAGCTCTGTTTCAAGTGGAATGTCTGACCTTTCATTGCCCACCGAACCATCACCAATGCCAAGTACTAGCAGCAGTGTTGGCTTCATTGTGTCACAATCCAGTTTCCTGAGAGTGCAAGTACTAGCAGTAGTACTCCTTCACCAGCCATCCTACCAGAGCCTGAAGTGGAATTCAGGACCCTCACACCAGACCTGATTTTCCAGCCATCACACCAGAAGTTCCCAACGATATTTTGGAGGATTGACTATATATGGCGAGTACATAAAAATAAATATTTACATGTGCATGTGTTCATAAGTAGGTAAGTCTATGTATGCATTTTCATGTTATGTGTTGAATGTGGAGATTTGAGGGCTATACATACATGTGTAACTGTACTGAAGTATTTTGGTTATGGGAAACCCCACTTTAATGTCCTGTAGTCCAGTAAAGTGGGGGTTATCTGTACTTCACTTTACATTAATGTGAGGGTCTACTGTGTTACAAAAATGACAAATAAACCCTAGCTGGATATCAGTATCATTATCGGCAGATACTATTTTTAATTATTGGTATCAGTAATTGGCTAAAAAGCGATATCAGTACATCCCTATGAATTCACTTAGTTACTTCCTAGTGAAAAAGCTGGTGATTTGTAGCTGTACCTGCTTAGCATCAATAGATTTCTGTTGTAAACTTTTTTCCAGTGAAGTAACCACAGTAAGCAGGTCTCCATAATCCCTGCTTAAGATGACTAGCACACTCCATGGCTGACTTGAGTGAGGTGACAGCAGGCTCTAGTTCAGGCTCAGGGTCATCATCTGGTGTGTTTTTAGTTTTTAGTGGGTGGCAGGAGAGATCATCCAGTAGCCTATCCTCCCAGCCTTCATCAAGGTGATCAGTAGTAGGGCAGTCACTGTCCATGTTTGCGTACTCCTCAACACTCAGGATGGGATCCATCATGTTCTCTCATGCCATATCACATGGTTAGATAGTTCACAAAGCAACCATGCATATGACATTCAAAAACTAAGCATCATTTCTGAGCTTCATTTATACAAAACAGTGACCACTGGCAACTAGAGCTCCGTGACCTTAAGAGGTTCTGGTTGGATTACAGATAAAAAATTGGACCCAAGCCAAATTCAATGGTCATTGTTTGGAATAGGGGTGGTCAACTCAGGGAATATTGATATAAGGTATTTAGTATTAGATCAGTTCAGGACCAGCTAAAAGTGGTTGTAATTGGCGATTGGTCATGTCTGGGAGATAGACAGTAGTGGAGATTCTACTGTAGTTTGCACCAAAATTACAAAACAAGTAGGCCTTATACAGGGGTAGGCTATGAAGTCTTCAAATAGTATGGGGATTTACAATAACTGTTTAGATGAAGTTACAGATGTGCTTAGGGTATGGCCTTATAAGACTGCAGATACAGAGCCAAGTAGGTCCAATAAATGATCTACAGATCTACAGAAGCTAAGGTTAACAAAGACCCTAAGATCCACTCTAAGGTTAGCCCGAGAGAAAGGAAAGAGTAGGGGGTGAAGAGAAGAGAATAAGGGGTTAAGTAAGGAGGAACACCTATCACTCGTGGGTTAACATTCATTCAGAAAAAGAGAAAAAAGACTCACCACCACCACCACCATCATCATCATCCACTGGCCACTGCTGACAAGTCGGAGAAAAAAGGAGAGGGGTGAAAGATGAAAAGAAGTAAAATAAGAACGCTTACAAACCATGCAAACACAGTCTTAACTCACTGTCATACCATGCAAACTACAAACATGCAAGAAAAGAGTGTTAAAGACATGCAAAGTAAGGAGAGGGTAAAAAAAGTAGGTAAAGTTAAACATAAAGCGGGTTAGTTTACACTACGAGCTACATCTACATTCATGTTAGTCTAATTTTTTTTTTTTTATTGCTGGCATCACACACTGGCATTAATCATCATCAGACTCATCCTCGACCACCACCCCCAGAGCTCCTGTTGCTAAGTTTTTTTTTTATATTTTAAACAACATTAATATTTTTAAAATTTCTATCAAGACAGTTCTTAAACACATTAACACTGGTAGAGTTCACGACGGGCGTGGAAAGATTATTCCATTTATCAATTACTTTAAATGTAAAGAAGTTTTTAGTGATATTAGTAATGAAACATCTGCCACGCAACTTAAATACGTTATTACGAGTATTACTATTATCAAAAGTGAACAATGTCAAAATTTACGTTATCAATGTTATTAACAATTTTGAAAACTTCAATAAGCTTCCCCCTTAATCTCCTAGTTTCAAGTGAATACAGGTCTAACTCTTTAATCCTATCTTCATAAGGCTTGTTGCGCAATGACGGAATTAGTTTCATGGCACGACGTTGAACCCTTTCTAACCTATCAATATCCTCACACAAGTACAGGCACCAAAACTGAATGGCATATTCTAAATGAGGCCTGACTAGGGACTTGTAAAGGGGCAATATAATATCCTTCAATTTAAATTCGAAATTACGCACTATGAAGCCTAACATCCTATTAGCTTTTGCGCAAGACTCCAGGCACTGGTTCCTAACCTTTAAATCCTTAGATACGCGTACGCCTAAATCTACTTCCTCGTCAACACTCGCTAACTCCCTATCATCCATCGTGTACGTGCAATTATTGTTGCGAGAACCTATATGCAAAACTTTACATTTATCTACGTTAAATTGCATCTGCCACTTATCTGTCCACTCCATAATCCTATTTACATCGTCTTGGAGCCAATTACTATCATCCTCGTTAACAACCTTACCGCTTATTTTAGTATCGTCCGCAAATTTTGACACATTACTAGTCAATCCTACATCTATGTCATTAATGTAAATTATGAATAGCAATGGGCCTAACACTGAACCCTGTGGGACACGGCTACCTACATCTAACCACCCCGATTCACTACCATTAACTACGACCCTCTATCTCCTAGCACGAAGCCATTCTTCTAACCAGTTAGCTACCTGACCGCGTATACCGTGCACTTTGACCTTCGCAATTAGTCTCCTATGCAGAACTGTATCAAACGCCTTTTTAAAATCTAAATAAATAATGTCAGCTGCTCTATGCCTATCGTATTCGCGCACTATTTCGTTATAAAATTCTAACAAATTAGTTAAACAAGACCTATGGCGTCAAAACCCATGCTGACTACTATTAATCAAATCTCTACTTTCTAAGTGATCGATGATACGATCCCTAACTACGGATTCCAAAAGTTTACCGACAATTGACGTTAAGCTAATGGGCCTATAATTGCTAGCTACTGCGCGGTCACCTTTTTTAAAAATAGGCAAGTACTGAAGTTGATGTAAAAAATTATGCTAGAAACTAGGCCAAAAATAGAATACCAGAGGGTGGTGGGGAAACAGACTTCTATATCAATTTTTGCTAAAGTAAAATATCAATTTCAATTTCAGTTAATCAAATGATTTTTTTAAAGTTTTCAGTTTCCCCCAATTTCAGTTTTTTTCAGCTTCAGCCTTATATTGACATTTTATTTCCTACAGTAAACTCAGATATTTAATATACAGCACAATATATACCATAGAGCAGTGGTTCTCAACCTTTTTTTTCAATTGGTCACACTTGATACTTCATGGAAAAATGTTGGTTACACCTCACACCCATGAGCTATACGAGTAGCTATATAATGAAAAGGAATACAAGAGAGACAAGAAGCATTCTTCAATCTTTAACTGATACCAACATTTTGGAAGAGATTTTTTATGTTTTAGTCTCTTAGAAGCTACAGTCAGGGGTGCAGCTAGCCCTTTTTAATGTGTAAGCATGGAGCTGGGGGAAGATATGGAAAGATGGAAAGGGGGTAAAGTCAACATTATAGAGAATATATTTTTTTTGTTTTAGAGATTTTGGTAATTATTCATTTTACCCATGCAGGTGGATTTTGGTACGAGAAAAGTTTTTTCTGGTGTATTTTGGTGTGTTTTATTCAAATCTGACCTTCAATTCTTGTGCAAATCAGAAAATTTTGAAAAATCTCATTTTCACAACAAATGAAGGTTAGATTTCAACAATTCACACTAAAATACACCAGAAAAACCTATTCTCATAATACAACCAATCTAACCAAAACCTAACCTATTTTCACAATAAATTTTGGCTAGGAGATATGTGTAAGTGATCTAGCCAAGTACCTTTCAATCTTGAAATTTCAACAGAGCACTGACTTGCACATTTGGACTTGTTTGTGGTCTGATGGATACAGATGAAGGAATGTCTCTCTTTCCTATAAATTAAAGGGTTTCCACACTTGGGACACACTCAGGAATTGGGCAAAATACCATGTGCCTTGAAAATACTAATTGCCTCATCATCATTAGTATGCACCCAGTGAAATACATCAAAATACAATAACTCACAACCAGAGCATGTACCAGGTTCCATTTCAAATTTGTCACTGGTTGGCAGGGTTGGCCAAATTTTGGGTTTTTTAGGAAAAAACCTAACCCACGTGTTTTTTCAGGTTTTTTCACAAAATCCCAGAAAAAAACTAGCCCAGTTGGGGTTTTTCATGGGTTTTTTTCATAATAATGTTGACAAATCGTAAATGTATACATCTTTACGATCTTGTATTGTATTCCTGCTCCCACTTTGCCTAAAATTAAAGGATAATATAAAGAATCACCATTAACAGCCATCAAAATAGATAAAATCAAAATTATGACTGGCTTTACCTTGTCTGAATACCCATTAGGCCATTACCCTTCCCAAAAAAACAAAGCAGACCAGGAATAAACTTGGCAAGCAAGTTAGCAACCCATTTGAGACAAATATTTCCAAGTACAGTACTCAATTTGCTAGACAACCTTGAACCAAACGCATATGGAACATGTATGTAATGAGTACCGTATGCTGTATGCAATACGCACATTTGGAGTCTACCTCAGTCCTCACACTCTCAGCTCAATTGGTACAGGGGTCGTCGGGTGACCATCTCCGATTTTCTTCAAATTTTCAGGGTTGATTCATACACCATTCAATAGCTTAAATCTAAAATTTTAGCTTCCTCAGTCAAAAACTTTTAATTTTATGGTCGCTTAAATGGCCCCCACCTTCGACAAAAAATGCCCATGTTGGGCTTGATCGGCCAATGCCTTCATTTTGAGAGGCCTTGAAAAGTGTCTTCTAATAGGAGTAGAAGCTTCAAATTTGTCATGCCAATACAACTTCTGGTGGGCTTTTCAATTTTGCAAGCAAAAATGCTGTGGAACAAATAGTTTCTAAGTTACAAGGGCTTAAATATGGCTCCATTTTGAAGCTTGCATCAATTCCTCCCACTTTTACGACTCTACCATTTTCAAAAGTTTTAGTTCTACATCAATCACAGCTGTTTTAATACTCCTAATAGTCTCTATGGGTTGTAAATTTATGAGTGAAATAAAAAAATAACCAAAAAAGGATTTATTTCTATTTTTAAAAATTTCCAAAAGTTGATATTTTCACAAAATTTGCAAAATTAACATCAACTTTGGGGCTTAATATAAAGGTGTCCGAAATTAGTCAGGGAGTTGATACTTCTAGTAAAGAAAGATACCTATGTCTAAAAAAACATATATTAAGGAATAGATCTCAACTCAACTCCTTCATATAGTTTTGGTGATTCAAAGAAAAGTGCTTTTTGTGAAAAATCTCAAATTTTTAAATTTTTATTTATGACATTGAATTGTAATTTTACTTCCATTTTATTACTTATTAAGTTGATTTACAATTGTAATAATATGTAAATAAGTCTAAAACATACAAGAAATTTAATATGTCTGTCAAAACAACCAGCGACTCGAAGGGCTCTGGGTAGCTCATTTCGCTTTGTATATTCTTATAAATGTAAAACATGATGGTTAATCATTAATGTCCAGGCCTATTTTATAGATCATGATCTTTTATTTTCAGAAAATTTAACTAGAGCAATTAACTTAATTTTACTGCCTGTAATAATGGCTTATTCTAATCAAGAATCAAAGTGCAGCTTTGGTATGTACTTGGATGATCCATGTCATGAACACAGACTCACCAGGAAGGTGGGTATGTATACCTTACATGAGCTGACAGATGAAACAAGGAAACTGCTATTGTGGAGAACAAAAGCAACTGTAATCAACCCAAATAGTGCTACTGTATGCTACCACCATGAAAAAATGTTTGGAATGCATTACCAACAAATGCAACGTAGCTGCCAAGATCCATGGAGAAATCATCGAAAGAAGATAAGTAAATATAGGTACTAATATATTTATATTTCATAAAGAAGTTTATATTGTAAATTGTAACCTAAATTAGCTATTTAATTTTAATAGGGTAGGCTATATACTGTGCTACTGAATGCATATGTTTTGAATATTTTATACGAATAGCCTATAACCAAATGTTGAGGTTTTAAAATTATTTTCCAATGTGTTTAGAGTTTACATTACCCTACTTTATTTGCAGAATCACTACAAATTATTGACAAAGACATAGCAACTAGACTGAATCTGATACCAGGACAGAAACTTTGCTCAACATGCTTCTCTAGAGCCAAGACGATTGAAGATGAAAAAGACTCAGGTAGTGATGAATATGTTCCAGAAGAAATAGTTAAGGAGACATTTGACGAAACGTTAGGTTCACTAGAATGCTCACCCATTAAGTATGTAAGAGCAAGAGATCGAAAGTTTTACGCGAAAAGGAAACTAAAGCAAATTGAAACATCAACAAAATCAAAGCTGTCAAAAGTACTTCATATGAAGCCTAGCATTTTGGATGAGGAAGCGGAGAAACCTATAGAGAGTGAGGAAGAAAAGTGTTATCAGCATATGATAGAGGAACTGAAAGAAAAGTGTAAAACTAGTACCAGACAAGAAAAGATACAAATTCTAACACTCCTTCCAATTGGTAAAACCTGGTCCAGAGAAAGAATTATGAAAGAATTTGAAGTGTCAGCCAGAATGGTTAATGCTGTGAGGGCCTTAAAGAGAAAAGAAGGTATCCTTCCTATAATGAGAAATAAAAAGAGTAGCAAGGGTATAAGCGATGAAATAAAGGAAAGAGTGATAGAATTTTTCCAAAACAATGAATATACTAGAGAATGCCCTGGTAAAAAAGACTACAAATCAATAAAACACCACAAGGGAAGGTTCACAAGCAGAAAATACTGTTGTTGACAAATATCAGAGAATTATATACGCTTTACAAAAATAAATATCCAAACGACAAAATCTCCAAATCAAAGTTTTTTGAACTGAGACCAAAATGGTGTATGGGTGTGGGGAGTAAAGGATCACACAATGTATGCATTTGTGAAATACACCAGAACTTTAAACTTTTATGTGAATCACTCCCCGTCAAAGTAGAATTAAGAGTGTTACTAGGGAAAATAGTCTGCAACACTGAAACCAGAAACTGCATGATTAATAACTGCAAAACATGTCCTGGTTTAAATGAATTACGGGATTGGCTTCTTACCATTTTTGAAAACAATGATTATGACATGGATGATGAGGTTTCCTTTAAGCAGTGGCTTCATACAGACCATACCCAACTGGTCACAATGACAAAAAGTGTTTCGAATGTAGTAGAAGACATATGTGAAAGTGCAAAGTGAAAGTAGAAGACATGTGAAAGTGCAAAAAGTTGAAAGTACACCATTTCATAGCAAAAGCCCAATCAAAATATTTGTCCGACTGTAAAGAAAACCTCAATGATTCTACAGCATTAGTGCTTGTTGACTTCTCTGAAAACTATAGTTTTATAATTCAGGATGCCGTACAAGGGCATCACTGGGACAATACCCAGGCTACCTTGCATCCGGTAGTCTGCTATCAAAAAGTTGATGGTGAACTAAAAGTTACAAATTTTTGTGTAATATCAGATTCACTTACACACAACACAACTGCAGTTCATTCTTTTTTATGTGAAGCCTTGAAATTACTTAAAAGTCAGAATCCTAAACTAAAACATATTTGTTACTTTAGCGATGGCGCAGCAAGTCAATATAAAAACTATAAAAACATCATTAATTCAGTGTTACATGAAAAATTTCCAACTAACATGTGAATGGAACTTTTTTGCCACCTCTCACGGAAAGAGCCCCTGTGATGGTGTTGGTGGCACCGTCAAAAGGTTAGTTGCCCGGGCAAGTCTACAAGCAACAAGTAAAGGTCACATCACCAATCCAAAAGAGATGTTCGATTGGTGCAAATCTAATATTAATGGTATACAATTTCTGTACATTGATTCAGCTAAAATTGAGGAAAATGCTAATTTATTTGAGTTAGAAAAAAGGTATTCCTTAATTAAGACAATCCCAGGAACCTGTTCATATCACTGCTTTAGACCTTCATCAACAGGCATTAAACTGTACAAAATTTCTAGTGATGAAAATTTCTTTAACGTACAACTTTCCTTCCTCAATGCTACACAAGAAAATGTGGCTTACCAATATAAACCTGGTACATATGTGGCCTGTTTCTATGAAGGTGACTGGTTTGTTGGAAACATAGTTGAAGTGTGTGATACTGAGAAGGATCTATTAGTAAATTTCATGAAAAAGAATCCTTTTAAATGGCCTGAACAAGAGGATGTTTGCTGGATTCCATTCCAACATGTTTTGTGTTCAATTGAACCACCTACAGTTGCTGGGAAAATGGGGAGACAGTACAAGTTATCAAATGATTGTTTATCTAAAATTGAGGAGTATTTTAAAAAAAGCCTAAGTAACTACAGACCTGTATCAAGCTGAATAATAAATTGCCAATTTATGGCTGTGAGGCCATGGAGTGTTGAAGACAATCAGACTTAAAGCCTGAGTACAATAATAAATTCCTGAGTCAGTGTCTAAACATAAGAGTTATTAGCTATATATAAGTTTACATACGAATTTACATAAAACAACACACATTAAAAAAAGAATATGAACTTATAGCCAATAATTCACATGCTTAAAAACTCAGGAATTCATTATTATATAGCTAAGTACTGTACACTTGTATTAAGGGAAGTAATACAACAAAGCTACTTAAATTTAAGGTTTTGTACTGAAAATGGTGGTTACTGCTAGTTTATCTGTACTAACTGCATAATTTAAATTACTAGGAAGTGCTTAAAGAGCAGTAGAACACGGTTCTACATGATTTACTTAGGTAGATCCAAGTATTGAGCCTACAAGCTGGTCCATCTGTTGTGTTAACTGCAAATGTAGTAATAATCTAGGTATATATTATGTCTTTTTTATGAGTAAAACTTATTTAGATAATTTAACATTTGTGAATTAACTTACCAAGTAATAAAATGGAAGTAAAATTACAATTCAATGTTGTAAAAAGAAATTTAAACATTTCAAAATTTTGAAAAAATTCAGAATTTTTCACAAAAAGTACTTTTCTTTGAATAGCCAAAACTATATGAAGGAGTTGAGTTGAGATCTATTCCTTAATATATGTTTTTGTACACATATGTATCTTTCTTTACTAGAAGTATCAACTCCCTGACTAATTTCAGACACCTTTATATTAAGCCCCAAAGTTGATATTAATTTTGCAAATTTTGTGAAAATATCAACTTTTGGAAATTTTTAAAAATAAAAATAAATCCTTTTTTGGTTATTTTTTATTTCTCATAAATTTACAACCCATAGAGACTATTAGGAGTATTAAAACAGCTGTGATTGATGTAGAACTAAAACTTTTGAAAATGGTAGATTTGTAAAAGTGGGAGGAATTGATGCAAGCTTCAAAATGGAGCCATGTTTAAGCCCTTGTAACTCAGAAACTATTTGCTCCACAGCCTTTTAGCTTGCAAAATTGAAAAGCCCACCAGAAGTTGTATTGGCATGACAAATTTGAAGCTTCTACTCCTATTAGAAGACACTTTTCAAGGCCTCTCAAAATGAAGGCATTGGCCGATCAAGCCCAACATGGGCATTTTTTGTCGAAGGTGGGGGCCATTTAAGCGACCATAAAATTAAACGTTTTTGACTGAGGAAGCTAAATTTTTAGATTTCAGCTATTGAATGGTGTATGAATCAACTCTGAAAATTTGAAGAAAATCGGAGATGGTCACCCGACCAACTTTCTGAAATCTGTACCAGTTGTATATGTGTCTGACTCTGACCAGTAGTGTTGGTTGTGTTTGCTTCTGGAGAAAGAAACTAAATTGTGTTTGCAATGCAGTTTTCAAAATCAATGTAACTAGTTTACTTTGATCATATTTTTCCTCACACAGAAATTTAATCACAAAAGTCGTATCCAACATTGTATTAAAATGACTAGGTTACCAGGTGGTGGTCGCAAGCAAGCAAGCGAGTGGCTTGAAGTGTCCCAAATAGAAAACTCGAGCAAAGTAAAGTGTAATCACTGTGGATTAGAGCTGACATCCAAGGTAGAATGTATTAGAGCACATCTCGGCAACTGTGACAATAGGAATCATCATGAAGATGTTGGATCAAAGGGAGGCTCAAGTCAATTCAAGGGTGGGACATTGTTATTTAGGGTTTTCAGTACCTATTTGGTATATCCAAGAGTAGCATATCAGTCATTATGAAAGTTAATTGCATTACAGTGATGAATTTAAAAAACTCATTTTATTTTCATCTTTCCTCATTATATTTTTATCCTTTATCAGATAGCATTATATTTTTATCCTTTATCAGATAGCATTATATTTTTGAAACTAATTGGCAGTAAGCTGCTGAAAATATTTATATCTTGATTTTAAATTATTAAAAAAAAAGGCTTCCAAGTAAAAAAAAAAAAAAAAAAAAAAAAAAAAACTGTATAGGTTTTTTTCAGACTGGGCTTTTTCAAAAAATACCTGTTTGACCCAATCTGATTGGGCCCAATCGTGCCAACCCTGCTGGTTGGTGCAGAAGAAATTTGAAATCAAATGCATGTGTGAAATAGATGTGCTAAACATATTACATCACAGCAGACACATGCATGACATCAGGGATTTCCACATGTACCAGTACCATACCAGTGAACACATTGTGCAAATGAAAGTAGTGCTAGGTACCTTTGAGAGTAAATAACTGAAAAACTAAGAATTTGCACAAGAAATGGCCGTTATATTTGGAATCAGTATAAAAAAACTGATTACAGTAAGGTTTCAATAATCTGGAAGTCAGTAATCCAAAAATTTTGGTGAGCCTGTGCTAGACACAGTGATGCCAAATGCCCAGAAAATTCTGGATATCTCACGAGTTTTTCTCTTAGAAAATAATAAAATCAGAAATTCTTACCCAAACTGAGAAATTTTGCCTAAAATAATCATATTATTTTTTTCATTCAACCTCCAGAAATTGTAAGGTAAAATACACAGAAATTTTCTCTTGGGGATGTGGCAACACTGGCTAGACAGTTTACTAGGCACCATTGTTGTGAACAGTGGAATCTGAATTTGTACTATTTATCTTTAAATAGCTATCTGTGTAATCATTAATTGATCTGATCATTAATTATGTCTAACACTGCACATAAAATTACTAATACTGTATTCTTTTAGTTTTTCTCAATTTACAGTAATTTATATGCGAGTCTCAATAATCCAAAAAGTATAAAGGAGTGTACTGTGACAAAATTTCTTGGTGTAATGCTAGATAAGAATTTGCAATGGAGTGATCATGTAAATTATATCATGAAAAAGATTTCAAGGAGCGTTGCTATAATGTTTAAACTTAGAAATGTAGTCCCTAAACAAGTTTTATTGACTCTTTATCATACTCTTGTTCTTCCTTATATAAGATACTGCACCCTTGTTTGGGGAAACTCCGTTAACAACGCATTAAATGGTATCTTTGTCATCCAAAAATGAGCACTAAGGTTATTATCTGATGCTGATTTCCTTGATCACTCTAGTGCATTATTTAAAGAGCTAAACCTACTAAAGCTCAATGATATAACCAAACTGGCACATTTTATTTACAAGTGTAAGAGCAAAATCATTAATTTGCAATGGGTAAATAGATATTTTGTAACTCATCAAGAAATCCACTCGTATCAGACCAGAAATAGATCAAAGCTTGTTATACCTCAATTTAGATTGTCTTCATCTCAAAAACTACCCATTTTCATTGGATTGAAACTATGGAATGACTTGCATGCCAATATAAAAAATATTGCGAATGTAAATTTGTTTAAAACCAAGTTGAAATCCCGATTAATAATGGGATACTAACAAAAATCTTGGATTAATGTCCACTAATAATGTTTAATATTGTCCATTAATATTGTAATACAGGTTTTAACTATTAATAATACTTATTTACTTATTTATTATTATTAATTTATAACAGCTAGCTGCTTATTTTTAATAAGAGCCTAGTAAAGCCTAAAGCTTAAGGGCCAAATTAAAAAAAGCTTCACAATTATTTATGTCATTGTAAAAATTATAAATTGTAAAAAGACTACTGTATTTATTTTATTATTAATAAAGGTTATTCAATTCAATTCAGAGTGAACTATTCTTGTTATATTTTAGCAGGTATTCGCTTCTATCCTTTTCACTCCAAAATTCTTTCATATTATTTTGCTTTTGGGAAACACCTCTCTAGAAATCTATAAGTGCAAGCACTGCTTCATTATTGAAAATGAAATAAATGAAAAGGCTTATTGGCAGACTAACTATAGTCCATATGACAAATATTATTAATACAATGACAGTCCATATACAGGCGTCCCCCATTATACGATCGTTCGGTTTACGATTTCCCGCGTTAACGATTTAAAAAAAGTACCCCCATCTTTCAATTTACGATTGCCTTATTTCACGTTAACAATCTCCAACTTGAAAGCATGTCTCAGAAAAGGCCAAGTGCTGGTGCTTCGGGTATTGCTAAGAAGCCTCGCAAGAGTTTGAGCTTGGAGGTTAAGCTTGACATTGTCAAGCATCACAAGAATGGACAAGGGGCTAATTCGATAGCGAAGATTCTTGGACTGGCTCAGTCCACTATGTCGACAGTGATCAAGAATTCCGACAAGATCCTGGCAGCTGGCGAGAATGTGTCGTCGTTATCTGCCAAGAGGATAATGAAGAGCCAGGATTCAACTATCCAAGAGATGGAGAGGCTTCTCAATCTGTGGATAGAGGATCAGAACAGGTGCAGGATGCCTCTCTCCACTGCCCTTATCTGCGCCAAGGGAAAGAAATTGTGGGAGGACGTCAGGCAGTCGAGAGGTGAAACCTCCGAAGCGTCATTTAAGGCGAGTTCTGGCGGGTTCGATCGCTTCAAAACACGCGCTGGTCTGCATAACCTGCGCCTGATGGGTGAAGCTGTCTTTTATTAATCACAATTTCTTACTTTCAGACACTTTTTGTACATAACAGTAAAATATATAGCAAAATAATAGTGGAATCTGCAAATTTTGGGGGTCTTCCAGAATGTTTGGGAACGTATCCCTATTTTTCCCATAAGGCCTTCAGTTCGATATACGATGGGGTTTTTAGGGACGCATCCCAATCGTATAACGGGGGACGCCTGTACTAAGGATAGAAATATATACAACTGATTAGAAATAATAGCTACTGTAATGTTGAAGTTAAGTGGAGCTACAGACAGACGTTTTTGTATCAAGAAGTCCATAGCTTAGAGCAGGGGTGGGGAACCTTTTTTCATTGGAAGGCCGCATTTCATTTAACCAAGACCTTATTAGGCCGCATTTCATTTAACCAAGACCCTATTAGGCCACATTTCATTTAACCAAGACCCTATTAGGCCACATTTCATTTAACCAAGACCCTATTAGGCCGCATGCTGAGTATTTAACATATACAGTACAACAAAATGTCATATTTTAGTCTACAATCTACATATTTACTAATTTTAAATCAAACTTGATAATACGTGAGGGTTTTTATAATAAATAAAAAGGCCGCAACTAGTACCCCAAAAGGCCGCAGGTTCCCCACCCCTGGCTTAGAGGATAATTGGCAGGACTCATGCATAGCTTGGTTGATCAGGTTGGTTGATTTTTTTAATTCTTTGCATTAGACTGTGTTGAGCATGTCTTGGTACCTCTGGGAAGCTTGGGACATTGTGGGTAGCAAACATTTGCGAAGCTAAGCATCTCAGGGATAATTTAAGTAAGTCTAAAAGACCTGTTGTACAGCAAATTTAGAGTCCTGCCAGAACCTTTTTTATAATTCACCCACAGTTGCTGTCCATATATATTACTGCAGAAAGTACGAAAGAGAGTCTTCAGCTTCACTTGTACAGAATCAAAAGTTCCTTATGGTCATATTTGCTTCAGCACACAGGCTTCGAGATTGTTTTCTTATATCTAAGTCATCACTCAAGGAGCTGGTAATAGTTTGACCCAAATACTTAAACTCTTGTACTTCCTCAATTACTTCACCATTCACTTTAAACCTTATACAGTAGATCCCCAATTTGAGTATTTTCGATTTGAGTACGCTCATCCATAGGCTCCTATTGACTCAACTTGAGTAGAAAACTCGATTTGAATATGCCAGTACGACTGAAGAACAAGCATTGGCCAGGGAGTCTGGTTCTGGATCAGATGATGGGGAGGAAATTGAGGAGGAATCAAAGAGTCTCACTGTTGCTAAGGCTAAGGAAGCCATTGAATACTGGTCTAAGCTTAAACCTATTGTCAACTTGCACCCCGATGTGGAAATCAGTGAACCTGTTTTATGCTTGTTTGAGGACAAGGTCATGAGCTACTTTAAGTCATTCATAGCAAACAGGCAGAAGCAACAGAAAATTGATGCTTATTTCAAGCCCTCAAGTCCCCAACCCTCTACCTCTTCCATGTCATTGGCTGTGGGCCTAAGAACGTCTAGCCCTGATGAGTTACCAGACATCATCATGGAAGGAGACTCTCCCTCCAAGCAATAATTCCTCCCCTCCATTCCTCATCTGGAACTTCCAGCACATCAAGCAAGACTCCTACAGGATTATTCTATTTTGTCTATATTGTACGGTATGTATTTTATATTCTATTCTGTCTATTTTTAATACAATTACTAAATTTCGTAGGCCAATTTCTATAGAAAAAGTAGGGGTGGGGTGAAATTTTTGGGTTTTGGAACGAATTAATTAATTCCCATAGGTTATTAAGTTCGATTTGAGTACATTTCAAATTGAGTACGCCATGCTGGAATGGATTACGTACTCAAATCGGGGGTCTACTGTATCAGCTGGCTGATTACAGCTTTTAGGATGAAATTGCATAACCTTAGTTTTTGTAACATTAAAAAGAATATCATGTTTCTGCAAATACACTTCACAGACTTTTAGTAGCTGATCCAGACCTTTAACAGAGGGACTTATTAACACCATATCATCGGCATAAACTAAGTTATTTATCCTTGTGTTATCTATACAACATCCCACTGTTGCCTCATTAAGTGAAGCAATTAATCTGTCGATATACACATTAAACAGCATAGGGGAGAGCAAGGAGCCAAAATACTCGGATAGTACATTGCCCCACCCATGACTCCAGATTTGAAAAAATTTACTGGAGCACAGCTCTGAATTTACTTTTTTTCCCTTACACCACTAGATAGGTTAATGATAGTAAACTCTTGAATTGATGACATACCAATTACAAATTGTTTTAGCTAAACATAATAATACAATAATGTACAGTTTATAACTCACCTTAAGTTTATTTATTCATTGCAGCAGCAATGTATTGATTTACACTTGCTTAAATGGGCTATGGAAATGTCATATTTGTTGCTTTTTGCTTTATTAGATTTGGATGCAACACTTGAACTTGAAGGCATATTTTGACTCTTCTCTTTATTAACCACAACAGCTTGGTGAGTTTCTTTTGTTAGGCGCAAAATTGCATTCAATGTCTTCTGGATTTGGGAATTTTCAAATTCCTCTAAAGCAGTTTTGTTAGTCTGATGCGCAGATTCCTCACTTACCTTTTGTTTCTTAGGTGGAGGAGAAGCACTTTCTTCAGTCTGTGAAACATCTAGTGAAAAAGTTTCATTTTCTAGATTAGCAGTTGATGAAGTTGGTTCATTTTTCTGAGGTCTAGCACTAGCACATTTTGTGAACAAACTAAATGACTGCTTTGCCGTATCTCTTTGCTGCACTTCATCCTGGTATTTCTTTACTGCAATATCTAAGCTGTGGGCCCAAACTCTGGGACCTCTTGTATTGTAACAAATATTTTTTTTGGAATTAAAATGTTCCTCCCAGTTTTGCTTCTTTGAATATTTGTTCTTGCATTGACCACAAAAGTAACCCCTTTTAACACCCTCACTTTTCTCTCCAACTTCATCAATATTAGGATCCATTATTGATTATTGACTACCTGAAAAAATACAAAATAAGTAAAAGTTAGTAAATATAGTATGGTAAAAGTAAGTAAAAGTAAGTAAATATAGTACAATGAAAGTAAGTAAAAGTAAGTGCTTTAAACTTAGTAAAAGTAAGGAAGAGTAAGTAAAAGTAGGTAAGTTAAAGTAAGTAAAAGTAAGTTTAAACTTAACTAAACTTTTCAATTCTAGAGTCATAGTGGATTACTTAAAACCGCACAAGTAATTATCTGGCCAATTTATCAAACCTGGCCGAGATCAATGGAACATAGTCCAATCCTGATAATTTTATTTTAAAAAAATATACGTTTTAATAAAATTTTAATTATCAAAACATTGAAGCTTAACAAAAAATAAAAATAATTGTTAAATATGGAATTACCAACTAAACTTAAAATAACTAAATTTGTAATTTAAAAAAATTGGTTTGTACAAGAACGTATACGCAAAAAAATTGCATAACGTCTAGCGGATGAACAAAACCCAAACCCAAATTTACTTTTTCTCATGGTCAAATTTACTGGAGCAATGCTCCCAAGATCCCAGGAATCTGGAGTCATGGCCCCACCTAACAGTGAAAGATTGGTAGGAATACCAAAATTTCAATAAATTTAATATGTACATGGGAACCTTCCTGTCTTCTAGTTTTGCAAATAAAATATTGTGGTTCACCCTATCATATGCCTTACTTATATCTAGGAAACAGCTATAAATAGTTGAATTACTGTCAATGTATTTAGATATTGTTTCTTTAAGTACATAGATACACAGGTCAGTTGAGTGTGACCTTTTAAAGTCAAACTGATTAGATGTCTATAGGAAATCATTTAATCAGTGTAACAAGAGTTTTTCTAGTAGTTTCGAGAAGCAGAAAGCAATAGCAATAGGCCTGTAATTATTGCTGGACAGAATGTCTTCGTACTTATTTTTGACCAGGGGTAAGATATATACCTTCATGAACTCTGCAGGGATATAGCTATGAGCCAGCATGGCTGATAGGAGCAATGATATATGCAGACATACTACGTCATTTGCATATTTTAAGTGCTCATTCGATAAGTCATCTACCCCTGATGCAGAACCAGTCTTTAACTCTTTAATTTACCTCTTTACTTCAGAAAATGATATCAAAGTATTTTCCCTTGTCCCTCCCACAATCGTTTCGCTGCAATCTATCTTAAGATTATGCCTACTCACTGTTAAGAATGTTAGAGTAATGGTTTTTCCACAGCTTTGCAATTTCATCCTCCCCGGACACCCCATCGATTGTCGGAGGGAGGACATTTTTGACACCCATTTGATTCTTAACAAATTTCCAAAATTTGTTATTGTTATTTATGCGAGCTTCACAGGCTTTTGATGCTCGAATAGACTCTTCTTCCAGTTTACATTGCCTTATGGCCGCCTTATACTGACCCTGACTTCTACACATATTCAAGTATACTGGTCCTAATCTGGGTCTACCATGAAAGCACCACCAATCATAGGCGTCTTTCGATTCCCTCTTCAGGGGGCAATAAAATCATTCCATCCAGGAATAATCTTAGTATGATAGTTGTGATTTAATCAGGGGCTTCCTGCTTCTCTTAACAGGGATATTATCTTACTATAATACCTATCTATAGTTTACAGTGAGAATCATTTGAGCAAGGATTATTACAGGCAAGGTGCAAAATTTCTAAATTATTAAAGAGATGACTTGTTCTGTCTTTGTATTCTCTTCTCTGCTGCATCGTAATTTTGGACCAATCGACGCGATTATTCTTACCTATTCAGTTCTTGTTAATATAAGTCTTGCGCATAAATTGGTAACGTTAATTAATATTTCTAATGGTCTATGATCAGAAAGAAGGAAATCACGCAGAATATGAACTCTAACAATTCGATCCTTTAAAATTTAGATTATTACTAGTGAGACAATGATCAATCCACCTGGTGGTACCACTCATATCACTAACGAAACATCGTATGTAAAATTACCACTGGCTACTAGGGCGGAGTGAAAAACTCATTTTTCGAATTTTCAAATTGGCTAGTGTGGAAAATGTGTGGAGTAGTGAGGAAATAAGCTGGTATAAATTTAAAATCATAACATTAATATCTTCAGGTGCCACAATGACCTTCAATATTGAAAAAAATTGAAAAAAGCAGATTTTAACCAATAATTACAGAAGAGTCCACGATGCACAATAGACAAGAATTTATTCACACTTGTATAAAAATAGCTGTCAACCTTTAAAAAAAGTTTCTATTCTCTAAAAACAGTTTTCTATAGTCAGCTCACTCAGCTGTCACGTGAGTACCTCGGTTCAGTGTAGCTGTCGCTCTCGTAGCAGGTGGGTGTTCTGTTGTTGGCGTTACTCAGATAGTCTAAACTATATTTCTTATATATTTTGCATTTCTGTATTGTGTTGCCCTAAGTTTGCCATGTACTATTAACTGAAATTAACGTATAATTGATATTAGCTCTTTCTTTTTCAGATTTGTATACTTTCAAAATGTCTCGAGTTTGTGCAAAATCAACCAGGGCCTCAACTGAGTGCCCCATGTTTGGTATGGGGGAAGATTTGTGGCACAGGAATCTTCCTACATACGAAGGAGTTTTTAAATATTACTTGTTTGTAAGAAACGATTTGAAACAGAATACTAATAAAGATCCTTCAATATCTCAAATATTAGAACAAGTTGTTGATAAATTGAAAACAATTTGGGAAAGTGCTTCCGTTCCCAATTCTGTCAGACAGGCGAATTGAAACAATGTTCAGAAGCTACCACGAAAAATATCGTGTCATTATGAAGCCATACCAAAGCAGAAAAAATTCTGAAGCTTACAAAGCAAAGATTGATATGTTCAAAAAAGAAGCACACACGAAACTTTTTGACATTGCAGCGTGCAAGTGCAAAGTACTAACACAATGTTCTTGTCCCAAAGAAAAAACGGTTCCAAAGGAAGAAGTGACGTTCCTCTTAGATCAAAGGAGTGAAAGAAAACTGTTTATTGATAGAGTAGATATTACACTCTCAAAGAAAAAAGCATCTACGTTGCTAAGAAAGCAAAAAGAAGCTGTGAGGCTCACCAAAGAATCTTCACAGGAGAAATTGCAGGATACAAATGTTGAATTATCATCATCGACATCAAATAGTGAAAGTGAATCTGGCGAAATAGACGATACATTTCCAGAGCCAGTTAGCTCGAAGAGAAAGCTCGAACAACCTGAAGAACAATTATTCAAGAAAAGGAAAACTACAAATCTACCTTCAGTGGCTACTGCTTGTGACAGGACTGCAGTTTCAGATCGAGCTGCAGCATTCATTGTTAGTGCAGTATTGCAAGATATTGGAGAAGTTTCTATTGACAATACATCTGAAGTAGTGGATAGGAGTAAAATCAGAAGAGAAAGACAAAAGAAGAGATCAGAAATTATGAAAGATCAAAATCAGGTCCCAATCAGAGGAATCTATTTTGATGGTCGAAAAGATTCTACACTCTTCCAAGAAAAAAAAAGAGTCCAAAGTATATCAGAAGAAGGTAACAGAAGAACATATCACTTTAGTGAGAGAACCTGGTTCAGATTATTTGGGCCATTATTCTGTGAATTCTGGATCAGCTGAAGAAATATGTAAAGGAATGTTTGAGTATATTGGAAATAATGACATGAACCTGGAAAACCTTGTTGCCATTGGATGCGATGGTGCAGCAGTCAACACTGGAGAAAAGGGAGGCGTTATAAGGCTTATAGAATTGAAGCTGAAGAAGCCAGTTCAACATTTAGTGTGCCAGCTCCATGCCAATGAATTGCCATTACGCCATTTAGTTGCAAAGCTGGATGGAAAAACATCTGGCCCCCGCGGATTCACCGGTCCTATTGGCAGGGAATTAGAGAACTGTGAGAGTCTTCCTATTGTCGAGTTTGAAAGGATTGATGCTGAGGAACCAACTGTAGACTGTGAAGATCCTAGCACCGACCAAAAATATCTAATTGATATTCATCAGGCCATAACAAAGGGATATATTGCTCTCCAGATCTTGCTCATCGTAGTCCAGGCAAAATGGCACATTCACGATGGCTGACTACAGCAAATCGTTTGCTTCGTCTATACGTTTCAACTGTAAGTCCATCTGAGAACCTCATGAACATTGCTTCTTTTATAATGAAGGTCTACATCCCAATGTGGTTTTCTATTAAGCAAAGTACGTCTTTTGTCAATGGCTCAAAACATGTTTTCAAAACTATTGAACTAACAAGAACACTGAATGACGAAGTAAAGGATATTGTAAACCCTGTCATACAAAGAAATGCATTTTTTGCAAATCCAGAAAATATTCTAGCATCAATGATTCATGATGACCGCAGCGCCATAAGAGAATTAGCGTGGAGGCGAATAAAGAAAGCAAGGCAAACAAACAAGGAAAAAGTTGTGAGGCGTTTCACAGTACCTGTTATTCAATTTGAAGCTACTGATTATACTGATTTAATTAATTGGCAAAAATGCATTGTCACTGAACCACCTGTGACAAGACACCTGACAGAAAATGAGATTGAAGAATTCATAGAAAACAAGAGTACCCCTCCATTCGAGAAATTCCCTTGTCATACACAAGTAGTAGAAAAAATGGTAAAATTAGTGACTGAAGCATCATCAAAAGTATTTGGATTGAACGCGCGAGATGGCTTCATAAGATCAACACTTCAGTCACGTAAAAAAATGCCATCATTCGAAAGTAAAGCTGAATATAAAGTTTAAATAAAACGTTAATAGAAAAAAACATGCGCAAGGATGGGTGGTTGGGAGGGCATGGGTGGAGCTCGACACGCAGCCACCTCCTCGTGGTGAGTTCTGGATTATTTAGATCATTAATCAAAAGAACATTGATCTAAATAAACTAAGAGCTGCGTAATTCAGTAACTATTTTGGTAATTGGAACACTTAATATATAATAATAACAAGTAAGTTTCAGTTATTGTACTAATGCAGAATATAAGAAAATCATTATATTTCACTTTTTTCGACGGCTTTGTGGCACCTGAAGATATAATTTCGCAGGACTAATATTTATGCACAGTCATTATCTATAGCACCCACATATATTTCGCACTAGCCATATTTGAATTTCGAAAAAAAGTTTAAAAACCTCATTTTCGATCCGCCCTACTGGCTACCCCTAATACATCTACATCACTTATACTTAAGTTGGCCGACTCGCACATGTTACCCAATTCTACAAAGAATTCCGAGTTCACATGTGCGTTAAAGTCCCCCATTATTATACAGTGAGAATATTTGGGGTTATCTGATAATGACTTAATTTTGTACAGCAAATCAATGTATTCATCTCGATTACTACCGTTGTTATATGGTAAGTAGCAGTTTACAATTAATATGCAATCATTGTTCACTTGTAATTCAATGCCTAACAACCTTACATTATCGCTTGTTAAAAATTTTATGTTTTGACAAATTTTTCATTAAGAAAGCACCACCACCAAAAGGCCTACCTTACATTAATTCATCTGAGAAGTCAACTGCTGATGACGCGGCATGGTACATAAAGTCATCATGTTTGGTAGAGAGGAATTTTAGTTCTTGCTTAGGTAGCCAGTGTTCCTGCAGGAGTATCAAATCTGCACTGTCGCAGATTTTATGAACATCTGCAGTTAAATTCCTCACTGAATTTGGTAGAGAGGAATTTTAGTTCTTGCTTAGGTAGCCAGTGTTCCTGCAGGAGTATCAAATCTGCACTGTCGCAGATTTTATGAACATCTGCAGTTAAATTCCTCACTGACCTTACATTATATGAAACTATTTTCAACAAGTTATCCGCCATGACTGATAGAGAATTTATTATTAGTAAGATTAATATTATTTTACACAGTACAACTTTCAGGCATTACCGTTAGGGCGCCTATTATTATTACTATTATTATTATTTTATTTTGCCTGTTATCAAATCTCCTGGAAGATGCCATTATTATCGTACAGCACCATAGACCTTGTTAAGCTTATTTCTTTTTTAATTTTATTTCTTTTCAGGTACAGGCAATAAAATAAGTTTTTTTTAACTAATTTCTGAATTCTTTTATGTAAAAGAGCACAGGGCCTTTTAGAAATGAAAGAATTACACCAGTACACATTTGAAAACTTGTCGATCGATTTTTACAAACTAGTTGGTGATTCTATATAATTTGAGTGCGCTGATCTCAAAAATATAGTTAGTTTTTCCCTATCACGTATGGTTTTCGTACTACATGGTGTGTCATAAATCCCCCATTTATCCCCAAATGTGAACCATCTTATCGAGACCAACATTGGATTGCACATGCTAAACCATAAATTTTGTTGTTGTAGACTACAGTAACGCTTACATAATAATGTAGGATAAATACAAAGGTGGGCAGTTGCGGCGCAACTTGCGGCGCAACATTTTTGGTTGCGCTTGCGCTTGCGGCGCAACTTTTTGAAAAGGGTTGCGCTTGCGCGTGCGGTGCAACTATTTCAGCAGAGTTGCGGTTGCGGCTGCGGCGCTACAAAAATCGTTGCGCGTGCCCACCACTGGGTAAATATATATAACAACCAGTCCCGTTCCCAGCAAAATACTCTCTCCCCTCCCATCAATGGGTGGTTAACATTTGGGGACAGATGAGGTATTACAACACCCCTTGTAGCACGAAATCTTTAGGTGATAGAGTAAAACCTAATTAAAGCAGAATTAAATAGCTCCTAGCTCTTGGACAAGCATATTGCTTGTTTATGAAAGAATAAAAAAATAACTGAAAGAAACAAAATATATTTACCTTCTTTACTTGCAAACATTTCAGGACTTATTCCAAAGACTTATGACTACGAAGGTAGATCTGACTAATGACGACTAAACCGGTGCTTCTTTGATGTTTTCTTATGCTGTGCGTTAGGCTGATCTCGTTGCAGACACCAGCAGTAATCCGCCATCATATTTGTATGCCATCTTCCTTGATATCTTCTTTCCATGGTTTTGATGTCCTGGTGAAATCGTTCCCCTTGCTCCTCACTGACATCGAGATTTTCGGAAAAACGGTCAAGATGCGAAAATAAGAAGTGAACTTTCAGGCTCATGTTGCAGCCTAAGGCGCAAACCTTTTAAGCATATTTTCCACCAGTCTTTCATAATTTTGGCTTTTGTAGTTTCCCAAGAAGTTTTCAACAACATCTTTGAAACCAAGCCATGCTTCTTTTTCTTTATTGGTCATTGTGTTCAGGAAATGATCGTCTGTCAATAACTTTCTAATCTGAGGACCTATAAAAACACCTTCCTTTATTTTCTCGTAGCTAATCTTTGGATATTTTGAACAAATGTACTTGAAACACACCTTCTCTATTCAATCCTTTGACATACTGCTTCATCAAGCCTAACTTAATGTGCAAGGGTGGTAGGAAGATTTTATTTGGTTCAACTAGATGTTCATGTAAAATGTTCTTTGATCCTGGGGTAAGATTCTCTCTAGGAGGCCAAGTTTTCCTCTTCCAGTGCTGGTCACGTGCTCGACTATCCCATTCGCAGATGAAACATGGCATCTTATTGTATCCTGATTGCTGCCCAAGTAACATGCAAAGGACTTTGAGATCTCCACACAATATTCATCTGTGATTTTGATACTGAATTTTTTCCAAAAACAGTTTCATGTTATCATAGGTTTCTTTTAAATGAGTAGAATGGGCCACTGGGATTGATGCATATTTGTTACCGTTGTGCAGTAACACTCCTTTTAGACTGGTTTTAGAGGAATCTATAAACAACCTCCAGTCACTGGTTTGGTATTCGATGCCTAGCTTGCACACTAATCCTGTGATGTCCTTGCAAAATACCAAGGGACCATCTTCTTCGAGAAAAGGCACGAAGTCTTTCTCACGATTTCTGTACCAAGCGAAGTATGTGTCGGATGCCAATAAATTGTTCTCCTGCAATCTAGACCCCAAAAGTTCTGCAGATTCCTTAGGCAGATTCAAATCCCTGACTAAGTCATTTAGTTCGGCTTGGGTTAATGGTTTAGGATCTCGGTCAGCTGTTGGCTGTTCATAAACATCATCATTGTCTGGATTTGGAGCTGAATCAGAATCTGAATTGTATTGATCCAGACTCTCGGGTGGGCGAAAAATAGGAACTTCTGGACCATGGGGTACCGGCCTTATTGCAGATGGAAGACTTGGGTATTGAAGGCTCTCTTTATTCTTTGCATTATAACCTTTAACATTGCAAGAACAGAAGTAGCAGTCGTCGGTATGGTTTCTAGGCTCGCGCCATACCATAGGGATCCTAAATGGCAAACTTTTCTTTTTACCTTTGCTCCAATTCCTTAGTGCCGCAACACACGTAAGACAAACCTTGCGTGGAGCCCAACTTTTGTCTTGATCTCCTAATTTAATTCCAAAATAAGCATGATAAGCTCTCTTAATGAAGGTCGTTACATTTGTCCTTTGTTTTACAACAACATACCGACCACAAATATAACAAAATATGTCTGGACTATGGGTACATCCTCTAGAAGCCATTATTAAAATTTTAAAGACGTAATGTTAGAATTATCCATCTGAAAAATATGAAAAATCGAAATTAATTAAAGATAAAAAAGGTAAAAAATTACAAAACGCCCCAAAATTGTTTTGCTAATAACTTTAAAACTGTGGGTGATAGAAAAAAACTGGTAGCATTTTTGAATTCAGCGCAGCGAACTGCTTCAGAATCACAACTCAAAATAAAGAAATCGATTTTCATGCAGACCGGTGTTATTCACCGAAAGTTTTTTTTTTAATTTTAATTTGAAAGTCAGACATATTCAGAAGTAGGCTAGCCTAGGCTATACAGTCAAGTGTGTAAGAACAAGGGGGTGGGTCGGAGGACATTGGCTCACCCGCTTTTTAAAGTGGGTAGGCCAACAATGGAAACTGGTCCACCCACTTTTCAGCTCTGAAATGGAATTCAGTTGAACATGAAATAATGCGTTCTGCGATAAAATCACAGGAAATTGCTGATCATAAATTAAAAAATAATTCATTCCTACGCCCATGGCTATACTTGAATTTGTACTTATCGCAGGCATGTCATTAGTATTTCCATTTCTTTTCATTCAGTATAGGAACTTCATTCGGACTGTGAAACACAAGTTTATTTATGCAGAAACTTGAAATATATTTACAGTATTACGTCGATACAATATATGAGAAAGAGAAAACTTCATCAACTTGAGTAGTCTAAGCAACATCATCCTGTTTGCATACACGTTTTGTGTTTCGTATTTATCATTTATTACAAAATAAATCTTTTAGAACTTGAAGAGCCTAATCACTTTGATTAATCAATAAAGTAACATAAATATCATCAACTGTTGCCACAAAATAGAAGTCAACATCTTCCTTCCTTGAATAATCAATTTTAAAATTAGAAAGAGCCGTTTTGAGCAGAAAATTGAGATTTATTCATAAAAAAACCTCTGAACACTTAGCTAGAACAACGTGAAAAAAGTGTTAGCAGCTGACGAGGAAGCTTCTAACAGTGGCTGTATCCTCCAGCGCGGGACATGTCAACGCGAAGAAGAGGCGACGTTAAACCAAAACATCAACGCGCTGGTGGCCAAGCTTCCTCAAATCTCCGTGCAGCGGGCTCTCTACGGTTGGCCAGACTGGCAGTCGACGGCTTGTTGCGTGGCACGGTCAGAGTGCCGATCGGCTCCCGGTGCCGGACCTATTCTCAGCGTGCTATTTTTTCATTTACGAGAAGCAATTGCGTGCTCCCCGGACTACTCTTACTCTCTGGTGACATTAAGACTAATCCAGGCCCCACTACAACACACATGTCACCATATACAAAGAAATAGACACAATAGCACCATGAGACGCATACAGAAGTATAATATTAACATATTACAGTACAACGTAGATGGCCTCACAAACAAAATCATGCAGCTTAGGGAATTCGTACACAAACAAAACATTCACATAGCATTTATACAAGAAACAAAACTAAAACGCACACACAAAACACCCACCATCCCTGACTTCACGGCGATCCGTCAAGATCGTACTGGGTAACGGGGATGGACTCATCACTTACATACGTAAAAGCATTAGCTACACCGATGCCACCCAAAACATTACAGACACAATCCAAGCAGATAACACGATAGAAATACAGGCAGTTAACATTAAAACACGTGCAAAACACACCACACTAATCAACATTTACATCCCACCAAATAGTTCACCTCAGGTGCCAGCCAATTACAATCCACAGTTACACAATATGGCCTCTCTCACTAATGTCATCTTAGGAGGAGACTTCAACGCTAAAGACACTAGTTGGTACCTGCACAACCAAAGCAATACCAGAGGCGCCAACATAGCCACACAACTAAACAGCCTCTTCATTCTTAACAATCAGAGCTGGGCAGTATTTAAATACATTTGTATTTAAATACGTATTTAAATACATTTGTGTATTTAGAACTGTATTTATAAATACATTGTTTTTCATGTATTTAAATATAGTATTTAAATACTTTAATGAGTATTTAAATACAATGTATTTAAATACTCAAAATATAAAAATGTAAATACTTTTACTGGTTTAATACACGTTCTGTACTAGCACAGTACGACGCGCCGACAGTGTAGTACAGCATGGTTCATGTTTCAACGTGTCAGTTCAATCAGTTGTGTGCCACTCTTAGTCGAAAGTGGTTGATTTCTTTATCGTGTGCGTGTCATGGCTTCAACAAGCAAATTTGTATGTATTTAAAATGTATTTACAAATGTATTTAAATACAATTGGTGTATTTTGTATTTAGTATCTAAATACATTCGTAAAATGAATTTAGTATTTAGTATTTAAATACATTTCTCCCATGTATTTAGTATTTAGTATTTAAATACATTCAATGTATTTATTGCCCAGCTCTGTTAACAATACAGAAGAACATACACACATACCACATCAAGCAGGATACTCAAACTCCTCCCCAGACATAACGCTCCCGTTCCCCCTCACTAGCAACACATACACACTGGAGAACAGAAAAAGAACTGTCATCAGACCACCTGCCCATCATCATTACAACACGTTCTACACTCTGCCCCAACAGCCTTAGGCACACTTACAGAAATTACAGGAAAGCTGATTGGGGACAGTTCAAAATACAGACTGAAGAACAATTCATCACATTAAACAGCACACCCATCATAAACATCAATACAACGCTCAAGACATTTAATCAGATCATCAATAATGCAAACAAATACATACCTGACGGCAACATTAGGAAATACAACCCAAATTACACTAGAGAAATAGCCCACCTCATAAGGCAACGTAACAACCTCAAACATAACACACAAACACTACACACAGAAACCATAAAACAACAGATACAACAGCTTAACACAGAAATAAACAACAAACTCAAAGAAAAACAAACAGAAACATTTAGGGAATTCATAACAACACTAAACCACTCCACAGATACATCTAGGCTATACAAGACTATAAACAGCATTACCCACTCTAACAGCGGCATTTACACCTCACACGCGGCTATCTGTCGCAGCCAAAATAATATCCCAACATATACACAAGCTAACATTCTAGTTAATCACTACGCAAAGATAAGTCACTTAAACAGAGACAACAACCAGAAACACGCAGACAGACAAAAGAAAACCTACAGACTCGACACGACCATTACACCCTTCAATACAGACCAGACCACCAAGATCATCAAAAACATTAAGAATTCGAAGGCTACTGGACCAGACAACATATCTAACATACACCTTAAAAACTTGGGTCCACAGGGAATACTAGCTCTCACAAGTATCAGCACATATTCATACCAACACTGTATTATTCCTGACATGGAAACAAGGTAAAATTATTACACTACTCAAACCAAACAAAACTCCAACAGAACCACCTTCCTATAGACCCATTACTTTACTATGCACACCTTCCAAAGTAACAGAAAGACTAATCTTACAAATCACTAACCCACACATACCACTGTCGCCTACTCAACATGGATTCAGACCTCACCACTCAACCACGACATTACTCACTAACCTCACGCAGCACATCATGGATGGCATTAACTCCAGACGACCAGCTCAACGTACACTATTAGCAACAATAGACATTAGTAAAGCATTTGATGCTATCCCACGCTTCCCTCTCATAAACAAAATACTCAACACAAACATGCACAATAACACTAAAAGATGGTTGAGCAACTATCTTACAGAAAGATACTCACATGTCACATTTAATGGCAAGTCATCCCAAAACAAGCTTTTTCCGAACGGGGTCCCTCAAGGCTCTGTTCTCTCACTAACACTCTTCAACTTATACATGCATGACATTCCAACACCCATAGATAACAAGCTTGCCTTATCATCATATGCAGATGACATCACTCTAACATCCACCCACAACAACATCGACACCGCTACAAATATACATAAATAGTATGCAAGACTGGCTCACACACAATAGACTCAAAGTAGCGTCCACAAAATCAACCATCACCTTGCTTACAAGCAATACAAAAGAACACCAGATAACTCCACAGCTTACACTAAACAACACCAACATTCCACACACTCACAGGACCAAAATACTTGGGGTCACATACAACACATCATTATCTTTTGCAAACCACATTCAGGACGTTAAAAACAAATATACGTCAAGACTTAACACGCTTAGGGTACTAACAGGCACAAACTTTGGACACCAGCAGGAAACAACATCACTCATATACAAACAATATATTCGCTCAGTTATGGACTATGCTAGCCCATGCTGGGCACCCATTATCTCAAACACACACATAAACACCCTACAGACAATACAAAACAACGCACTTCGTATCAATATAGGATGCACTCAAACAACACCAATAGAACACCTGCACACACAAACAAAAATACTGAAAGTTAGGGAACATTTAGACATGAGGGGAACACAATTCATGGCAGCAGCGACAACTAACCCACAACACCCTTGCTACTACATGTACAATCATGCACCGACACCTCGCACCATTAAGGTAACACCAGAGAGACATTATAACCAAATACTCCATTCCATACCACGCCCCACAGACATCACACAGTACAGAAAACACACACACACACACACCTAACCCACAAAGCACTGACACGACTCGGTCTAAATGCGGTCCTAGGTGCGAAGCTGCTACCCATTAACAGGTCAGATATCAGCCTGAGCAAATCGGATCGAGTTAACTTAGCACGATTCCGATGTGGACATCACCCCAACTTACGGACATATAAACACAGACTAGACACCTGCCACCTGTGCCAGGACACACCACAAACAATTGAACACATTATGACAGACTGTACCGCTCTAGCACAACAACGAACACAACACAACATCACGAGTGCGCTGAACCTCTATTCACTCCGGAGAGGGCGATCGGTTACCTGCGTGCCGCCGGCTTGCTCGATCAGGGTGGGCTGATCGGCTAAACAACAACAACAACAACTTTCGGACTGTTTCATGAGCTTGCAAAATAGGGCTGATATTTATCATCGTCAAATACTGCAACTGGTTAAACTCATTAAAGTGTACGAGTAGACCTACATCTTTTAGTCCAGGACGAAGCACAACAATACAAAGGTTTCCGAAATAATTTACACACACATATACAATTTTATATGTATATATATATACAGTGGTGGGCACGCGCAACAATTTTTGTAGCGCCGCAACCGCAACCGCAACTCTGCTGAAATAGTTGCGCCGCATGCGCAAGCGCAAGCGCAACCAAAAATGTTGCGCCGCAAGTTGCGCCGCAACTTTTTGCGGCGCAACTGCCCACCTTTGCATTTAACGTATTCTGCAGTGGTGGGCACGCGCAACAATTTTTGTAGCGCCGCAACCGCAACCGCAACTCTGCTGAAATAGTTGCGCCGCACGCGCAAGCGCAACCCTTTTCAAAAAGTTGCGCCGCAAGCGCAAGCGCAACCAAAAATGTTGCGCCGCAAGTTGCGCCGCAACTGCCCACCTTTGTATATATATATATATGATTGAACTCAGAATGGTCCCTCAGGTTTTTCATGATATACACAAACCGTGCATGGAAAAAGGAACCAGTAGCGGCTCTTGACTTTCAGTTATGGGGGTGCTGCCTCAGAAATTGCGAACAATTGTGTCGATTTTATATATATATATATATGAGAGAGAGAAAGTCGAATAGATAAATAGATAACTACTCAGTCATAAAACTAAGTAAAATAGTATCATAAAATCAATTATAGGGTATTTACGCTTAACGGGTAATTTCGAATTTGCCAAAAATTTTATTTATAAACGAATTCCATTCTTCTGTTTTTATTCTGAGCGAGAAAATATTCTAAGAAATGAAAGCTATATATTGTAAATAATCCAATTATTATATAATTAACTTCAATCTCACGACAAAAAATAAATGATAACGAATCATTGATAAATGGAATTCGGAAATTAAATTTCGAATTAGCAAACGATACAGCAACACAACTACCACGTCAAACAAACAAATCGGCACTGCTCTGTCCACAGTGCTTTGGATCCTCTTAAACCCGCGATTCTGACTCGGTCTTCGTACGTCCGCCACCGAAGTTTCAAGCGTTTCGAACAAAATCTGGAACTGTTAAGTACGCAGTTCCACGGGAAGGCTGAAGCTACTTTCGTGATTCATTCGTTCGGCATTGAAATAGTTTAAGGAAAAAAGAATATAATCTGATTTAAAAACTCAAAGTTCATTAAAAAAAACAATCAGAGAAGCTATTTTAAATATTTAAATATAAAGATCATAAGATCATGGGGGTGCTGCAGTTCCACAGTGCCTACCTGCGAGCCGCTCCTGAGTCCTTTTCTTCTGGGAAAATTAAATCCACTATAGTCTGAATAAGTAATGGTATATATATATATATATATATTATATATATATATATATATATATAAGCAAGTTGTGTGTTTTGTCTGTAAAAGAACGCAGGCATGAAAATCTTGTGTTAAGATTTGTAAAGTTTAAGATTTTCATGACTATAATTTTATTGACCAAATAATTGAACCAGTAATTGGGGGGACCTATATATATAACTGTTTGTCCCACCCTAAAAACACGGAAATGACTCCTCGAAAGAAAGAATTAATTATTAGGTAAAAGTTGCTTAAAATTAATCGAAACCTACGGGAAAATTATTAATGCCCGGTTAGGTCAACTGTACGCCCTTGACGATTGGTTAGGTTAAATCATGATATTTTCGTTAAAATGTCAAGGGCGTTATATATATATATATAATATATATATATACTTTACAACTTACAAAGGTTCCGCGCGATGATTCCTCATTTCGCGAAGGTCAAGCTTGTCGCCCCTCCTCTCCCTATATACAGGGTGTCCCATAAGTCCGGCATCATAGGAAAAATTCATATTTTTCTATTTCTACAAACCATAATTCATATTTTTCTCTTTCTACAGGCCATAATGTCTGTGAGCAAGGAAGAACGAATCCAGATAATTCTACTCATAGGAAATCGGAAGAGACTTTGCAACAAGTCTGCTAACACAACTCTGTGTTATTGGCTCGCGGTCTGGATGCAGTCTGTTAAATTCAGCAGCGGCCCGGAAATGTCCCAACGAAAAACCGAGTGGATGAGAGAGAGGACGAAATAACGAATAACAGCATAATAACGAACAACAATTTAATAACGAATAACAATATAAACAATATAATACGGAAGGAAGACATAGATGAAAGCAAAGAAATAAGTAAAAGTTGCGAAGTAGTCAAACTGTCCAATGAGCGAAATGATAAAAAGATAATAACTAAAAACGTAGAAAATAAACAGCCAAAGAAAAATAATGATAATACCAAAATTAAGAACTTTGAAAATAATAAGAAAACAAGAAGTAGAAGCGTAGAAAATATCGTATGTAAATACTACGCGAAAGGGAACTGCAGATATCGGGATGGGCAATGCATATATGCACATCCCATATTATGCAACGCGCATTACACAAGTGGATACTTCAAATTTGATAAGAAATGCAAGTTCCACCATCTTACGGTTTACAACACCTATGCAGCATATGGGAGTTGCAAATACAGAAAAAAATGCCGTTACCACCACCCTCAAAGGAACGCAACGAGTGAACAAGAAAAACGAACATCAAAGAAGGCTGCGTCTAAAAAATTGGCACTCAACACAATTCAGCTGCTAAATACTATCCACCAATTACAAAATCAGCCGACAAATATAGGAATCCTAGAGCCTGACAGAAGGCACGCACAAAGGCACTTCATGCGTTATCAGGACAAAAGGTACCGACAGAGATAAAAAGAGGTAAATTCTCGGAGGACCACAAGGCAACGAAACCGGCACCACGATTGGAAAACAAATCGGAACCACCTGTATGCGAAAATGATAGAGAGAAAAAATAATCCTAGCCAACATTCAGGGCCTTAAATCAAACCATTCCCCGAACAAAGTTTTATGCCTGAAAGGACTCGTGCAAGAAGCCAGAGCAGACTTTGCCTGCCTCACGGAAACTCATCTAAAGGACTGCCAGGCGAACTGTGAAAATTATGAGTACTGTCTGACAAAAAAGAAATATAAATTGACAACTATAACATCCTCCGAGCCAACAGAACAGTGAGACGTAAAGGAGGATGTGCTATCTACACACACAAAAGGCATATGGCAGAAATGACTATAAGTACTTCAAACAGCTACGTAGAATGTGTAGCAGCAAAAGTTGAAAAATTAAATATGGTAATAATTGTAGTGTACAGACCCCAAACACGTCAACCTCAAAATATTCAGATTCCATTACAGAGGTAAGAAAATGGATAAAAGATCTACACTCTCCAACCCCAAATATTTTTCTCTGTGGTGATTTTAATTTCCCATTCATGAAATATAAAAGGATAGGAAAAATATATGTATACACCAGGACAAGGGGGGCACACGAGAAGACCAGGAGCAGGTAAAAATGCTATTAGCTCTAGCTGATGAATTTATGTTAATGCAAGAAATAACAAAACACAAAAAAAAACAACTGCCTAGATTTGGTATTCACAAACAACAGTAATCTAATTGATAAGGTAGAAATATCCCCAACTACGATATCGGACCACAACATCATTGAAATAACAACTAATATAAAGGCAACAGGAAAGGAAAGAACACGCACGGTCTACAACACCCATTGGGGTAAGTTGTGAGAATTTCGATTAGGCAACATCCTACGTCACATTGCTACGGGAATTAATTCAACTGGTAGATACGTGAGAAGGCAGGGACTAAAACTCACAATCTCACCCCTTGCATAGATGTTACCTACCTGTTGAAACTTACAAGATTTTGGGCGCCTTCAGAGCCCAATCTGCAACCTTCCATCTTCTACTTATTGCCGATCGCTAGCCCTATGGGCCGCCATAGGCACCGGGGAGACAGTTGCTCCGACGAGCCGAGGCGTTGGGCGCGCGATTGATGGAAAATTTTGGCCGAAGTCATAGGCCCTATGACGCGCTACTTATAAGTCAACGAGTGGGTTATAGAGGGGTCTGCGGCCGGGCTGGGATCACCCCGGCCCTACCTTTTCATAGGTGCTTTCAGCCACGGTCAAACTTCGATAGGTACCCGGGGACGTGAACCGAGAATTAATTGAACGGCTACAGAGGCTACTTTGCGCGGCTACTAGCTCCATTCGCAAAATTCTCCAGGTTGTCCCGGCATACGTTTAGACTTATCGGCGATCCCATCACTCCGGGAACCCAATACAAGGCCTATCCATAGGCCTATGGCTCTGGGGAGAAGATTAGATTAGATTTCCCCCCGACTCCTAGCCTTACACAAATTCATGGAATCATAGGCTAACCGACGTAGTGCAAGGTACGGTCGTCACGTGTTGTCGTACCCCGAAAGACTTATCGGGGACCCCTTGACTCCGGGAACCCAATACAGCCTATCCATAGGCTAATGGCTAGGGGAGAAGATTCCCCCCGACTCCTAGCCCTATAAATGGAATCATCAGCTAATCGACGTAGTGCACTGGTCAATCACGTGACCAAAAAGAACACCTCCCACATCGGTGGGGGATGGGGGATCTCCTGAGCCCCGGACCCCTTCGTAAATTGCTTCGAAATCTATGCTGAGGGGGAGAAACCGGTCGTTCCCCGATAGGGACATAGGTCCTATAGCCGGGGAACTCACGTAACGCCAGTTTTACTCCCACAACAACAGAAAGAAGCAAATTCGAAATTTTTAATTTTCACTCCAAAGTTATAAACTGGGAAGATGTTACATCCAGCATGGAAGTAATAGAGTGGAAAACCATTTTCAAGGCCAAGACAACGGAGGAGATACTAATGACGTTAGAGGAGAAGACGTTAGAAATTGTGGAAAAACATGTCTCAAAAATACAACAAAGAGGAAAGAGAAGCAGGTTCGAGAGACAAAAGAGTTACGAGTTACAAGGAAAAGAAGTACCTCAAAAGGCCTTGCGGCCCATACTGAGGACGTACCAATGGCAACGGGTGCCAGGGAAAATTTTGTACACACTCAAATAGTGTGCAAGATTTGGTCTAACCTTTTCTTGAACTGATCCACAGAGGAACTGTTCACAACTTCTGAAGGTAACCTGTTCCACGTGTCACAGTTCTTATACGTAAAGTAATTCCCACACACACTAGTCCTAAACCGTTTCAAATCCAACTTCCAACCATTGTTGCGAGTTGGGTTATCATTTAAACTAAACATACTTCTAAAATCGACATCGTTGAACCCGCGTAAGAGCTTGAAAACCTCGATCAGTTGACCGCGCAGCCTCCGAGTTTCCAGCGAAAACAAGCTCAGGGCGCGTAGCCGTCGATTGTAGCCCATATGCCTAACGGAAGGGATTAACTTTGTGGCCCTCGCCTGCACTCGCTCCAGCCTCTCAATATCTTTCCTGAGGGTGGGCGACCAGAATTGCACAGCATACTCCAGGTGCGACCGAACAAGGGAATTGTACAGTGAGAGCACAATCTCCTTGTTCCGAAACTGAAATTGCCTCCTGATATAACCCAATAGTTTCTGGGCTTTCTTTTCCACCTCTACGCACTGTTTCGTAAACTTAAGGTCGCTGCTAATTAGCACACCCAAGTCCTTTTCTAAATCAGTCACCTCGATATTATTACCCAACATCGAGTAGTCCGACTTGGGATTGGCGTAGCCAATGTGCATCACTTTGCATTTACCAAAGTTAAACGGCATTTGCCATTTTTCGGACCACTCTCCTATCCTACCTAGGTCCGCACGCAGTTCCTCGATCGCTTTGGGCGTCCCAACATTGGCCCCAAGCTTGGTGTCATCAGCGAATTTGGCGATCCGACTGACGATGCCACCGTCTATATCATTTATGTAAATGATAAACAACAGTGGCCCCAAAACAGAACCCTGAGGAACCCCACTAGTGACCGAGGCCCAATCCCAACTGGCCCCTTTAATTACAACCCTCTGCCGCCTATTCTTCAGCCAGTTTTCAATCCACCTACCTACTTCCCCACCGATACCCAGCGCGCGCACTTTCGCTATTAGCCGGCGGTGAGGTACCTTATCAAAGGCTTTCTGAAAGTCGAGATAAAGTATATCAATCGCCCTACTCTTATCGTACTCACTCAACATGACGTGGAAAAACTCGAGCAAGTTGGTGAGACACGACCTATGCCGTCTAAACCCATGTTGGGAGTCCCCAAGCAGCTTGTAGGAATCCAAATGGTCAACGATCCTATCCGCTATTATCCCCTCTAACAATTTACCTACAACTGAAGTGAGACTAATGGGACGATAGTTCCCTGGACTTTCGTGATCCCCTTTCTTAAAGATAGGGGTCACGTTGGCTTCCCTCCAGTCACCAGGCACCTGGCCCGTCTCCAACGATTTGTTGAAGACTGTAGCCAGGTGGGGAGCCACCTGGTCGCGCACCTCCCGCAATACACTGGGGAGAAACTGGTCTGGCCCAGGAGCCTTAAACGCGCTCAGTTTGTCTATTCTATCGGCAATGACTGTCGCGGTACATCGAACACTATCCAGGCCAGCACCTTCGTGCCTCACGCCTGGCTCGGGGATGACGCGGGTATCCTCCCTGGTAAACACTCCCGCAAAGTACTCATTAAGCACATTAGCGATGTCCGCGTCGGAGGTCCGCAGAACGCCGCTTCGGTCCTTTAACGGACCTATCATGCTTCTAATAGGCTTTCTACTATCAACATAACTGAAGAACTCCTTAGGGTTCCCCTTGCAGAGGCTTGCCACCCGTAGTTCTTCGTTACGTTTCGCTAGCCTAACCTTCGCCTTCACTTCCCTACACAGGCGGACATACGCTTCAGTGTTCTCATGGGAACGATTGGCCTTCGCCCTCCTATACGCTACTTTCCTATTTCGGATAGCCGAAGCGATGTCACGATTGAACCACTTAGGCTGCGTTGAAGCAGGGGTGACCGGTTTTGAGGGTATGGCAGCAGACTGCAGCACCATAAACTCGTCCCGGAATGCACTCCACACTCCCTCAACATCGCCACCGACCTCTAACCCCATCTCTCCTACGCTATCCCTGAGGCTAACAAAGTTCGCCCGCCGGAGATCGAGCTTACTGCCTCTCGAGTTACTACGTTTCACCCGAGGGACGCACACACGGAACCTAATAAGACCGTGATCACTCCCGCCCAACGATTCGTCAACGGTGAGGCCAGTGACGAGGTTGTCTTCGGTCGTGAATACTAAGTCTAGAACGCTTTCGCCTCGTGTAGGCTCGTTGACCCACTGAGTGAGGAAGTTCTCATCAGCAAAGTCAACTAGCCTCCTCCCTTCAGCATCGGCAGTCCTGTTTTCCCACTTTATGCCGCGACAGTTGAAGTCTCCTAAAACTACACTCACTCTATCCCCTAGCAGGCTACTGAGTTCGGTGTACAGGGCTGTATCCTCCTCGAGGAGGAGATGCGGAGGTCTGTACACCAAGATTAACCTATAGTTCGTCCCTCCCACGTTCAGATCGACGCCAAGCAGCTCCCGTTCCGACCGGAACTGGCAGTCAACCGGACTCAACGTGTCTCTGACGTATATTAGTACCCCACCCCCGTCCCCACGGGTGCGGTCTTTGCGAAACATTCTATACCCGGGAATTTCGAACTCCCCAACGTAGTCCCTACGATCAGTATGAATCCAGGACTCGGTGATAGCAACGATATCCTGGTATGCTGATGCTAAGAGCGCCCGTAGCTCGCAAAACTTGTTCCTGATCGACCTAGCATTAAAAAGCATTGCACGGAGGGAGCAAAATTAAGTAACTGTAAAGATAACATCAGAAAAATATTAAATGATAAACTGCAAAGTATCGATGACGTCATACAGGAACTAAATGAGAAGCATACAGAAAAAGAAGACGACGACGCTAAAGAAGCGATAAAGGCTAACTCAAAGTACTTCTAGAATTTCGCAGAGAAAGTCGAAATCCATGCGACTATCGGACCTTTAAAAAACGAGAACAGTGCTTTATCTGATGATCTAACAGAAGTATCTGAAATATTAAGAGCTCAGTACGAATCATCTTTCAGTATCCCAAAAACTGACAAATTGATGCCATAGAAACGCGTTCTTTGAAGAACTACAAGAGGAAAGTATAACGGACTTCGACTTTACGACGGATGATATTACACAAGCTATAGGGAAACTAAAAGCACACTCAGCGGCAGGACCGGATAAATGGAATGCCACACTGATCAAAAACTGCAAGAATGGAATCGCTGAGCCCCTACTGCATATGGAGACGATCACTAGACACGGGAGAAATACCGAGCATCCTGAAGAGCGCGAACATAGTCCCAATATATAAAGGAGGAGATCGATCCGAGGCCAAAAACTATAGGCCAGTGTCGCTTACATCTCATCTCACTAAAGTATTTGAAAGAATAGTTAGACAGAAAATCTATGACTTTTTGGAAACTCAGAAAAAATTCAATGATAACCAACACGGGTTTCGGTCAGGCAGATCATGCCTATCACAACTAATGGAACACTACAACATTATTGATGCACTTGAAAGTAATGAAAACTATGATGCACTATACACAGACTTTGCTAAAGCGTTCGACAAGTGTGACCATGGAATCATAATACATAAACTGAAATATATGGGAATAACAGGAAAAGTAGGGAAATGGATATATAATTTCCTTAGTGAGCGGCGGCAAGTCGTTACAGTACAATCCTACAAGGAGTATCTTCATCAGAATCAGAGGTCCTCACTTCAGTACCACAAGGAACAGTATTAGCTCCACAACTCTTCATAATCATGCTAACTGACATAGATGAGAACGTTACCAGAGACAACACAGTAACATCCTTTGCGGATGACACGAAGATCAGTAGAAAAATAAGAAAACCAGAAGATATAGGATCTCTACAAACCGACATAAACAGAATCTACAAGTGGACGGAAGACAGCAATATGAAGTTTAACACCGAGAAATTTCAGCTGTTACGGTACGGAAAAAGAGAAAACCTAAAATCCATGGAATATTATACCCCAAATGGACAGGAAATTCAGAGAAATTCTAGAGCAAAAGATTTAGGGGTTGTAATGACAGATGATGTGAAATTTGAAACACAAAATAAGATAGCAGTAAACAGAGCACAGAGAATAACGGGGCAGATATTGAGAACCTTTAAACGAAAGAATAGGAATGTAATGATTCCTCTTTTGAAAACCCTGATCATACCCAAATTGGGATACTGCTCGGTCCTAACATCCCCATATAAAAAAAAAGACATTAGATAGCTGGAAGGGATCCAGAGAAGCTTCACAGCCAAGATCAACGGGTGCAAAGAACTAAATTACTGGGAAAGGTTGCGCGAACTAGACCTATATTCACTGGAAAGGAAAAGGGAGAGATACACCATTATTTACACTTGGAAAATAATGGAGAAACTAGTCCCAAATCCTACTCTGAACCCTATAACTCCCCAAACAACGGTGGAAAGTAGAAACGGTAGACTGTGTCGTATTCCTAAATTAAAGGCGAGACAGGGAACATCCTTAACCCTGAAAGAAAATAGTTTTGTGGTGAGAGGACCAAAACTGTTTAATCAGCTGCCCAAAGACCTAAGAAACACGAAGGGAGTTGCAGTGGACATCTTCAAAAGATGATTAGATACCTGGCTCAGAACAATCCCCGATGAGCCAGGCGTACCTGGCTATGTGAGGTGGAGAGCACAAGAAACCAACTCACTACTTCACCAGGACAACTCGAGAGGAGGGGCGACAAGCTTGACCTTCGTGAAATGAGGAATCATCGCGCGGAACCTTTGTAAGGTAAGGTTGTAAGGTGTGTATATATATATATATATATATATATATATATATATACACACAGGGTGTCCCATAAGTCCGGCATCATAGGAAAAATAATAAAAAAAGGCAAAACAAGAGCTTTTATTTACAGAACGTGCTCAATATGTCCACCATTATTTTCAATACACAAATTCAGACGTGATACCCAGTCAGAAGCACACGGTGAATGATATCAGGAGTAATGGTGTTACATGCTCCAATAATGCGCTACCGCAAAAAATCAACACTCCTAATTTTCTCTGCGTATACCAACGCTTTCAAGTGGCCCCAGAGATAAAAATCTAGTGGCGTGAGATCCGGGCTTCTAGCTGGCCATTCCACAGGCCTTCGACGTCCTATCCAATGACCAGGGAATTGTTGGTACAGGTATTCCCTTACTTGGGTGCTGTAATGTGCAGGAGCGCCGTCTTGCTGGAATCATGTTGGAAAATTTCCTTCTTCGTTCAAGACACTGGGAAATGCTTCTTCCTTGAGCATACGTAGGTAGGTGCTTCCAGTGACATGTTCATCGAAAAAGAGGGGGCCTATGATGCGATCCTTCCAAATGCCACACCATCCCATCACCCGAGATGCACCTTGTTCCTTCGAAGAGGTATACTAGTGAGGGTTGTTTTGAGACCAGTAGCGGGTGTTCTGTCGATTTACCTCACCATTTCCATAAAAAACAGCCTCGTCACTGAACAGAATGGTGGACGGGAAATTGGCATCCCGAGCATAGACATTATGGCCTGCAGAAAGAGAAAAATATGAATTATGGTTTGTAGAAATAGAAAAATATGAATTTCTCCTATGATGCCGGACTTATGGGACACCCTGTATATATATATATATATATATATATATATATATATATATATATATACACTCGTATAATCATGAAAAGAATTAAGATCCAAACCATCTTGCCTAGGGTAAGAAATTATATTAAGATACTATAATTAGTTATGAATTAATTAATCATCAGTCATTGGGCGGCCTAGGGTTGCCAAGTGTCCTTTATTTCAAAGGACAGTTCTTTATTTCAGCTCATGTGTCCTTGTCCTTTGATAAACTCGGAAAGGACGCCATATGTCCTTTAATTCAGTAATTGACTCTCAAAATTTTATTCATCACTAAAAATTTGAGACGGAGATGTTTTCAAACTTAATTAATTCGTTAATCGGGAGAAGTGAGATTCAACATTCAGATGTGATTTCTAGTAAATCAGAGTTGGCAATCCTGCCCCCCCGTTGCCATTGTCATCCTTGCTGGAGAGGAACGAGGAAGGCATCGCCCGCTAACATATTTTTGTGCTTTGCCAAATTGCCATATTAAACCGGCTTCATGAGTTTTTGACGTGATTTTATTTTTTATGAGTTGAAGAATATCTTCAGATGAATACTTAGGTAAGAATACTTAATTATATACTAGGTTTCCCTCTCTTAGAAAGTTAGAAAACATTATTTTACGTGTCGCGCTACTGAAAGTTAAGGCTTGTTCGTGTCTAATTTTTTTTCTAATAACCTTATGCATTAAAGCGTTCACTCATTACGCATGTCTTAGCGCCTTTTTTAGAAAAATTCAAGAAAGACTTTCTTTTAGTGATTTTTTAGAAAAAAGACCAAAAAACAAAAATATTTCCAATTTCTTTTTACAAGTGTACGACTTTCTAGACATATTTTATCTATGAATATAATAAAGAAATTGTAAAAAATATTGCACAAGTAAATTTTTATCATGATAAGCAATGGAATATACGGTAGCGTGCAAGTGTCCTTTATTCAAGATCTGTTGACTTGGCAACCCTAGCCCGGCCCATTGCAGTGCATTTGTGTTGACATTTTTAAGCCGTTTTTTATTGGTCCGAAATGTGATTTGACTCGAAGTCACATTCCTTCACTGAACAAGTCAGATTTGCAGGACAAACAACGCAGTAACTTCAGTTTACTGACGTTATATGTAAACAAAACTGAGTTAGGCCCACCTATGATTAGGTCTACCTAGTGTCCATGGGTTAAAGGCTTAGTTATTCGTCTGGTTTCTCAGTACAGGGCAGCAAGGTCCCAACTTCAGCCCTCCGTGATAGATAGATAGAGAGCCAAAATTGCAATGCTGCAAGACCAGTTCTTTACTTCAAGGTCATCAAGGCGTAAATTTAATATAATATAGCTTTCTAACCTCTTTTAAAATATACTTTTTAATATAAATAATGTAGTGAATTCTTGAAATATCTTTCATTCGGTTGACGCGATAATACTTCACAAAACAATGATTTAACTTTTGCTGAAATCATCGCTGAAGCTGGCTTCAACAAAACTCAACCGAAGTCTTGTCGGATCTTGAGTTTGAGTCAGCATTTTGACCAACAGAACGAAGCAACTCGAGTTTCGGAGAGCTGACTTGAAGTCAGGTGGACCAATAGAAAACGGCTTTACTCTAAATTTAAGTCGCGGTCTAGTGGAAAAATTACCTCGTAAGTTAAATAGCTGAAATCACTTCCTTGAGATACTTTCGGATCGAACCACTTCTCCCGAGTCTGATCTCCGAGTTAAATTGACGTTACAGTCAGAAGCTTCGGGACAAGTGTTGACAGATATCCGAACCACAACTTCAGGTCAGAACCACCAAGTTTTTTACGTTGCTGTCCCCTAAGTAGCTACTGTACACAAGTAATGTTTTCTCATCACTGCTTGCCTGGTTCGTTCAAACTTCCATGGACCACAACCAGACCAAGCCAACATAAATACCATATACAACTAGAGTTGCAAGTTAGAATCCTGGACAGAAATAAATAAACGGCAATACCTGTATTTACATTTTACACAGGGGCGGATCCAGCCTCCTGGGCTGACCGTCTTCCAAAATTTGAAAAGTAAAAAATGTGTACGGAACTATTGTAAATCTTGAAATTTTCGCTAGCACCTTTTTGGCAGAAGTACATTTTCAAGTTGCTATAACATATTTTTAAATGAAATGAAAGATATAAAAATAAAACAATGGAAAATTACATCATATTTACCAAATATTATATAATTAAATATTATATATATTATATATTACTAAAATATCATATAATAAAAAAATTCACTGAAAATTCTGACCGTCTTCCGGAAGACGGTGGAAGACGGTCTAAATCCGCCCCTGTTACATGTTGAAGGCCCATCAGAAGCCTGTAGTAACTATGCACAAGTGTTTTTAAAGCTGTATTTGCTGACACTCTTAGAAGACTGTAGTTGTTTTTGGTCTTTCAAGGCGTAGGTATAAAAGTCCCCACAGATAATATCAAAGTGAAGACACACCTGCAGCTCTGACTTCACTAATTCATTCCTCATTCTGTTTCTTTCATCACTCCACAGTATCCCCTTTAAACTAAATACCCCTTCGTAGTAAGCATTAGATAGTGGAAGTGACAACACAAATCTACAGAATCTACAGAAGCTAAGGCTAACAAAGACCCTAAGATCCACTCTAAGGCTAGCCCGAGAGAAAGGAGAGAGTAGGGGGTTAAGAGAAGAGAGGAGAATAAGGGGTTAAGTAAGGAGCAACACCTATCATTCGTGGGTTAACATTCATTCAGAAAAAGAGGGAAAAAGTCTCACCATCATCATCCGCCGGCCACTGCCGACAAGTCAGAAAAATAGTCGGAGAACATAGGAGAGGGGTGAAAGATGAAAAGAAGTAAAATAAGAACGCTTACAAACCATGCAAACACAGTCTTAACTCACTGTCATACCATGCAAACTACAAACATGCAAGAAAAGAGTTAGAGACATGCAAAGTAAGGAGGATAAGAAAAAAAAAAAAGTAGGTAAAGTTAAACAAAAAGTGGGTTAGTTTACGCTATGAGCTACATCTACATTCGTGTTAGTCTAATTTTTTTTTTTTTTTTTTTTTTTTATTGCTGGCATCACGCTGGCATGTCACAAGCTGGCATTCATCGTCAACAGACTCATCCTCGAGCACCACCACCAGAGCTCCTGTTGTTAACTTTCTTTTTTAATTTTAAACAACGTTAATATTTTTAAAATGTCTGTCAAGACGGTTCTTAAACACATTAACGCTGGTAGAATGAACGACTGACGCGGGAAGATTATTCCATTTATCAATTACTTTAAACGTAAAGAAGTTTTTAGCGATATTAGTAATGAAACGTCTGCCACGCAACTTGAATCCGTTATTGCGAGTATTACTATTATCGAAAGTGAACAATTTGTCAAAATTTACGTTATCGATGTTATTAACGATTTTGAAAACTTCAATAAGCTCCCCCCTTAATCTCCTAGTTTCGAGTGAATACAAGTCTAACACTTTAATCCTATCTTCATAAGGCTTATTGCGCAATGCCGGAATAAGTTTCGTGGCACGACGCTGAACCCTTTCTAACCTATCAATATCCTCACGCAAGTACGGGCACCAAAACTGAACGGCATATTCCAAATGAGGCCTGACTAGGGACTTGTAAAGGGGCAATATAATATCCTTCGATTTAAATTCGAAATTACGCGCTATGAAGCCTAACATCCTATTAGCTTTTGCGCAAGACTCCAGGCACTGGTTCCTAACCTTTAAATCTTTAGTTACGCGTACGCCTAAATCTACTTCCTCGTCAACGCTCGCTAAATCCCTATCATCCATCGTGTACACGTAATTATTGTTGCGAGAACCTATATGCAAAACTTTACATTTATCTACGTTAAATTGCATCTGCCACTTATCCGTCCACTCCATAATCCTATCTACATCGTCTTGGATCCTATTTCTATCGTCCTCGTTAACAACCTTACCGCCTATTTTAGTATCGTCCGCGAATTTTGACACGTTACTAATCAATCCTACATCTATGTCGTTAATGTAAATGACAGTCCTAATTAAACTTTGATAGGATTTTATATATCACTGAGACTGGAAATATATTTTTGCCTTTAATACTCGTATTATGAAAGGCAAAAATATATTTTCACTCCCAGTGATATATAAAATCTTGGACATTGGGTGTCCGGGACAAAGTTCAAATATTTCCTGCACAACACTATGCCATTCCTGAACTGTCCAAGGCAATCCTGGACGGTTGGCAACCCTATCTATAACAAATTATATTAATATTATCATAGGCATAAAATTGGCGGACTGGGTTGATATATGATATTATAAAACAGATATAATGGAAGTAACACACATTTTGCAAAAATAATCAAGGGAATAAAAACTACCAGGACAGTTTAGCAGTTACACATTCAAGCTATTAATCTGAGGGTCGCAGGTCCAGGTCCCAGCTCAGACTTCATGACTTGAAGTTCAAATTTCAGTGATAAAAGGTGCTCCCTTTGGGCCTTCTGTGTATAGTGGGATCGTGGTTCGAATTCCATGTTAAGCTGAACATTCCCGACGTGAAAACTACTGCTGAAAAGAAGATTACTCTAAGAAACAAACAACTAACAGAGTCAAAACTGTTTGGTGACTATCGTGTCAAAATTTTGCAAATATCGTCTGCTACTGTTCAGTTCCACATATAGAGAGTGAAAATGGCGGGAAAGTGGGAATGTAATCAAGGTTTACCCCCGGGTTGGGAGGCGAAATTCGACGAAAGAACAGGAAGATAGTAAGTACAATTTTCCTACAATAATAATAGGAATAAAAACAATGTTAAATTGTATATTGAAAACTCCGCAAAATTATCCTAGCATTGGTTTACGCTAAACTGACATCGTGTGATAGTTGTCGTACCACTAAACTTGTCGATGAAGATAAGAGGGGAAAATGTTTTATATTATTAACATAAATATGACTTACAATTTATTTGAATGACAAATCGAAAATCGTTAAATTAAATATTTGCATAGCAATAAGTCAAAGATAAAGTTGGAATAAGTTTTTTGTAAGAAAAGAATGACCAACAGTATGTATTTAGATAAAAATAATAACAATTAAAACGGTAATAGACAAATTGCATTCTACCTTATATTTATATATAAATAAATAAATTATATGAAGTAAAATGGTAGAAAAGGTGAAAGCCATAAAAGAATATATAACAGGAAGAGCAATGCATCATTTTGAATTCTAAAAATAAAATCGATATTGTGAGATTTATCGATCTTGCTAAGCGGTTTTAACGCGCATGCGCTAATTTTGAATCGAGTCAAACGTGTTGTAGAATTTTGTAGAAGGAACCAGCAATAAAGCGAGGTGGAAAACTGTATGATTTACCTTTCATTTTTTATTTTGTGATTAAAAAAATGTCTATAATAATACCTATAACCCTAATAATACAGTAAATTTCAGATTAATAATATAATCTATGAAGTAGTCGTGAAATATTAACACCACCTTCTTCCATAATTTATAATAAAAATGAAAAAATTATTAGCGGGAAATTAATTCCCATAATACAATATTAATTTCCAAAATAAATAAAAGTAAAAATGCAAATTAACAGTATCAGTGGTAAGTGGAGCTACCATGAAGTCCACGTTTAGAAAAGCATATGGCAAAACTGATAACTTACAATAGATAATAGACTGTATTGAATATGTCTAGTTACCTCTAGAAAGCTCGATACAGAGTGACGAGCAAATATTTACGAAGTAAACTTAGGATTCTAACAAAACCTTTTTTTCATAATTAGTCCAAAACTAGTTAGTTATTCGTCTGGTTTCTCAGTACAGTGCAGCAAGGTCTCAACTTCAGCCCTCCGTGATAGATAGATATAGGGCCAAGATTGCAATGATGCAAGACCAGTTCTTTACTTCAAGGTCATCAAGGCGTAAATTTAATCTAATATAGCTTTCTAATCTCTTTTAAAATATATTTTTAAATATAGATAATGTAGTGAATTCTTGACATATCTTTCATTCAGTTGACGCGATAATACTTATTCACAAAACAATGATTTGACTTTTGCTGAAATCATCTCCGGAGCTGACTTCAACAAAACTCAACCGAAGTCTTGTCGGATCTCGAGTTTGAGTCAGATTTTTGACCAACAGAACGAAGCAACTCGAGTTGCAAAAAGTACGCAAAAGTGTGCTTTTGGCTTCATTTGTACAGCATCTGAAATTCCTAATGTCATATAAATTTTAGTACAGAAACTTCGATACTGTTATCATGTTTGAATCAACATTCGAGAAACTGACGATAACGTAACCTAAATACGTAAATTCTTGTACTTGTGTATTCGCTTTTTTGGTTCACCCTTCATTTTGAAATATTACCCAACTATTTTGAGCTTTTGGGATGGAAATGCATAACCTCAGTTTTAGTAACATTCTAAACATTTATTAACATTCAGTATAATTTGAATCTTAATATTTATGCATTGTCTTACAGACAACAAAAAGGGTAATATGGAACATTGAGATTAAGATAAAAGCTGTTAATAATTTAACATGTTGGTGTTCCTACATTTGTTGAAAAAAAAATAAATATATATACAGTATATCTCGGAAATATCAGTAAATCTCAGAAATATTAAAGCAATCTCACTGGCATGATCTCAAGGGGATGACTAGTGTATATATAGTGTGTGTGTATGTGTATTCAAATGAATTTTCGAGTATGCCCAGTGTATAATTATACATCTTTATGAGATATAAGAAAATCGTGTTTGAAAATATCTGTCACTTTCACTTGGACCTTTTCATTTCTTTTAAAGTTTGACCAATCAGAGGAAGGAAAATATTTTTACACCCGAAATCGAGTACAGTACTATATATAAATGTATGATGTACTCGTGCAAAGCAAATTACAGGTGGGGAAGGTCTCCAAATTGACCTACACGCCTCAAGAGGACAATCTAACGACACTTATTAGTCCAGTGGCGGCTCGTGACTAAAAATTCTAGGGGTGCTGTCTCTAAGAATGGGTTGAAATAATTACTGAAATAAAAGGATGAGCATTGAGCAATGAATAAAAGTTTCAAAAGTTATTGAAAATTATTCAGTGAGCTCATCCTTATATTGTTCTTGATTATTTCAATTGTAAATAAAAAATTTAGGAATTTAGGGGTGCTGCAGTTCCGCAGTGCCTACCGACGAGCCGCCACTGCAAGTTATTACTCTAACAAACGTTATATTCAACATTTGTGTTTATGATTTTGATTTGTTGTTAAAATATGAACTTTTTTAGTGGAAAAATATTGTAAATAATGCATTTATTTCAAGTTATTATAATGAAGTTAAGGCCGTAGCCAAAGAGGTACGGTTAGGGGATGCCTTGCTCCCCCTCTTGGAATTTTGCCAATTGTGGTTATATATTTATTTTATTTATAATAATTGAGAAAACTTTTATTAAGTGAAGTAGCTATAATGGTACTTCGGGCTGCTACCCAGTGTCGCATTATCACTCTTCCTAAGGCTAAGGTATATTCATATATTGCAAATAATAGCTTTAGCGTCCCAATAAATTTTCATTTTGGTTACAGCCTCCATTGTAGTATATTAATGACAGAGCTGGGCAGTATTTAAATACATTTGTATTTAAATACGTATTTAAATACATTTGTGTATTTAGAACTGTATTTATAAATACATTGTTTTTCATGTATTTAAATACAGTATTTAAATACTTTAATGAGTATTTAAATACAATGTATTTAAATACTCAAAATATAAAAATGTAAATACTTTTACTGGTTTAATACACGTCTGTACTAGCACAGTACGACGCGTCGACAGTGTAGTACAGCATGGTTCATGTTTCAACGTGTCAGTTCAATCAGTTGTGTGCCACTCTTAGTCGAAAGCGGTTGATTTCTTTATCGTGTGCGTGTCATGGCTTCAACAAGCAAATCCGGTGAATCAAACAGTGATATATCTGCAGATAACAATTTAGTGCACCCTCTGTTTGATGGAAAATACTTTAAAATTAAATAAAGACGGTAATAAGGTAAAGTGCACCTGCTTGCTGTGTAAACACGAAGTCTCTGCTGCAAGCAATGCTACAACGAATCTGTACACTCATCCTTTATCAAGCATTTTATATTGTTGTTACTCATGAATTAGTGAATGCATATGTTAAAATTTGTATGTATTTAAAATGTATTTACAAATGTATTTAAATACAATTGATGTATTTTGTATTTAGTATCTAAATACATTCGTAAAATGTATTTAGTATTTAGTATTTAAATACATTTCTCCCATGTATTTAGTATTTAGTATTTAAATACATTCAATGTATTTATTGCCCAGCTCTGATTAATGATGATTAATTGCGTAATAAATGAACAACAGATAGTAGAAAGACAGAGGGCTAAGGAATAATAATTGTCACGTGTCACTAGTGAGGTAATTTGATAAAATCTTTTCAGCTACTTCATCGATCACGCCACAAAGCAGACAACATGGGAGGACCCTCGCCTAAGGAGCTTTCCTCCTCCACCACCATACTCGGAAGAGTCTTCAAGTTTGAGAGATACCCCAAAAACTGCGTCGGGACCTCAGGTCAGGGCCTTACTCGAACCCAAACTTATTTGATCGATTGAACTTTTCATCGAGATTAATAACCAAACCTAGCTAAACTTAATCCACTGGACATCTGTCGACGAAATGTCGTACACCCGCCTGATGCAGCAATGTTGTTACAGTAGTTTTAAATTTTTAACAAATGTTCAAAGTTTACGATCACATTCTCGAAGTGAATATCAAAATCCTTTTCTTACCCCCCCCCCCACACACACATTAATTAATGAAGGACAAAGTTAGACCAGTTACATAACTCATACTGAGCAATCACAAGATAACATATGTATATTATGGTTAGGAAAAACGTATGTAAAACCTACAAGAACGGATTCTCTAAATTTGCGACTACGTAAGCTATCAACAATGCACAGGTGTAAATACTCTCACTGCGATAATTCAGAAGTGTACCGTCAGTCGAGGCAGTTGAGATTACGCGGGGTACTTTTATCCACATTGTGTTTTCTAGTATTTTCTGTTCTGAACCATATAGGTCAGGACCAATGGAGTTTGTAACCTTAATCAGGCCAGGGTACGTTTACAAACTTCCTAGGTCCTGACCTATAACAACGGATTATCCAGCGCGAAACTAAGTTACCCTACTTACGTTACTACTGTTAATACAAAGGAAAAGCAATACCAAAATTTTCTATACTATATTTTCCCAAATATTAGCCAGAATTCAAAATGGAAGACAGTTTCATTTTTGGGGGGAGAACTAGTGTACACCATTCTACATATTTTATTATTTAGTATAAAATTAAAGTATGTAGTGACTTAAGTCGAATGCTTTGAAGTTACGAATATATCCTAACCTAATCTACAAAATTATTTATAACATTAATAACAACAACTTTAAAGAGGCGAGACCTGAATGAGATAAACATGAAATTCATCCTAAAACTGATAATGCATCATGCACTTTTTATCACCAAATAATTATCTAATTACGATTCTGACTGTTTATTTTACACAATACATTTTCTTTCAGCAAAACAATCTCGTAACCAATTTATTCTCTTCATATACTATCATTAAACTAAACATATAATTGATGTTCACTCTGTACATACAGTGTTCATCTTATTTTAAAACCATTACGGGTCTAACATTGCTATATATAAATTACCTGTAAAACTGCTTGCTAAACTTCAGTATGGACTTCGTACTTGTCTCTCTCTGAAAGGTAAATTCAATGCATGCGTTATATTAAAAGCTAATTCTATAGGTACTCACAAACAAATGAACTCAATATTAAAAGGAACCGCCTGGACAGCGAGATTTCCATCTTTACTTAAGTTAATCACTAGGATTCCTTAGTAGTACAAAAATAAGAAGTTCTCCATTCAGTACCATTTTGAACAATGTTGAAAAAAACCTTGTGAAAATTGGCCATTATGTAGATCTTACGCACACAGTCTGAAGTCGTACGAGTAAATTCAGCTTGCACGCTAATACTGCTGTAATTATCGTTTCTATATATATATATAAGATGACCAACTAATCCAAAATGGCTTCATACCTTCACCTCCAATCGTAAAGAAAGAAGAAAGAAAAACAACAGGTCTGGCCTGATGTAAATATCAGGAAAATCCCAGTTGTAAATATATTTTTTTTCACAACATTAATTCACAGTAAACATGTGATTACTTAGATAAGATATAAGATATTAATTAGATGTAACCTTTTTTTTTCCTCTCTCTCTCTGAGAAGTGGAATTACATAATAATAATTCGTTAAGAATTCTTTATCTGTAATCGTAATCAGTTATTTAGCATCATGTGGATTCTTTAACATTTTTCTGAACTAGATTCGTGTTAACAATTAAAATTCTTCACGTATTACTAAGAATGAGTCGTAACTCTTAGTGATAGTGACTGAATTTCGACTCGCTTCTTAAAAACTGCAGTGAATAATATTATAATAATAATAATTAAATAATAATAATTATGTCTTGGGGGTTGTTTTACCTCCTCGCAATGACAAAAGGTCATGTGACGCAGGGACCTCTACAGCTTAACGTGAAGTCAAAACCACCTAATGGTCACTACATCATCTACATCGCATAATCAGTTATTGTAATTCACTACACAGTTCTTTTTGAATACACTGTATTGCAAAAATCACATTTAATGCTTTTTCAAATCATTTAAAGTTTTCACTTCAAAATTAGTTTTTCATGATGGGTATCGTCGTAATTAATTAATAATATATACATTTCAGCCACCATGGATGAGCCCCTATCTTGCAGGGAGGTCTTCCGTGGTTTATTCCGGCTTCGCTGGTTATGGTTTGGGAATTCCAGCTCCCCATTCTCTCTATACATCCGTTTTACAGGTGAGGATGCAAAGTGGAAGAGTAAATCAGGTGAAATAGAAAAAAAAATTCATTATACAACAGTATATCCAACATCAGTTACTTGAGGTCATTTGTTTGAGTTTGCCTCGTCACTCGTCTTATTTACAATCTCAGCATGGCACAGTGGCATTAGGACAGTTTTCCCCAAACTTTTTTTATCCAGTGGTCCCCCTTGAAACTGAAGTCACTCCTTCACGTCCCCCCCCCATAATTTCAACTGCAAGTAGCATTCAAGGAGAGTAATTTATTAATACCATAATCATTGTGAGGTAGCTTAAAATTCAGGGTTTCATTTATTACCATATTATAGTAGATGGCATGTTTTCTAATCAAATTTTACATACATTTCCAATGCACAAAAACTTGAAATATTTACTACTGTAGTGTCGCCAAATGGTGCTGCTTCTTTAAATACTATACAAATGCATCACGTTTTGCTAATACTTGTATATCATGTTTTGCAAAGGCTAAACAATTATATTATTTCCATTAGAGAAGTTACACCCATGTAGCGATGACTCGGAATAACACTTGGACACAAACATTATATATGAGATTTATACAAAGGATAGGTTGAGAGCTAGCCTCCGAGTTTTCTTTATTAACTAACTAATTATATTAACAATTCATATCGGTTAATGTATTTTATTGCATTTCCAAGAGTAATATAAAAATAATAACTTCAAGAAAAGGTCAATCCATATTCATATGATGTACAACATTTATATTTTAGGATGTTACCAACGTGAGAAGTGGCACCCCTCAATTTGTTTCTCAAATTCAACCCATGCTGGGCCCTAGTAGAATCCCTATACTGCAAGTAAGTTCTTCACCGTCAAGGTCACAAACGTACAACTCCTCCAGTGATGACTAGTAACATCTTTGCATACAGAATTTAACTCTTAATGCAATTCACTTTGTCCTCTAGAAAAAGTGATTACTCGTAGGTTTACTTTAGAAAAATCGAATGATTTGAAATATCAGTTTTAGAGAAACCTTCCATGGATCAAAGTTGTATTGTATAACTCCTTTATCCCTCATCCCTTTCAGGCCCATTGCTACGAGAATTTTTTTTTGGAAAAGCTAATATCTGAATTTTTTTTTTGTTTTGTTTAGTATCCCATGAAATATTTTGATATTTTTTTACTGAAAATTTCGAGAACAACCTGTATTTCCTCGCTTTTGAGGAAAAGAAAATGCATGTCCAATCAGCATATAGTAAAACTTCTGATTTAATATAACCAATTAAGTCTAACAAATTAACATTGCGGGCCTAGTTGTGGCCGTGGATTTAATGGCAATAAATTGTACCATCTAGTGCAAAGGGGCTATGCTCAGGACCATATGCGTACGAAATGTTTGTAACAGCTAGGAAGCTCATTTCCTCACAATGTGGGGATAAGTGTGCCTCAAGGGTCACCTTTATCCTGAGCGTTAACAGGGTAAGCGGCCAACGCAACCCAGCCTAGGAGCAAGCAGTCAGGAACGAACCAGAGCTTCATCGTTCAAAGTCCGCCATCGTAACTACTGAACTACCGGACGCCCACGTTTCTAATTAATGCACTGAATTCCAAATTAACCTTTAATTTTGTATTCTGAATCAACCACATAGTTTCGTATTCGGCTGGAAATAATATAATAAAATTCAGCAGATGAGAACGACATCTAAATAATTACATTACAATGAATATTTTAAAATCGTCAGGTTTACAACCAGTTAATGTACAGATCTATAATATAAGTGAAATGTGTTGTTATTCCTGAATAGGACTGCAAAGAAGAAGTGGAATTTTCAGTCAAAAAAATCTCCGCTATGTTCCCTACGGTTTCAGAAATTCTTGTAAGAGATTTGATGAAAAAGTAAGTGAAAACAAAGGGGCCCTTTTCCCTTATATACCAATATTATTATTATTATTATTATTGACAAACTAAGGCACTAAATTTCATTATATTTCTTACCTATAAGAGAAAAAAATAATTATTGGTTTTGTTTAACCTCCTTCGAAACACCTAAGGTCATATGACGCGTTCGGTGGAGAAGGGGCGAACGCCACAAAATTCGAAAATGAGTTTTTTGTCGTATAATTATCCTTTAAAACCTTTGCTTTACCTATGCAAAAAATTAGATGTTAGTCTGCACTCTTTCACGGTAAAATTTAGGTTTTAATGTATCTCAGAGAAATTCACTCCGCATCATTGCTTCACATTGAACACATCTATCTACTTTCTGGTCACTCGACAATGCCCTGTGATGCTCAATTTGGCCAAATTGAACAAAATATAAAAAATAATTACAGCAATATTATTTACACCAAAAAAATTATGTTACGGCCATAACTACAGCCGTTTCGCAGCGCTTCCTAGTTGTAGAAATGAAACAGGCTGATTTTCTCGATTTTGACGTCCTAAAAACGTGCATTGTCATTAGGAAATCAACAACTACTAAATTTACAGATGCAAGAAAGTTAATATTTGACTTTCAACACAAGAAGGCTACGTAATATCTACTTCATACCGCACAACCCCAGATAATAGCCATCCCGTCAGACTGCAGAAAGGGAAAAAATCCTACAGTGTCAGTTTATTCAATCTAGCCCAGCAGACACTGCAACCAAAGTATTCCCAATTGCTGCCAATAACTAAGGAAAAAATAAAAGATCTCAAAGAATTATCAGACCTAATGCCTGCAACTGCAGTGAACTATTATACAAGATTGTTAAAGGAACTGGAAGAAACCGAAACAGTTGAAGCAGGTAATACAACATTCGACGAAGAGGACCAAATAATGGATTGCACCAGTTAACATCAGAAGCTATCAATAAATAATATTGTAAAATTTCTTGGCGTTTTATTATATCGACATATTACACAACAATATTTTACTCAAATATGTGTTCAAATTCATACAACATTTCAATAAACCGGAAAAATACAAAGGTTTAAAGTTTACAAACTTTAACTGCATTTTGTGGCATAATTCGAAAATGTTGCGTTCGCCCCTTCTCCACCGAACGCGTCATATGACGGAGGGGACTTATACAGCCTTACGTGGGATCCAAACCACGGGTCGCTACATAATCTGGGCGCGGAGGACGGTCTCCCATCCAACTACTACCCAGACCCAACGTCGCTTAACTTTGCTGATCAACGGGAAGCGGTGTTATGACATTGGCTACGACGTAGTCCACCTATAAGAGAACGGAGTTAAATGAATAAATGGGTTTATTATGGGTTTTCAATATTTTTAAAGAAATCTTTCAATTTTACTTTTTACTTTATATAGTTTAGTAGTTTACAGCCCTAGAAGAGAGATGTAGATAATTTCGTTTATGGTCTGGTTCTAACACCTTTTATTTGACGATACGCTATGCTACTTTTGTCGGATGTCGGATGCCAGAGTCCCGATATAAAGCGGGCATCCTTCATGTTATCGAATGTAATTGAAATTTTTTCGATATTACAGTATTTTGGATTCGGTATATATATATATATATATAAACACGAGGGGGGATATCATGCATGAACGCGTATGTTACATAAATGCGAAACTTTTCGCCAGTAATTGAACCCGGGACCCCTTGAGTAGGAGACGCGAGCGCTACCCCCACACTACGACGAGGTAATATTTAACATAACCTGTCATATATTTAGTACGGAAAACGCCTCTTGATGCAAGGCGTTATGCGTTCCCTCGGTTGTTTACGTATATGACAGGTTGTAATTTTTGTATTTCATATTGAGTATAATTTTGAAATTAATTTTGAAACCGTAAATTTACAGTTCAGACGCAGATGCGGCGGTAGATGTTGCTGTCCCCCGCATTGTTAATGCATCTGAATATTTAGTAGTACTATATGTTGCAACAGATGTGCAAACCAATTTCATATACACTATATGGTCAGCGGAAATTAGCACCAAATTTAGACAACTCGCAAATATTCTTCCCGCGTTACATGCCTTGGATGAAGCTGATGCTTCATCTGTATTTGATGGAATAAGCAAGAAACCAGCTCGTAACATTTCTGACTCGTATACTGACCTGAAGGATCTTGAAGAATCATTTGATACTTAATAATGTATCCTGACATATTCAACATCATATTTAAAATGACTTAAATGGAATAACTTACCGTAAATATTTCAATCTTTAGATAAAAACTCGTTAAATGGTTACGCTTTTTGCATCCGTCTTAAGTTATGAAGGTATAAGGGACTCGTTAACTGAATGAAGCGTCAAACAAAAGTTGCCAGAGCCCGGACCACACAGAAAAATTGGATTTTGTTACTATATACAAGCAAAAAACAGTTTTACCTTTTTTATGCGGGTTAATAATTATATTTCTTAATTGTTTAATTACAGGTACCACAACAGAGAAGCTGTCGTCATTAGCTCTCTTCAAGTGCAAAAGTTTCCGCTTTCCGCGAACACCCCACTTAGCTCCTTCACACCACCACCATCGCGCCACTTCATACCGTCCGCAACGGCGTTACTCGCCTTTCAGCATGGAACGCGACTTCAAAAAGAGGCTTTCATTTCTTCGGAGGCGCCTTCTATTCCAGCTGATGCCGCCCCTTTTGTCAGTTCTACAATTACAACTACTACAACGCAAGCTCCAATTTCGGTGCCTCCACCTTCTCTCTACGAAAGGACCTCCGGGACTCATCTCTTGCAGGAAGAAAGGAGCAGCTACACCAGGGGTTCGGTACTAGGACAGAGAAGTTCTATGGGAGAGCAATCCGTCGGGTCACCCGGAATTTGTCGTTCCTCCATCGAAAGGTCGTTCGAGTCACCTAAACCGGGTCGGGATTCCCCTCTGTTTTGGTCACGTACTTCTTCACCTCGGACTACTCGGTCTGTATCTGACGTGACCCGTTCTTTCATGGGGTCACCGAGACCAGACTTCAGACAATCTCCTCGTCCGTCACCTCATTCTCCAAAGATTAAATTAAGGTACGAATCGGATTAACATTACATTGACAGATATTGACAGTGAACAGAGCATGTTTTGATGATTTGTATATTACGCTTATACCTTCGCGTCATGTTAAAGCAGTTTCTTATGTTAAATAATAGGTATGCTTATTAAGTTCAGTTTGGCAGATCGAAATTTTGATAATTTAGTTAAGCGTAACTCGTAATAACCTGTCAAGTAGGCCTTCAAAAGCTTCTCAAAAGAGATTTGGTACGACTTAAATAAGATGATTATAGATTTATATTACTATATTTATGCTCAGTGTGACCTACCTTAACACTTATTTCATAAACTGGGTAAAGTATACCCTTGGTATAATTTACCGTAGTTATGAACAAGCGTTAATTAAGCTTTCCAAAACTGTTGCGTAAGTGCTATCCTACTTTATTGGGATACGAGCACTATGGCCTCGATGCATGACAACTTCTTTCAGCATAGATTTATTGTTCATGCACAGATATGGAATGAAGTTCGCCGAGAAAGTGAATTTGAAAATTTAAAAAAAATCAAAAAAATTCATAATTGGTTGGAAAACTATATTTCACCACTGGTCAGAGAGTCGTTCTATTTTTTTTTATTGGAAGGGAATATATTATCATTCCAACTGAATTCTGAAAAGGGATCACCTGAAGATCAGGGCCCCCAGCCTTTTTTAGTTAGCTTTATAAGGCTAACTAACTAAAATATCACGACCTAACCTAACCAATCGTCAAGGGCGTACAGGTGACCTAACGGTTGAGTAGGTTAAGTCGTGATATTTTCGTTAGTTACCCTCATAAAGCTAACTAAAGAAGGCTGAGGGCCCTGATCTTCAGGTGATCCCCGAAAAGGTTTTTCCAACAGACTAATTTTCGGCAAACTTTTCCACATCTGTGCATTCCAATTCAAGCTCGTCATAGTATCTTCCTCATTGAAGATGAATTTATTACAGGCATTTGGTGTATGATGATATAAGTAGGAATTGGTCTTCTCTTATAGCATGCCAAGCGCCAACTTTGTGTGTATGTATCCCTTTGTAACCTAATTTTTCGAATGAGAATCCTTCATGTGAGTATTTTTAAAAGGACGTGACCGAGGTAGGCTATTTGAATACATTTCACGTTGTTATCACTAATGTTTAGCAATCAATTTAATGTTTTTTTGTTTTAAATACTTTCAAATGTAATTAGTAAATATTTCTAGTTTAAATAGATAGAATTCTAACTTGTTAGTTTGGATAGACTTTCCTGACCTAACGTAATTACTAATTACTGTAAATTAAGTAGCTTCTAAAGAGGTACAATACATAGAGTTTATCATCCAAAGTACTTTTCAAAGAGTATTACTAAATAAAAATTTGTATTACTGCACTAAAGTAACTACAGTAGTTTTGTCACATAAATTACAGCCACTCATGCATATATATATATATATATATATATATATATATATATATATATATATATCTGTGTGTTTTTTGTGTAAGAATATTTTTCACACAGCAAATTAAAAGTATTAGTTGGTAACACTAACATATATATATATATATATATATATATTTATATATATATATATATATATAAGCTTTAAAGGTTTAAAAATAGATTCCAATATATATGTAGTCATACAAATAGATACATAGACGATTCATCTTTAAAAATTATCATAAAAACTTGAGAGAGATTTCGATTAATCAAAAAAGTGGAAATAGATTGTTGTTAGCCTATTTTTTATCGGCGAGACGAGTAAGACGAAGTAAACGAAGTCAATTAAACTCATTCCTTTCTTCAATCCCTTAAAGATACCTGAAGGGACTCTTCCCTAAAGTAGATCTTACCGAACTTCTGGATGTTCTCACGGCGTACTGTTACAACGTGAAAGACGCCTGCGAGGAATTGATGAAAAGGGGTTACGTGAAAAAGGCTATAGTGATGACACCGCCGAAACTCAAAGAAAGAAAACAGCAAGAGAAGTTGAAGGAAGAGGCAAAAGTAACCCCCAAATCCTCTCCTTCTCTTCTTAGGCCGAAGAGCCTCACCGAAGAGTATAAAAAGAAAGGTAAAAGGCACTATTTGCCACTGGCATCTATTGGGTTGTCAGCTGCATGATTGAGTCCCCATGTCTAATAATTAAGCTGTAAAATAATTATTTTTAAAAATTAATAAATAAATGATTAAATCTTTTATACTAAATAATCTATACTATAATAAGAGAGCTGTCCGTCTGTCCGTCACACTTTCAGAAATTGTGAGAAAAAAATTCAGAAATTGTATTACGGGCGGTAATGTGAAGCTCAAGATTTTCATGACTGTGTTCTTTTCTGTAGTTTAGCAATGGGGAAGGGTGGGGGTGGGGGTAATGGGGGATGGGGGGTAATGGGGAGGGGTGGGGGTAATGGGGGAGGTGGTAATGGGGTGAAGGGGGAAGGGTGGGGGTGGGGTAATGGGGGGGGGGTAATGGGGAGGGGGTTAGCCCCCAAGTTGTATGAATGGGGTGAGGAGGTTTTGGGAGATACCAGATTCAGAAATGTCGACACAATGTGAAGCTCAAAATTTTCACGGCTGGGTTCTTTTTTTGTAGTTTAGCCTGTCTAACCGTCAGCGAAGCGACGGGAACTGTACTAGTATTTAATAAAAATAAAAGATCATGATCATTTTGCATGCATTAATATACAGTATTAACCTTCATTGTTACTTCTAGTAGTACTTTCTGTTCGCGCTCATATTTGCGATCGAGCTAAACCTTTCTCGCACACTTTAGGGAGGAGGGATAGAAGTAAGGACAGGCAGGAGATGGGGGGATGAAAGGGAGTGTTAGGGAATAGTGGGAGTTATTACTAGCTGAAGTCGAGCAGAGCAGCAGTAGCACACAGCTTGTTGTTTGGTGTGAATGTTTCGCAGTGTCGTTCGATAATATAGGCTATATATATAGCCTACTTTTGTAAATTTGTTATTTATGCACCGCAGAAAGAGAATCGGATTTGCATGATTCGTTCATTTTTAACGAATCACTATTGTTTCTATGTTTAACTTTCCAATTCTGAATGCATTTCTACACTAGTTTTTTCTATCTCGCATATATATATATATATATATATATATATATATATATAGGGTGTCCATAAATTATTACCGTGATTGGCTCTTTTCCGTTCTACGCCAGCAACAAAAAATTAAATTATATATTATTTTCTATTGTAGTTTTACTTGCTGAATTCAATAATATATATCTTATTTTGGAGAAATTACTAACAAAAGAGTTATAGTCCGTTTATTTTATTTAAAAGTAGAGATTGCATTTAAGATTTCAATAAAATGTTCTTTCCTTTTGTCTTCTCCACAGAAATTCACATAAATAAGAATCTATCATATTTCTAGATGTTCCCAATGTCTCTCGTTCCTTTGTTTAGCTAAATCAACTGTACGCCCTTGACGATTGGTTAGGTTAGGTCGTGATATTTTCATTAGTTAGCCTTATAAGGTTAACTAAAGAAGGCTGGGGTAGAACGTTATTTCCTTAACTATGTTTATGAAATTCCATTTATCATCCATAACAATATCTACAAAAGAGAAAAAAATTAATAATTATAACCATAACTAAAATTAAAGCACGAATACTTTCTCCAAAATAAAATATATATTATTGAATTCAGCAAGTAAAACTACACTAGAAATTATTGCTGGGGTAGAACGGAAAAGATCCCCGTGATTGAAGCATGCTATAACTTTTAAATAAACACTCGTATTCAAACAACA